>JAIVFH010000017.1:0-431484 GCA_025765595.1 Obelidium mucronatum
CACAAAGAGATTCCTTAACAGTGTCCTCGACAGATTCCACACGATAGACCTTGATAGAATTAAGGTCACTGACCAAGACGGCAACAGCTATATTGAATTCGACAGTGAGGAAGTCAAAGTAGAAGTGGCAAAACAAATGAGGGAATGGTTCCACAGAAGACCAGATAAAGAATTCAAAGAGAACTCAATATTCCTCGACGCGTACAAACCATTGGAAAGTGTAAACGAGAGCATCTATGAGCCTATGAAAGCAACAGTCACAGAATTCGAAGTTGCCACAGCATTGGAACAGCTTGGGACCAAAAAAGCCCCAGGAACCAGTGGAATAACCAAAGAGCTAATCTCCAAGGGAGGAAGAGAAAGCTGGAAACTTATAGTAAAAATGATTCAAACAAGTGAGGAATACATGGACTCCCCAACCAGTTGGCTGCAAGGAATCATAAACCCAATCCCAAAGAACCAAGACTGGGGTGCTGATATATACTCAACAAGACCTATTGCACTCTTAGAAACACTATACAAACTTCAGGAAATGGTTAAAAAGAACAGACTTATTCCTATCCTGGAAAGAAATAATGTGTTGAAAGGGAGAAACTGCTCAGTCCTTCCTGGAGAATCAACAGACCCAGTTATACACTGTGTAAAGGCAATCATAGACCACTGCATCGAAACCAAGAAAGAATGCTACATACTCCTGAACGACATCAAAAAGGCATTTGACTCAGTAAGCCCAAGGGCAGTAATGAGAAGCCACAGAAGAATTAAGATCCCATATTGCTACTCAGCGTGGAAATTCAACACACAACAAAGACTCACAGCAAAAATAAGAACTGCAATTGGGGAAACTGAACAAATACAAATTGGAACAATGATTCAACAGGGGTCAGTCCTCGCGCCTATAGAATGGAGAATATTCTGGGACACAATCCTATGCGTGATTGACCAAGAGACCAAGGGAATAACACTAGAAGCAAAGGTTAAAACCAAATTCAATGGGAAAAGATGGGAAACAGAGACGCTATCAGAAGACATAGCTGCACTGGCATATGTAGACGACACCAGCACTGCCGCTGGCAATTGGGAAGAGCTGGAAAAGCAAGCAGCCCTACTATATGAATTCCAAGAAGGAAATACTATAAAATCCAACACCAAAAAGGTCAAAGTGATTGCCATCAACCCCACAAACCCCAAATCAACCCTGAAGTGGGGCGACCACAGCGAAGTGGAAGTCTTGGAAAAAGAACAAAGTGAGAGAATACTTGGAAACTACTTCTCAGCCGATAACTCAAACGCGAGAGCGATAGAAGAGATACGCGCCCAAATTCAAGCCATGGTAAATATCCTGAAGGACAAAAGAATCACGGACAAAAGTGCTATCATGATCATAAACACTGTGCTATTCCAACAAATAAGATACAAATGGCAGACAGTACCAGTGTCCTCCTGTGAAGTGGAAAAATGGTTCACCCCAATCCTAAGACTAGTAAAACAAAAAGCAAAACAGCCAATTAGTCTGCCAACCTCCCAACTAAAACACTCACAGATATATAACCTAATTGACTGGAATGACCAATTTATGGTTGACAGTGTCAGCAACCTAATGATACATGTGAACTCTGATGACCTGATTGGAAGAATAACCAAAATACGACTAGCAAACCTGCAAGAAGAACTTGCACTGCCGCACTGCCCTCTTGAGACACCTTTCCCAGCCAAAGTAGGAAAAGGGACACACCATCTTGCCTCCACACTCAGCAGAATGTTCCAATACAACATTAGCGTAGAAGCAATTAGACACCTGAACCAGGAAGGGGCAGAAAGACCAGCCTTTGGGAAGGTAGAGGGGGGGAGAACCTCAATGTTTCATGCCATAGACAACTGGGCAATGTACAATGAAATCAAACCATACCTCAAGAAATGGAATATTCTATTTGTAGAACAAGTCCTATGTAGGAACAGCGAAAGAATACTCAGCCAGCAGGAAATGGCTATCAGATATCCAGGCTTCAAAGCAGGAAAAGAAAAATGGTTCAGCACCATCACACAGTTACTTCAAAAAACTACAGGGACAGGTGACCCCACAAGAATAACGAAGATAACCAAAGAGACCCCAAACCCATTTGCTACCGAAAAATCAACCGCAAACCTACTAAGCCAAGTGAAGAAACAAGATATAGTATCATGGACAGACGAAAATGGAAGGAAAGAATATGGACAAATAACAAAGTACAAACTCGAAAACGGGAGAGTGGAGTACACATTGAAACACCTGAGAGTTGTGCCCCTTGAGACATGCCAAAGTATACAGACCCTCAGCAACTGGGATGGGGGAAAAGCACAAATCGGCTCATGCTGGGAAAAAAGCTGCCCAGGATGGCAAGGGGACTCCTGCATAATTGAATGGAATGGAGAAATCCAAAGAGAGAAAGCAAAAGCCAAAGGGACCCACCCTGTAACTGTTGTAGACGAAAACGAACAAGAAACAGACATGGACGTGGACATATGGGAAATAGACAAGGCTTCACAAGAAGAAACAACATCAGATCCACATAGTGTAGATAACCTAAGCACAAAGAAAAGCCTACCATGGAGAACAGAAGCTTACGGGAACAGCGCACAAGACGGTGCAAACTGGGCCAAGAAATTCTTCAGTTGCAATGACACACAAACACTTGAAGCAATTGGGACCAGGATGGACAAAGGCCCAACCAACACACACGACATCATCTACACTGACGGATCCCTGAAAACCATTAACGGAAGGCCCAGCATAGCAGGGGCTGTGTTCGTCAGAGAAGGAATCAGTAATGGAAGACAAGTGAACTTTAAACTAGAAGGGAACGCCCACTCAACAAATCCGGAACACATGGCAATGAATGCAGCACTTATTGGATGTGGGAATGGCACAAGCACCATCAACATTGATAACATGGCTGTAATCACAACCTATGACAGACTCAAAGAGCTCAACTTCAATATTCACCCCAGAGAACTGAACAAGAAAGCAAATATAATGTCCACTGCCATCACATGCGAAATAATGAGAGAGAGAAGAAGGGAAGGAATGACACAAATCCCAGAAGTAAAACATGTGAAAGGCCACAGTGGCGAAGTAGGAAATGAGCAAGCTGACAAAGACGCCAATAAAGGCCACCTGGCCCCACTGCTAACACAGAATATGCATGCCCAGTCAAGCGTGCAATTCATTCTTAAAGCCAATGGGAGTATAATTGAAGGCGCCTATAGAAACAACCTCAAAGAAATTACCAAGGTCGCTGCACACCTGGAATGGATTGACCAACCAAAACACAAGCACATCAAAGAGGTCCAAGACTTAGTTGACTTGGGACTCACCTTCACCGTAATCCAATGTGGGCACAAGACAACCTCACTGTTCACCAGTGAAAAACTTAGCCACTACCGGAAATACCTGATAAATGCTACACACAGACAGCTCCCAACCCAAAAGGAGATGAGACGAAGACACCAAGACCTATACCCAGATGGATGCTGTAGGGTATGCCTTACGGACGAGGAGGAAGAAACCAATGAACATCTATGGAACTGCCCAGTAACACAGGAGATCAGAGAAGAAATCATGACCAACTTCATTGAAACACTGAGTACAAAAATTGAGGAAGAATGCCAGAAAGAAAACAAGGGGAAGCAACAGCAACCCAACCGCCCTGAGGAAGTAGGGTCAAGGTTGCCAACCAAGAGCAACCTGGAAGGGAAAATGGAAAAAGAGGATAATCTTACCCAGGAAGAAATCAGACAAAAACTAGGAAAATGGTTCAGAAACTGGATGGGACGACCACTAACACAGCAAATAGAGGAAGAGGAAGATACAATGAACATGAAGACAGATAAATTCACATTTGAACAGGTTGCAGGGTATGGCCTAATACCGGAAGTAACACATGAATGCATCAAAAGATGTGGAGTCCAGAAAGCTGAAAGTATAAGGAGAATTATAATACAAACCTGGAAGGACCTAAGATACAACGTAAAGGAAAAAATATGGAAGTACCGCAACGAAAGGACAATTGAATTTGAACTTACATGTGGAATCACCGAAAAAGCCAAGAACAAGGACAACCAAAAACACAAAAATCAAAAATGGAACAATATGCCAACTATGCGAAGGAGAAATAAACCCAACCGGGAACCACGAATGCTCAGGAAGAATGGGGAGAATCAAAAAGGCGATCAAAACTCTAATTGAAGACCGAAAAGGAATTAGGAAAATACAACCCGGCTGGACCTCAACATCGAGTAGATACATGAATGCATACACAAAAAACGAAGAGTTCGAGTACAAACCCAAAATGGACCAGAAACCGGAAAACAAGGCCAGAAAACAGAGTACAACAGAAACCCAAAGAGCACAAGAAGGAAAAAGGAAGGAAAAGAGAAAACTAGAAGAACTGCAAGACTTTGAGGACAGAGCGTTCAAGGAACTAAGAAAAGGCAAAATGACACTGGATCAAATAAGCCAAGAGATAGCGGAAGAGAGGCAAAGACTGGGAATACCTGACGAGCTAGAGGAAGAGGAACCGTCACGCCCAAGGAAACCAACCACAGGAACAAGCCCAAGCCCAACACGAGGGGAACCCCAAGGAACAACCAACTGCCAAGGAGGAGAGGGAACGGGGGAGGAAACGGGGGAGGAGGGGAGGCGGGATGGGGGCTCTCTTTTTCCCCACAGGGGTTTTTTAATGAGGCCCCCGGAAGGTCTCTAAATGTGGAAGCTCCTGGTGAGCTGGGGGATGGGAGGGGGGAGACGTTATGGGTGGGAGGTCTACAAAGGGGTTGGGGCACTAGCTGTGCCTACAAACCAGAATGTGGAGTCGGGTCTTATCATACTGCTTCAGGAATGGGGGAGGAATGGTAGTTCGGCAAGGTGTTTATTACAAAATACATCCACATCAAACAAAAAAAAAAAAAGCTGGACCCGTTGCCATCGCCTTGACTAGGAGGCCTGGAATGGGTTCAGTATGGTGTTTTTCTGATGCCATCGCGACATGCTGGACCCGTTGCCATCGCCTTGACTAGGAGGCCTGGAATGGGTTCAGTATGGTGTTTTTCTGATGCCATCGCGACATGCTGGACCCTTTGCCATCGCCTTGACTAGGAGGCCTGGAATGGGTTCAGTATGGTGTTTTTGATGCCATCGCGACATGCTGGACCCGTTGCCATCGCCTTGACTAGGAGGCCTGGAATGGGTTCAGTATGGTGTTTTTCTGATGCCATCGCGACATGCTGGACCCGTTGCCATCGCCTTGACTAGGAGGCCTGGAATGGGTTCAGTATGGTGTTTTTCTGATGCCATCGCGACATGCTGGACCCGTTGCCATCGCCTTGACTAGGAGGCCTGGAATGGGTTCAGTATGGTGTTTTTCTGATGCCATCGCGACATGCTGGACCCGTTGCCATCGCCTTGACTAGGAGGCCTGGAATGGGTTCAGTATGGTGTTTCTGATGCCATCGCGACATGCTGGACCCGTTGCCATCGCCTTGACTAGGAGGCCTGGAATGGGTTCAGTATGGTATTTTTCTGATGCCATCGCGACATGCTGGACCCGTTGCCATCGCCTTGACTAGGAGGCCTGGAATGGGTTCAGTATGGTGTTTTTGATGCCATCGCGACATGCTGGACCCGTTGCCATCGCCTTGACTAGGAGGCCTGGAATGGGTTCAGTATGGTGTTTTTCTGATGCCATCGCGACATGCTGGACCCGTTGCCATCGCCTTGACTAGGAGGCCTGGAATGGGTTCAGTATGGTGTTTCTGATGCCATCGCGACATGCTGGACCCGTTGCCATCGCCTTGACTAGGAGGCCTGGAATGGGTTCAGTATGGTGTTTTTCTGATGCCATCGCGACATGCTGGACCCTTTGCCATCGCCTTGACTAGGAGGCCTGGAATGGGTTCAGTATGGCGTTTTTGATGCCATCGCGACATGCTGGACCCTTTGCCATCGCCTTGACTAGGAGGCCTGGAATGGGTTCAGTATGGCGTTTTTGATGCCATCGCGACATGCTGGACCCGTTGCCATCGCCTTGACTAGGAGGCCGAGGCCTGGAGAAAACACTCCTTTGGATTCAGCAACTAGTTCGTCTTCCGCAACTGGGACTCGTGAGTAGTTTCTTTATTTCTTACTGTGCAAGATATCGCTCACAAACAACAGGTCATTGAAAACTTGGAACGCGAACTACAGCAGTTCAAGAGCATGGGTGCTTCACCAAACCCTGTATTCGCCAGCATACAACCTGCAGAATCATTATTCGGTGGTCCAGGAAGTCGCGGTGTAAGTTTGGAGCATGAAGTCTCATTATTGAGGCTGGAAATCCGTAATAAGGAAGAGGAGTTGGCATCTGTTCACCGGTCGTACAAGCAAGTTATTGCAGACATGGAAGAAAAGATGAGTAATGTCGTGAAATTGAACAAATCCAGCGTTCAATCCATGGAGTTGTATCGCGATGAATTGTTGAAAAAGACGGATCGCTTGGAAGCTGTGGAGGAAGAGTTGTTCAAGTTGAAGTCGAATATTCCAGCCGCATTACGGGACACTCCGGATACAAGGTAATTTTGATTGAGATGGTTATATTCGCTCTTCTCTTACGTTGTTGTATAGCATGCTTGATATTTCAAAGTACGACGAAGCTATCAACAGAGCGGGAGAAACATCAAAAACTTGGACAGTCTGCTATCCGCTACTAATCGGGGTTCAAGACCGGCTCCTGTTCTCGCCCGCGTTGAAAAAGCCGAGATTTTGGATGTGCTCACATCTCAAATTGGAGCATTGCTCAAATCGACAGAGACGAACGTATCCATTTCCCGTTCCGAAGTTTCTGCTATGAAGGACCATTCCAAGGAAGTTGAAAAGGCGTGTGATAGTTTGAGACAAGAAAATTCAAGCTTAAAGGCCAGAGGATATAACAGCCGTGATATGGGACGTCGGGAGCAAGAACTGGTTGCCGATGTTCAGGCATTGGAGCGGCAATTGCACGAAGAACGCAAGGTTCACGAACGGCGATTAATGGACCGAGAAGCCGAATGGCAGCGAACGAGAGAGGACGACATGAGGCGTCGTGGGAGCGAATTCGGTAACGACCGAATGGACGATGCTCTTCGAGTTTTCAGTTCCCAAAAAGAGCACCTCGAGCATGACTTTTGGTTGAGGGACAACCAAATACGCACACTCGAAATTCGCATCCAAGAATTATTACAAGAAGCAGAATCTCCAAGACGTGGAGGGGGAAGTAGACGCGAGATGGAATTAGAGCGGGATTTGCAAGCTTCATTTAATCAAATTCGTGACTTGAAAAACCAAATCGGCAGTTTAGACCATGTAAGTTTTTCTCTGGTTTTTTCTGTCCCTTTGTTAACGCAGTGTTCAGGCTCGCAAAGAAGCGGAGACTCATTTCGCCCTTGAGAAGGAACGCTCCAAACGTCTGTCTACCAAAGCGGATGATTTAAAACGACGTTACCAGTACCAGCAACGCTTGTTGGAGGATCAAGAAGAGTCAATCAATAGCGCCTTGCGTCCAGCTCCTCGCGGAGGAACTGTTGAAGACCAGGTTTGTATTGTATTGCCATGTTGATACACCCTGTCCTTTTTTGTAATCAGTCTTCCAAGCTCTCTTTTCCAATCGGCGGTCGCGGTTTTTAAATATGCGTTGAGTTTAGGGTAGTTGACGGAGTGGTCGCACATTCCGGCGTTGCATTTGGGTGGTGGCGGTGGTTTTTTGATGAGAGATTCTGGTGAGGGAATAGCAAGGCCCAAGTTGTGGCCTTGTTGAAGCGCGTTGGCGGCAAGATCCTTGTTTTTCTTGCTTTTCGCCCAAGATGGGGTGATGAAGAATGTTGCAGAAAGATTGTTACTCTGTAGAACGGTGAGAGTTTTGTTTGTTAGGCTTCTGAAGACAAGGGTACTCTTGTTGTCTTGGCAACGGGGCATGTACAATCCAGAAGAAGAAGTTGCAAGAAGAGGCTGAATAAATAATGCAGTAGCGAAGAAAAGCGTCGTGAACGTGTGCATTTTGTGAGTTGGTATTGTTTTTGTTTTCGAGGTGGATTTTTATTTCACCCACCCCTGGGAATACAATCATGACGGGACCCACATTCTTTTCATTCTCGCTTTGCAGATTTTCTATCTGCTACTATACATCCACGCGTTCTGAAAGGGCAGGCGAATTCCGCTTGCCGCGCCACACAAAGAAACAGATTCCAAAAAAGCAATGTAAATATGTATTTTAAAAAAATTAACCATTTCCCCCAACTTTCTAATCAATTCTCATTGATTTGATCAAGCATTCATCCACGTGGACATTCACCTCAGCATTGGTGACCACTTCCAAGTCCTTATTGCATATCGGACAACAGAACTCAATCATTATCCTTGCCAACTTCCTTGGACGTTCAGTCACACTTGGAATTGATTCAACTTCTTCCACGACACCGTCGACAATCGGATTCTCAGCTGGCGCAGCATAGCTGTTTCCAGTCCGTTCTTCTGATACTCGCCCGACATCATCAACATTCATGGTGCCGGGATTTTCTTTAGTGTCTACTAGCACCACGTCATCATCATCCACAGATTCCGCTTCCACTACTCGCGCTTCTGACACATCAATACCATCGTGTGCATAAGACGCATCAGACTCTAATAGCCGTGCTCGCCGTAAATGAACGACATTTCCTTCAGTCAGCTGCTGCCGCTTCTTTCTCTCCGTTTCTTGGAACCGATACAAGTCTTCTTCAATAGTTCCCTTCACGATAAACTTGTACACAGAAACCAGATTCGTTTGCTGGGAAACATTAAAAAATTGGTTACTTTCCCAAGCTAATCAAACACAAAGATTAAATAAACAAACCCCATATCGAACAGCACGCCCAATTGCTTGCTGCTCAGTCGCAATAGCATGCGCACTACTATCTCCACTGGCAGGTTCTAACATGACAATCACGTTTGCGCATTGTAAGTTTGTCCCCGAAGCACTCTCTTGAAGACTCAACATCAAGACGCGAAACGTGGAGCTGGTTTTAAACTCATTAATTGGATCAGATATCCTTGAGGATTCAGTCGAATATTCTTCAGGGTTCAATTCCACTGTTTGTGGCTTATTCCTTTTGTTTGATGGTGTTGCTTTCAGTTGCGAAGAGTGGGTGGCTTCGTAAGCTTCTCTCGCTACTTCATCGTTCAATTTTCTTTTCGGAAATCTAAAAAAAAAATCGGAAGCGTGAGATGTCGTTGTTGGAAATAAAAGTTTCTGGGTCCTACAAGTTTGGAATATCAAGTGCGTTGAGGGTCTTGGCAAGTAAGTTCAGCATAGAATGCCATTTTGAAAAAACAATGATTCGATTATCTGGAGACGCGGCCAGCATTTTCTTCAAGAAATCAGCGACTGCCGCTGGTTTGGTCCCATGCTTCATCACTATTGGAGGTACTGGTTGAAAAATCATGGGTGCTGGCTTTTGAGCGACATCATTTTCCGTTGGCCCTTCAATAGGTTCAGGAATGATATCAGTGTCCCCCGAAGCTTCGATAGGCTCAGGAACGGTGTCATTGGCCTTTGTAATATCCTTTGATGTTTCAATCGATTCAACAGTCGCCTCAGCTCGCTCAAGAGCAGGAGTGGCTTCAGCTTCTGTTGTTTTCTTGGCAGTGTTGAGATCAAATACTTGGTCGGCATCCACAATCACTTTCCGGCAAGTGGGACAAGATTTACTCTTTTCAAACCAGGTGTCCTGTTGATGATTGCATGTTGAGAACAACTCACGTCGATTGATTGGAAATAGTTTAAAACGTACCAAGCAAGGCCGACAACTGGAATGCCCACAGCTCAAAACAGCCAGCATTGTGACATCCTCGTTACACAATGAGCATTCGTGAAGATTCTCTTTTGAGCCTTCCTCCTCTTCCAGGATCTTGACAGTTACTTGAGAAGGCACCGCAGCAGCAGAGTCTTCCACTTCAGAGTCCTCCACTTGCTTTTCCCCTGTTTCTTTCTCAGTTGATTGAACAACAGCGCTTCCACCCTTCAATTTCGCTCTTGCCGCTGCAATTTCAACTTCTCTCAACCCTTGCACCATTGACAAAAAATACCGAATCTCAGCCTCAACTTTCCCCTTCTCCTGCCGATTCTGTTCCAACTCCGCTTTCTGCTCACCTATCCATTCATTGGTTGATTTCGCAAACGCGACACGCTCCAAGTTTGTCAAACCAGACAATATCTCCATTCCAGCCTCTCCTCTTAAATAAGTCATGGCGCCAAGCTCTCCAACCACTCGTAACCGAACAAACCCGGTTTCATCTATTTCTCCCCATTCTTCCAATTCTTCTCCCAGGATATGACTCATGTCATAGAAGCTGAATGTTCCAAGGCCTGTAACGCGTTGCGAAACTCGTTCGTGGGTTCCGCTTCTGGAGATGGCGTCTAGGTAGGTGATGCTATTGAGCGCGCTGTTGATTCTGTGTGTGATTCGTTCGTGGCTTTGGTCAAGTTTTGATATTTCAGACTTTTTGACCTTGATCATTCGGGCTGGAAGCTGGTCTAATGATAGACCTTTTTGAGCGGGTTGGGGTGGCGGGTTTGTATGAGTTGTTTTGGAAGATGAAGAAGAAGAAGAGGAGGAGGATGAGGAGGAGCCTTTTTGACGCTGGTGATTGCCTTGTCTGGAATCCACCAAAACTCGGTTTGATCGTGGATCCAAATCAGCAATTCGCTGATTCCATTCGCTGCTGGCTTCCGGATGACAACAAAGCTGGCGCAGGGGTTCGAGTCTTTCAGCATAAAGGTTTCTGAAGGCTCCTGAGCCAATACGTGAGAGTCGCTCATCGTAGAATGCACGCTCAAAGACGGTATAGGGAAGAAACACAATATGCTCTTCATATTTTGGCTCCGACATGATTGCCCTTGAGCCGGTAGATTTTCGAAACTCTGCAATAGATTCTGGAGTGTTTCTCAGGTACAAGTGTTGTTTGAGATATTCAAACGCTTCATTGCGGTAGCGAGAAGCTGCCATTTTCGCAAACGGGTTTTCTGTAACATTCAGTTTGATTTCAATGTTGAGAAGTTGGTGGATTCCGTAAATGCTTTGGTCAGCATGGGTAAATGGCGTTCCAGAAACGCACCAAACTAGAAGAAATACTCGAGTCAATCGTCAGACACTCAAATTATAAGTAATTGCTTACCGTTTTGCGCATCAAACGACTTGAGTACATTCATATTCTCTGATCCATAGAGAATAGTTTCATGACATTCGTCAAACACGACCCTTCTCCATGCCACACCATGCAACGTGGTGCTTTTCCGATTCTCGTCGGCCAGTGCAGCTTTGTAGGCGTCAGAAGTAAGAAACTCGACCGTTGCAATGACAATGTCCGCATCCTCAATCCTGTCGGACATGTTCCTTGCCGTCAGCGCACTGAGCATCTTGACGCTCAGACTCGGCGCAAACTTGTTGATCTCGGCGCGCCACTGCAGCGCCAGATGCGAGGGAGTCGCGACGAGCGTCGCGGCGGCCGCGTCCGCGTCGAGCAGCACGATGGCGATGCAGCACGCCGTCTTGCCGAGCCCGACGACGTCCGCCAGCACGCCGCCGCGCGCGCGCAGCCGCCGCAGCACGCCCGGCACGGCGAGCCCCGCGGCCGCCGCGCCCTCGATGTCTGCCATGCGCCGCAGCGTGCGCGTCTGGTAATCAAACAGCGGCACCGCAAGCCCCGCCGGCGGCGCGAGCGGGCGCGCCGCCGCGAGCGCGACGCTGGGGATGTGCAGCAGCCGCGACGTGTCGGCTCCGGCGTGTGCGCGCTTCATTTGTTTTGTTTTTTTTTTTGTTTTTGTTTTTGTTTGTTTTGTTTGTCCGAACGAGAGAATCAGTCAGTCAATCAACAAGAGATTACCACAAAAACACGAAATGCCCCACACCGAAGACTCCCCCGACGACCTGGTACGTACGAGCCTGCACAGCAATCAATCCACCCGGGAATCAACGAGAATCCGCGCGAAATACTCACACGCGTCTCTAGCAAAAACACTGGACACCACACCGGCAGTGTCTCTACAGATTAAGTGGCAAGAAATTGATGGCCCTCGGCCTTCTTCTCACTGCTCTGAGTGCAATGTTTTTACTTCATCAATCCACCGAAAAAGAAGAACTGGCGGCTTCCGCAGCACCGCTTGACACCAAACCAATCATTGATTCCGCCGAAACTCCGCCACCCAATAACGAGCCCCCCAAATGTCCGCAATGGGTCTCATTCGACGTGAATCTTCAAGGCGATAAAGACTTTTCGAATAACTGCCGGGTGATTGCGTCGTTGTCGACATTTGAAATCTCGCTCTGTGAGTCCATGCGGGAATGTGGACAAGGCTACTTTATTATTCGAAGGAAAGACAACACAGAATGCAAAAAGATGATGGCCAAAAGCATTTCATGGGACGTGGATTTTGAAACTTGGATGAAGGAAACAATTGGACCAGTTAAGATTCAATTCTCTTTCTTTTTTTTTTTTCAAAATACCATATAGTCCTAAAAAACGAGCAAAAATTTAATCTATAAAGGATGCATTTACTGTAATCTTTTCGGGCCCTCAGCGAGCTGCTCCCACTGATTGGAGGCACCAAGGAAACTGCACCTACAAAATCCCCTTCCGCCTCACAAACACGGGAAACTACACAGTCACCATCATACACACACACGACAACTTCCACGCCATTCAAGAAAAAGAACGTACATGGCAACGCGTGGTGAACCAGCCACAGATTGTAGACTTCCCCATCAACATCTGTTCCGAGCATTGCTCTCCCTTCACTGTAAAAAAAATCCAGGAGGAATGGACTCAACTGAAAAATTACCCGCTTTGCGATCGCGTGAAACCAGTCCAAGGGGTTTACCTGAGATCAGGGATTGAAGGCGAAATGGCGGACCGAGAACAATACAAATACGATCTATTCAAAGTACCCTACTTTTGGTATAACTCTTTGTCAACCGACGAACTTTTGCACAAACTGATGTATTTATTTCCAAAAAAAAAAAAAAAAAGGATGCCATTAGGTTGTCGATTTGATCAACTTTTTGAATTAGGAAGCAACAATCGCTGCCACGAACGGAACCAATCCATTGAACTCATTGGCGACTCCCAAGTTCGCGTAGCATGGGACATTCTGGACCGCAGACTCGCAGGAACGAAACAGCTCCTGTCTGATAATGTGCACGAAGGATCGCGTACAAACTATTACGTGAGCGAAGGGGACAAGAACACATTCTGGGAAGAAGACAAAAAGATTAGAGTTCCAAGTGAAACGGAACTGAGAACAATGATTGACTTTGGAGGGAGAGATGGACATTTGCATTGGTTTGCCAAAGACTATATGGACAATCCTGAATATGAGAGGGATGGAAACGCGGAAAGTGAAGCTGAAACGAATGGCATTGATCGAAAGCTGAAGCATTTTCGTTCGATGGTGTTTAATGTTGGGATGTGGCCAATGAGTGGGGTAATTCATTTGAGTTTTTGGAATTTAGGTTTCCTGATACTAAATTTTTTTTATTATTTTCGTAGATTCGAGATGGTGGGCATTTTACTGCTGCTCGATTCAAGGCCATGTTGTACTGGAGTGCAGAAGCAATGATGGAGATGAATCGCCGACGCATTGTTGCCATGAAAACGGAACCGATAAATATCGTGTGGCACGGTACGAAGAAACCTTGTATATTTGCCCATATTCCTTCTCTAATTTCATTATTTGATGTTTAAAAGGGTTGGCATCGTTTCCTGTATACACAAGCCTTGACGATGACGACAAGAAACGGAAAGACTGGCGCAGCCCATATCGTTTAAAAATCTGGTCAGACATTGCAGAGAAAGTGCTTTCGAAATACGGAATCCGTCGGTTGGACGCGTTCGAGCTAACAATGCCGTTTCTTTACGATACACCCGATGGGGCTCATTTTTACAAGACTCCTGCCGTGGAAGCTGAAACGGACGAACTTTTGCATAAGCTGAATATTTGTGAATCAACGTTTTAAGAAGAAGAAAAAAAAAGACGTAAAAATAATCATGGTATTTATTATTTCATCGAGACGCGTTGAACGGATAGGAAATGGAACAAAAAGAAGTCGAAAACATGTCATCATCAGACCCGAACCTCGCTCTCCCACAACCCATTGTAAGCCTCGATCCAATTCCAGCCACGGAATCCGCAGCACTGTCGCTTCCGATCGACATCAGTTGCAGCAGCGCCACACGAGTTCGAAACCACGATCTATTTATGCTATTCGCCCTATGGATGGAAAAGCACCCCGAAGAGCCTCCAACAGCTCACTATTACTCAGACGGTCTCTCTGCGGCGGGATCACATTCGCCACATTCAGTTGTGTCAATGCAAAGCGTGACAAGTCCATCCAACAGTCCCATGTTTGGGGCTTCTGCTGTTGGTCGGGCGACTGGATCTGGGATTGTTGTTCCTGCGATGCGGATGGGGGCTGTTCTTGTTGATTCGTTTGGGCGGGTGGCTGCGATCGAACGTGTGTCTTTCATTGCTGCCAAGTTGTTCAGTCGCTGACTTTTATTATTATTCAAAAAAAAAGGCACAGGACATTCTCATGCGGCTGTAAGATGTTTGATGAGTGCGTCTGCGGATATAAAAGGCTGCGATTTGTACTTGTCGCGGTTCCCTTGTAGCCTGTGTATGAAATTGGCCGTTCAAGCCGGAGTTGTAAGCTATTTTTTTATTCAAAGGGTTTCATACACTTAAACACTCCTATAGCGAAAGATATACTATTTCCCAGCTGAGCGTTGGGAACTCGCAGCCACGTCCGAAATGCGTGATGCTCATGAATCAGAAGATTTGTTTCAGCTGAGGGAACAAGAACGCGCTGAAAAGAATCGCAAGTCCGTCATGAGACTCGTATCCAACAATTCCATTGGTACGTGTCTTAAAAATAAAGAGAACCATGTTGAAGCTAATTTTTTTTTCAACCTACAAATGACAGCCCTCACCTTGTTTATTCCTCAATGGGATCATGGTGAAATCGATGATCCAACTTTCCCTCCACCTTCACCGCAACATCCATCAAAGCAGAAACACAGGAAACCAATTGTTCCACAATCTCCCGAGTTTACCTGGCCTTTGGACAGAAATCTCGAAAATAGTCCTGGAATAGCCCGTCGATTCCCAATCATTCAACTCAAATTTGCCAGGACGTGTATGGCGCTGAATGCCATAGCAAAGAGGTATCATGTGCAAGCCAGGACTATGGAAGAATGGAAAGCAAAGCTTTTTGGAGGTGGCGGTGGCAGTGGTGGTAGTGGTAGGGGCAGCACTGGGGCGTCCAATAACAGCGAGGATATGTTTGGCGTTTTGGATTTGGCTTTGGAGGATGCCAAGGCAAAGCTGCCTAGCTGGGCAAGGCATGCAATGGTCTTGGCTCATATCGCAGCCAAAAGAACAGATGACCCCAAGCTTGGTGTTGGTAGTGTCTTGGTCGATGAAGAGGGTCGCTACTTTTCTGTTGGATGGAATGGTTATCCCAAGAAATGTAAGGTTTTTTTTGAATGGGTCAAAGAGAGATAAAAATTCATTGTTTATCATTTCAACAGCACAACATTTGGATTATCCCCAGGCTGGAGCAGATGACTCTGTGGAATATGAGGAGCTCAAGTATGATTACATCCTTCACAGTGAGCAGAATGCTTTATTATGGAGAAACCCGCCGGGAATTCGACTAAAAGACAGTTGGGTTGTTGTAACGAAGCTTCCGTGTGATGAGTGCAGCCCGATGCTGTATGATTCGGGGTTCCGGAATTGCATCACGATACCGCAAATGCCGAAACACGCGGATGACCCTGCGCGTTTGCGTGGATTAACGTACAACCGCGTTGCGGGCCTGATGGAGCGTGTGCTGCTTTTTGAGGTGTGAGGTGTGAGGTGAGGTGTGAGTGTGAGTGGGTGAAGGAAGAAAGTGCAAAAAAGCAAAGCACCGCAAACAAAAACAAAAACAAATAATGATGGCGGCCCCTCTCGATGCAACCACGCAACCGCAGCCACAGCAACACCAGGCGATGCTCATGACGCCGCACGACGTGGTCGCGTCGCACCTGTACCACGTGGGGTTCGTGCAGGGTCTGCACTCGGACGTGCTCGTGCGCATCGCCTTCGCCGCGCCGCCGCCGCCGCCGGACGCCGCCGCCGCCGCAGCCGCCGCCGCCGAAGACGCGGCGCCCGAGACGGTGTTCAAGCTGCACAAGCTGCTCGCCGTGCGGTCGCCGTTCCTGGGCGCGCTGATTGCCGACGCCGAGATGCGCAGCGAGGGGTGAGTGCCGCGTGTCGTGTCGTGTGTGCGCGCCCGGTGTTTCTAACGCGCCGCCTAGCTACGGCCACCCCGTCGAGCTCGTGCTGCCCATCGCTGACCCGAACATCAACCACGAGGGTCTGTCCATCGCCTTCGGCAGTCTGTACGCAGACTACGCTCACCAGATCCTGACTCAGTCCATCCAGCAGCAGGGCACGACGCAGGAGCAGCGCTCGCGTCTGCTCAAGGGCGTGCTGAGCGCCTCGTGTCTGCTGCACCTGCCCAACCTGGCGTCGCTGGCTGCGGACCTCATCAAAGCAGACATCAACCGAACAACCCTCGCTGACTATTGCTCGTTCGTCAGTCAGCACACGGAATCAATTGCAAAAGATGCGACTGTCGGTGCCAACGGTTCGACTGCGGTTGCACCCTCTGCGTCGCCATCTTCCACTTGGGTGCTTGAAATTCGCGATGCCATCTTTGCCTTTTTGTGCAAAGGGATCGTTCGTGAGATTTGTGAACGCAGAGCTTCTCTGATTTGGGGTAATAAGGGAAGTGATGCGTACAAGGAGCTTGTCCAAGCCTTTTCGGATTTGCCATTTGAATGGTTAAAGAAGGTGGTTGAAGGAAAGGACTTTGAAGTTCCAAATGACATGGAGAGGTATGTTTTATCGTTCTTTTTCGCCGAAGGCGAGATCGCACGACGTGGAGCGAGGCACGAGTGCCCTTTCCTTTTTTACTCTGTCGTACATGCAGCAGAATTACCAAAAAAAACTAATCATATCTATATCTTATCCTACTCAGATTCGCATTTGCCAAAGAAGTCGTTGCTGTTCGTGCCAAAAAGCAACGCTCCACAAAATCCAACCTTGTAACTGGCGAAGAAAATGTCCTCCTTGCATTCGGTGGTGGTAAAGCGGGTGCATTCTGGAGTCACGATTGTTCGCAAAGCTCCAAAGCTAGTGATGACGCCTCAAGTACAGCAGCAACAACAATTTATGCAAAAGCAACAGCTGCAATATCAACAACAGCAGCAGCAATACCTCCAGCAGCAGCAACAGCAGCAGCAGCATTTGCATTACAGTGTGATGGATCAATACACGGACATCCAAGCGCAACAACAGGCGCAACAATTGTACCACCAAAATATGGCTGCTCAGGGATTCAATGGTATGGTCCCTCAAGAACGTCGCGTATGGAAAGCAGGAAACTGAAGAAGTTTGCGCCAATGTTTATTTTGAATTCGGAGAATCAGCATCTGCTATCTAATGATGAATGAGGTTTTGTTGGGTGTTGGATTGTTTGGGGGAAGTTTTTCTTTTTTTGCTGTTTGTGGTTATATATTACTTTTTTTGTTGAGCTTCTTGGGATAGAGAAGTTATTAAAGTGCAAACGGTACTTTCTGTTTACAATGAATTATGTGCAACATCCATGATTATTCTATGTTTTTTTTACTCTACTTTCTACTTCTAAACTCAACCAACAGACAGGCGAAAGAAAGGAAAAAAAAACATGTAGATACTACACGACTCGACTCAGGCACATTCAGGGAAAACTGAATCCTCCAAAGAGGCGTTCAGTTGGGACTGTCACTTGTGTGACAGTCATTTTGTACACTACGGTAACTGTACCGTATTTTTGGCCTTTGGCCCACTTATCAAAGAGCTCTACTCGCTCTTCCTCACTTGTCCCCACCTTCCCCTCCATTCCACAGAGAGACTCCAGGTACTCCTCTACGTACCCCATCCAAGACGCCACAACGCCCTTCTTCCAGTACCGTGGATTCGCCAGAATGGTCTTCTTCATATCGCGGCGTACGGTGAACGCGATATCGACCCCCTTCTTGGCCTCCACCTTCTCACCACTACCCTCGCCCCACGGCAAGTCCACATGCGCACATCGTGGAACGTCATCAACCAAGTTGACTGACATAGCGGCGGCATTACGACGATAACAATCAATCGTCAACTGCAAAGCCGCCGCCGCCTGGTGACACACATCACCACCACCAATAACCACTTTCCTGGCATCAAACGCCGAGGAAATGAGGATGGACCCAGAATCCCCCTCCTTGGGTCTGTAGTACTGACACTTTGACGTGTAGTCAGTACTCACTGGGTCCAACTCCAACACAGCATTCCCCGCGACGGAATGCTTGGCATTCAACGACTTGACGTCCTTGATGCGGACGTCAAGGCGGCGTTGGTACCGCAAGTGCGGGTTGGGGATTCTTTTGGCGTTGATATCTCGGTGGTCGATTGCCAAGAGTGCCTGTGGGACCGCCTTTTTCATGAAACTTTGCCGTGTTTTGGAGTTGCCAAAGGAGCTTGCGGGAGTGGTTCCAGGAGGAGAGGTTGGCGCCGCAGCCGGTTTCCATTGGCTTGACAGTCAGCATTAGGATTTGGGTGAGGATTTTGGGTGGGAGTGAGGCGAGGCTGGTGGGGGTTGATGTAGTAGCTGGCGTGTTGGTTGGTGCGATTCTGGTGGAGTTGCACTTGTTGTTGTTGGTGGTTTTGAGGAGGGCTGGTTCAGGAACGGCTTGCCAGAAGCACAAATCGTGAGCTGCATCCATCATTTGTCCAAAAGCGGTTTTGTTTTGGATTGCCTTAATGGAAGAAGCAGGCTGTGCCTGAGATTCGAGATCGCGAATACATGGCAGTGTGGTGGCAGAACCACTTGATGATGATTCTTTTTGGTTTGCGGCGGCACTGGACTCTTGCTTTTCTTCTTTCTCGTCATCACTCGAATCGCTGAATAGGGTGTCATAACTGGAATTTGCATTTAGGGCAGGGACTTCTAAATAATCAATTTGTTTTTGTTTAGTGTCTTACAACCATGGACCTTAACAAACATAATTAGAAACTTACCACTACGCTCAACCGGTTCATTCTTCACAACTGCTGGCTCAATCGACTTTTTCACTGCTTCTTGCTTCTCGGTACTACTGGCTGGGCTTGTTTTTACCACTGGGACAACTCGGACTGGGGCAACTTCACGGACACCAAGAACAACAGAAGAAGCCAAGGATACAATCGAATGAATAGGCGATGGAAGGATATTTCTGGAAGCTGAAAGGGCAAATCTGGAGACTCTGGTAAACGTGCTTGGGCTGGTACTGGGCAAAAGGTGTTCTTGATTTCCTTCATTCGGAGAGACTTCCCGACGTTCGTCACTGGAAGTATTCAAAAACATGTTGGGGCAGTCAAAGTATTCTTGGCTCGAGTCGCTTTCGTATTGGAGATTTTCAGAATTTTTCTTGGGGTGGTGTGTAAATCACTTCGGGGATTTGTTCGCGTCGTCGTCGTCGTTTTCTTCGTCGTTGGCGTGGCAGTAGCAATAACCTGGAGGGTCGTTCTTCATTTTCTTCATCATGTCTTGTCTCAAAGTTTCCAGCACTAGAAACGCGTGAAATGTTAGTCAAGGGAAGAACGAAAAAAAAAATAATAACAACTCAACTCTTATTATTCCGTGCCGCTTGCGCCATCATCATACATTCCATTACTGCGTTGTTCATATTATTGGCTGCTTGTGCGTTATTACTTTGATTTGGTCTTGTTTGGTGGGAGTCTTTAAGTGTTTCGAATTTCAGGGTCAACTTTTCAATTTCTGCTCGCATGGCTAGTATCCAGTCTGAAAGGGCGTCAACTTTCTCTTCCATATCTAGCCGATACTGTCTGCGCTTGGGAGGACTCTGCTGCTAGTAGCTGCTTGACAAGCGCCGTGACATGTTCTATCGTGATGGTCATTTTTTATATTTGGGGGGTTATATTTGAAGGCAAAGGGATTGGCACTTGCAGATTGCCCTAAAAGGAATTTCGTGACAATTATAACAATAGGCCACCTTTATTGACGTAAAATAGATACACTACGCAAGTTTATTTTTTTTTGTTTAGATACATTATAGTATTTGTTGGTATCTATCATGAGATTGTTGATACAGAGGCACTACTCGTTGGTGGTGCGTTATTGCTTGTACCCGCCGCAGCCCACTTTCTAACCGTACTACACCAAAGCGCAAACTCTCTCTCCCCAACATTAATATCATAAGCTAAACATATCAACGCATCTCTTTTGATTTGGGCGATTAAGTCACCATTCCGAATAGACTCGCTCAAGTCAGACCAAGTTCTCGTTCGAGTGGGGTTATCGCTGAAGAAGCTGTCTGCAAGAATGAATCCCGCAATCAATAGATTTGTTGGTGAGTGAAGTGAAGCTGGTAAAGGACTTGCTCGTGTTAGCAGTGGGTGATGCGACTGGAGCGATTATTGCTGGAGAATGAGGACGCATAGGATTAATTTGGGGTATTGTAGTAGATGTAGTAGCTGATGATGAAGTAGTGATGTTTCTAATGAGTGGGGAAGAGGAATTCTGCTGGTTGGAGGTTGTATATCTAGAACCTAGAAGTTGGCGTCATACCAGACCGCAAAATTCTGTGAACAAGCAATAGAGCATGCATAACAACGAATGGTGTCGATGGAGTAATACTCTCAGTCGGGAGTGCTTTGGCGACAAATCGCTGCATTTCACTAATGAGTTGGGCCTGGGACGATCGATCCAACGGCGTGACTGACGGTGGGTACTGTGCAATAAGTCGTGCCGTTACTTTTGCAGCGAGAGTAGCCAATGAAGTTGATGATGGCATATCAGAGCTGTTTGAAGATGATGAATTGGATGTAGGTTGTGGGATTGGCATCAAGTTATTTGGCACAGACTGTTCAGATTTCACGGACTGTGAAGGAAGGGCAAAAGATAAATATTTCGGAGACGTATTACTGGGAGAGCCGTTGCGCAACAGTGGGGCATTGGGAGCTAAAGGAGGCGATGATGATGATGCGCCGGGGTCAAGTTCGCCGATTCGTGGAGTTATCTGTGAGACTAATGATGATGATATAGACTGACTAATCATTTCAGATTTGGCTTCAGAGTTGGTTTCAGACGCGGAGGAGTCCTGGAGGTCAGTCATATTTGGCGGACCAGGCAACTTTTTTTATAGCTTCCAGCAGGTCATTCGGAGTCATCATGAGTCTACGCGTTTCAAGTTTCAGAATGACTACCCGCATAATAAACAAACCAGTGGCGATTATTAAATCTCAGCAACTAATTCACCAAAACAAGTTTGCAACTGTATTGATGACGAACAGCAAAAAGCAACCAAAGTCTACAGACTGGAATAATAAACTGAGAAAAATAGTCTTTTAACGTTAATTGAGTGGATTTCATCTACTTTATTTCATAGTTATTCTTCAACTTATTCTAGGCTATTCTATGTTTAATGCTGTTTAATAATGTATTCTCTTTTTGTTTCAGTGTGAAGATGAAAACTGCAACACCAACTCCAGCACCAGCAGCCCCATCAGCATCAACCAAAGTAAAACATGTTGCATCACGATATTTGCAAACGACCACGCAGCAGCAACATAATTCTGTGCCAGCGACCCACAGCCTCACCCTCACTGCCGTCAAACCAAAGCACAAGATGCTCGCATCAAAGCAAACACCACTGCCCACCCCAACTATGCGACTAAAACAGAGAATTAAAATGGATGAAAACGCAGAGATTCGTTTGGATCCTCCGCCAACCAAGCAGCAGCATCCAACAACTGCCCAAAATACGTGTCCGAAACTTCCTCTCAATAATATCCCAACTCAGACCCGCACGAGTCCTCCACATAGGCCTCAAATAACGCATCAGCCACAATCCCTACCGCCCCAAAAACTACCAGCTCCAAAGACGGCGTTAATGTCAAACCCCAACCAACGACCTGCCATCCAACCAAAGCAGCCGGTTGAAGCTAAACAGCTGCATACTCAATCGGTCCAAGAGCCACAATCTCTGTTACAGCCTGGTATAATGCGGTCAGTCCAACGCTCCGGACAAACTCAACACCACCATCAACATCAGCAAGTGACACAGAAACCAGCAGAATATATTCCGACAAATGTGGATTCCATCCTTGAAACACGTTTTGAATTTCTGCATTCCAGGACGTCTATTTCTGCAGAGTCAAAGGAGTCGGAAGTTTTGATTATGAGGGCGAAACTACTGCAATGGCAGTTTCTCAAAGCAAAGGCGCGATTTGCGTACGAGAAGCGGAAATCAGATGCCGAGGTGTGTGTATTTTGTTGCCCCTAGCACATATCTTACTAAAAAAACTACTCAGTGCCAAATTTACGCAGGATGGCAATGTGTGCGGAATCTCAAGTCCCAAATACACGCACTAAAGAGCGAAATTGCTTCGAGAAGCCGAATAAAAAGCGAGTTGGAAATGCTGCAGACCCAAGTAACAATGAATTGACTTTAACCTCCTTGTCCTAATAAATCTTTTTTGTTGAATCCACAGGAAAATTGTTTAGCAGCCGTAAAACACTCAATGGATGCGTTCGAAAGCGGTTATGCCGCTTTGGCCCAGGGATTACATGCTTCGGTCGTGCGAATGAAGTTGGTGAATGTCCACTTAACCAGTCCAGGTAGCTAGAAAAAGAATCGCTCGAAAATCAATATCATTGAGTACATGAAAATTACAGTTGCGCTACTGGACAGCTTGGTAAAGGGAACCAGCAGAGTCAAATTGATCATGCAAAAAGGAAGTGATCTGTTTGAAAAGGTACCTCATTTTTGAAGAATATTTGCGGTCATTTTTTGACGAATGGACGATATGTAGGTGGAGAGACTCTCAGATGCAACCTCATCTTTGAAGGAAATGATTGCAACCGACACAACAGAACTCAAGGAATGTGTACGAATACTTGAAAACTTATCATTACTATCTGCTATAGAAACAAGCTATATGATTGAAAAGGAGCAGTTGAAGCAGCTGTGAAGTTGAAGGGGACCTTATTTTATTTTTGGTAGAGAAGATAATTCACTTTCGCTCCAATTGATTGATTATATCGCGTTTCTCGCCAACGGTGCGCACCAAAGTAAGAATTCGGTATTGCAGTTTTTTGCTAAAAGTGGTGACTGTGAGTGTTGCACACTTCCATCAAGATAGCGAAGGACTCACTTTTCCGCCTTCAGGTTGGCGATTTCCTTATCTTTTTCAGCGAGTTCCTTTGAATATGCTGCATTGTCCGATTGAGAGGCAGGTGTTGCTGTTGTGCCTGTTCACTCAATGTACCATCCAATCGACCCAACCGCAAACACAAACCGTAAATGATGCTCTTGAGCTCTGCCAGCTGAGATTCGAGTCCCGCAACGTATGCGTCCACGTCTCCTGCTTGTGATGCCATACCCAAGAAGTTTCTGCAAAAAAATGGAACGTCACACAATAAGCGCACCCCTCCCTCCATCACTCTTGCAGTCCCTCTACAACCTGTCCACGGGAACTCAAACTCTTCCAATCAAGCTAAATCTGGCAGGAAAACGAATTGTCTGCATCTCCGACACACATGGGCAACACCGCAACTTGACCAGTCAACTCGAAACTACACCTGCAGACTTCTTGATCCACGCTGGCGATTTTACAAGACATGGATCAATTCAGGATGCTGTCGACTTCAATACTTGGCTTGGTGAACTCAAGCTCGTCAAACACAAGATTGTTGTTAATGGCAACCATGAAAGCAACGCACCGTGGAAAAAAACAGTCAAGGAGATCATGACAAATGCTTCCTTTCTGTGCAATGAGTCGATTGAATTGGAAGGAGTCAAGATCTATGGAACTGATTTCTATTGGCCTTCAAAAGATTCCCCGAATCCATATTTTGATTTAGTTTCGAATGACGTGGATGTTCTTGTTTCACATGGACCACCCTTGGGATATTTGGATCTCGTGAATGGAAACTTGAATGCGGGATGTCCGAGTTTGACTTCAACTGTCGGGAGAACGAGACCTCGTCTGGTGGTATCTGGGCATATCCATCGATCTTCTGGGATTATCCCAAAAGGTAATGGATGGTCTTTTGGAGATACGACGTTTGTAAACGCGGCCTGCATGGGCGAGCAAAAAATCGTTGATAAGCACCCGATAATCCTGGAGTTTTTGTGAGCCAAAACATGTTTAATAAATGGTATTTATTGATATAGAATTGTCACACAAAGAAAAGTTCTGAGCCCTTCACAGGCACTTAACAGCTCACAGATGCTGGGTTACATTGCCAGGCCAGAGTATTGGAAGAAGTGTATCCGCAGATACAGGCGCTGTTGCAACCTCTGCTACCGAACACGGAACAAGCCAAGCCGTTTGAAATCGCGCCGCTTGCTTTCGTAGTAGTAGTCGGTTTGGTAGTAGTGGTGGACTTGGCAGTTGTGGTAGTCGTCGTTGTGGTTGAAGTTTTAGTGGATGTTGCATTTGTTGTAGCAACTTTGGAAGTAGTTGTGGCACTAGTACCGTTTGCCGTTAGTGCAATTGTTGTTGTGGTCTTGTAAGTTGTGGTAGTGGTTGTGGTAGTGGCCGTTTTAGTTGTTGAAGGCGGAGTCACACCTGATGGCTCAAATCGACAGCTGGAAGTTCAAGGAGCAAATAAGATGAGTTTACAAAAAAGAGGAGAAAGAAAGATGCATACGCCATATCTGCATTAGACCAAAGAGATTGAATCTCGAATGAATGTCCATTATTCGCGGTAACGATCTTTTTGTCCAAGTTGCAAGTGTCAGCAACCTCACTCCATCCCTTTCCGTAATCGGGATCGAGAGCTGCTTCCGCAAGTTCGTGAGCAGCAGTAATCAACGTTTTTCCAAGCTGGTTTGATCCCTGAATCGTTTGGTAAGGACCAACTTCTTGAAGGCAGAAGTCAAGCAAAAGGCTTTCATTTACCACACAACGATCGCAACCACCTCCCACAAAGAAGTCTGGAATACCACCATACGCCAAAGTGGTTAATCCCGGAACCAAATCAGAAATATCAACAGACCAGTGGTACCCACACCAGTAACCACAAGAACCTAAGTTTTGCAAGTATCAGATCATGACTCAGGTAAAAATCAGCAGCCATTATTTACCCAATCCACCAGCTACAATTTGAATGTAGGGCCCATAGTGCATTGCAACGTAGGTGTTTTTGGAGGGCTATAAGAAGCGATTTAGTGAACGGATTCTAAGGATGTCAGTAGTTGATAACCTTGATAACGCCAGATTTGACGAGGTTGCGCAAGTATGGTTGGACGTCTGGGACGTCATTCAAATAATTCTTCGTCGGTCCTGTTTCCACGTAGCTTCCAACAAACTTTCCAGGACCCCACTTTTGGGTTGGGGTCGAGTATTGGTTCATGACATCCCACCATTGAGAGTTTGTTATCTATCACCATCAAGTTCATAAGAAAGTATTTGATACATTCTGGATGGATTAAATACTCACCGAGCTATAGAAGTCGATTGTTTCATTCATAAAAGGTACGGGTCCATAGGTCGAAGGATAAAACACGGCAAAGACTTCAGTGTTTGCAAGGATTCTACCACCGTGGTAGGTAAGAGGGTCAACTTGGATTGGCATTTTTGAATTGGCTCGGATTGCTAAGCTCACAGTGACCTTAAAAGTGCTTTCGATGGGTCACGAGGTACGGATACTGTGACTGGCGCATGAGGCTGGAGATTGCGTTCAAAATGGATCACGTGCGCCCAAAGCAAATCCACCCGGACCGCTAAAACATCCGAATCGAGGGATTCTGAGAGATTTAAGGAAGTTACGTCAAATTTGAAAATTGCTTCGTGTCGTATGCATTAAATCGCCGAACAAAGCAATAGGAAGCAATAGGAACGTTGGTCGCTTGTTTTAAAAAATCTTATTGTGACCAAACAAGGCATCAAAATCATCAAAATACAAAAATCACTTGCGCGCGTAAGTAACTCGGATTTCTCTCTCAGGTAAAATTTGGAACTGATGCAACTGTTGTTTTGCCATTGTAGCTTGAGCTTCTGTTTCATATTCGACGAAAGCAATATCGCTTTTTCCAGGAACTAAACGAACTTCCTTGAATCCAGGTATTCTAGGAAAAATGAAGAGGTTCAGCAAAATACAGTGATTCAGGGAAAAGAAAGTCGTACTGTTGGAATAACTCCGCAAGTTTGTCGTCAGTGGCTTCAGTGGGCAAGTTTTCAATGAAAAGAATGCTATTCGGTGGCAAGAATTCTGCAGGCATTGGTGCACCACCTGGAAACCAGCCCGTAGCTCCCAACGTTGGAACATCTGACCGTGTCTTCTTTGGCTCCTTGGCACGTTGGACTGTTACCCATGGGGACGTCATGTTTAAACCCTGAGGCAAATGAATGAAAGCTTACTTTGCTCTTCAGCGCGACGCTTTTTGTGCTCTTCCAAAGTTCCATCAGCAACTGAAAATATGTAATTACGATCTCTGGCATATTGGATATCCTGAAAGTAACATCATAAGAAATACCAAAGATTGATGAAAAGTAGATTATTACCAGAGGCAATGAAAACAAAGGGAATCCTTGGACCTCGTTCAATGCTTTTGTTGCAGAATCAATATTCTTGAACGTAACAAACGCTTGGCCTCGAAGCTTGATGTTTGATTTAGCACGAATCTGAATGATTTCTCCAAATCCAGAAAAGATTGCTTCGAGGGCAGTCGTAAGTGCTGAGTATCGAATTTATCGTTCAGTCAGTCCAAAATCGAATCAAATCGGATAGGTACTTTTCATTGCGACTTTTTCATTCAAGTTTCTGACGTAAAGAGTATGATTTGGCTTTTGGAGTAGATTAGCTACAAGCGCAGTTTGTTGTTGGCAGAGCATACATCGGTTGGCGCAGCAGCCATTGGCCGACGCCTCGGAGCAGACTGAACGGCACCTAGTCCAGGGACAACAATCTGGGCTTGTGAGCCGGAGGCCTGGGTTGACGGCGGCGGCACAAAAGTGGAAGGTGCAAACTGCATTTAATTAAAAATAAAATAAATAAAATCAAGGTAAATCAAGACAAAGATAGAACAAGTAACAGTGTGCACGAGAAAGTATCCAGTACGCGAGCAAATGGGCAACCGAGCTCCTGGGCTGTAGGTCGATGGATAGGAAAACATATCAAGCAGGGATACCCTCGCCACTCACACATACTCACTCACCGACCCCTTACTCTCATGTAGAACAACGCGATGGACTTTATCTTTGGCCCTCGAAAAACTCCGGCGCAGAAGCTCAAAGAACACCAGCGCAGTCTGAACAAGGCCGTGAGGGATTTGGACCGTGAACGAACAAAACTTGAAGCACAAGAGAAGAAACTTATCGCTGATATTAAAAAGAGCGCAAAAGCAAACCAAATTGTACGCTGTTTCTCTGTGGCTGTTTTTGTATTCTGGTTCTAAGCGCTCACAACTGCACAGAATGCATGCAAGATTATGGCGAAAGACCTCGTGCGTACTCGCAGATACATTCAGAAGTTCTACCAGATGAGGACTCAGTTGCAAGCTGTGGGTCTTCGAATCCAGGTGATGTTCGCTGGATTCCCAATCAAGAACTCATGTTTGGGAATATTTACAGACAATGAGTTCCAACCAAGCCATGGCTGATGCAATGAAAGGAGTTACGAAGGCTATGCGCTCAATGAACAAAGCCGTTAACTTGCCGGAACTGACCAAGATAATGATGGACTTTGAGAAGGAGTCAGATATGATGGACATGAAGGAAGAAATGATGAATGATGCCATTGACGACGTGAGAGTCGTTATTTCTATTTGAGGGTTTTCCGAGCTTCTAATGAAGTATGCAACTGTCTGTCGTAGAACATCGACGAAGAAGATGACGAGTTTGAAAGTGACAACATTGTCAACCAAGTTTTGGATGAAATTGGAATCAACCTGAACCAATCGGTATTTTTTTGAATACTAAATTCCCAACACTAATCAAGCGCGACATTAAAACACAGTTGGTGGATGCTCCGGCCAATAAGCTTGGACAGAAGGCAGCAGCCCAACCAATGGAAGAACCTATGCTTGCAGGAGATGCGTCTCTACAAGAGCGCCTAAACAATCTTCGCCGCGATTGAACTCTGGTGATTTGATATTAAACAAAAGGCCTCTTTTTGATTGGCTCCTGTGGTTAAGTTTCGAGAAAGAGAACAAGTTCGAATTTCAGTTTTTATTAAAAATCAGTTTACAATTGAATGCCAAATCCCCCGTTGGAAAAGAAGAACAACGCCGCTGAGTCGCAGCAGTTTCTTACCTCGCACGTTGATGGCCACGCTGTTAGTACTGCCGAAGTTCACCCTGAGGCCGATCGCGTTGTTGCTCTAGAGCACAAAGTCGATTTTGGCGACCTTGAGTTTGGCAAAGGCGCAACCTCTGCAACGAATCCAAACTTTGAAATGCGCTCATTTTCTGTTAAATTGGATGGTCAAGGTACGACTGCTGCTCTGTTGGCTGTGGTTTGATTTTTACTGATCTGTTAAATTGATTTGACAGCGAGTATTGAGCACCAGATCGATATCCACGTTCAAGATCTGATCGAAGTGAATGATATTCATGGTTTCTCGCTTTCTGACATCCTTGAAGGCTTGAAGTACGTCATGGACTACCGTATCCGTGGTGGCAAAATGAAGCACTTGAATCCCGAACTAATGAAGCGACTCATGGAAGCTTTGCTGCAGAACATGGGACATGAAGCTGGATCGCTCATGAAAAAAAGACCAACTGGTACAAATTTCATTGACTTTGGCCGATTTAATGACTTATTGTCGAATTGTAGCGGAATCTGACCTTGCATTCACTCTATTTGGAGAGTTCTTGGAAGAAGTAGAAGACTTTCGACGTGCAGTGGGGACAAAGTCGGCCACAGATTTGCGGCAGTCTTTGAACATTGACCGTCGCTGCCAACCGTACTCTACCAAGGAGCAAAGAGAAGATGCAGCTGCAATCTTGAATTTGCTCACAACTCGGTTTGTCCAATTTGAAGACTGGAGAGAACTTGTTCGCGCCGATGAGCAAGATGATGCAGAAGCATTAATCAAGGAGTACGCCCCACGTTTTAAAAACGAAGATGGGGTTCCAATCATGCCTCCTGCCGATGCAGATTTGTTTCCACCTCCAGGTTAGAATTTATTCTCTGATTTTGCTTTGTTGGCTGTGTCTCAAATCCTTTACCAGCGCTCTACTTTGACAAGAACAGCGAAAAATTGGCCCACATGTTTGGAAGTGATATTCGGACTGGTCTCCCTTCGGCCAAAGTTCCTATTCTTCAAGCCCATTATGGACCAAACACACTTCCCGCGCCGCCAAAACCATCAGCCCTCAAGATGTTGTGGACGCAGCTCACCGATTTTATGATTATTATCTTGATTATTGCAGCCATCACAGAGTTTGCGATGGGAGACCCTGATCCTGCTGTTGTTTTGCTTGTCGTAGTCGTTTTGAACGTTATTATTGGGTTTTCTCAGGAGTGGCGTGCCAATCGTGCGTTGGAGGCTTTGTTGACCCTCAGTGTCCCTAAGGTAATTACAGCGTCGGCGTGTTTTTTTCCTGAATGGCTTCATTGTTAATCAAATTTCCCAGGCCACTGTTATTCGTGATGGCAAACAAGAAGTCATCGATTCAGCCGGATTAGTTCCAGGAGACTTGGTTGTTTTGGAAGAAGGAGAAGCTGTTCCTGCGGATCTTCGATTGTGTGAAGTTTCTCAATTAGATATTATTGAAGCGATTCTGACTGGTGAGAGTGTTGGAACGGAAAAGAGTATCAGAACAATCAGAAAAAGGGTACAAGTGTTTTGTTTTGGAATATGCATTTGCTGACACACCCATCTGCAGACAAGAAAGATTCCTCTCACCGATTGCAAGGGTAGTGCCTTTATGACGACTGTTGTCGCCAGAGGTCGTGGAAAGGGTATCGTTGTTCGTACTGGAGAATCTACCGAAATTGGACGTATTTCTAAGGCCATTACTGGTGCAAAGAACGAAGAGACTCCAATTCAAAAGAAGCTCGCCACTTTGGGAAAGTGGCTTGTGTTTTTGGCAGTCTTCCTCTGTATATTGGTTGTTATAATTGGTGTCTGTTACAAGCGTCCAGCTGTTGACATGGTCAAGGTTGGTTTGAGTTTGGCAGTTTCAGTTATTCCTGAAGGTCTTGTTGCCGTTGTGACTGGTGAGCGACAGCGATTTGTTTCTCTAATTTTATACTCAATTAAATTATCTTTTTTCAAGTTACAATGGCATTGGCTGTTAGTCGTATGGCTAAGCGTAACGCTATTGTTCGAAAGCTTCCATCTGTCGAAACGCTCGGCTCCGTCACCCACATTTGTTCAGACAAAACTGGTACTCTTACCGAAGGAAAGATGGGAGCTTCTGGAATTTGGACATCGGACAACTCGTTGTTTGTTTTCTCCCACCCACAAGCTGGTAAAGATGGCCATGTTGACGTTATGCGCCGCACTCCTCTCGCCACTGCTCTATCTGACATAAATACCTATGCTGGAACCAAGGATGCGACTTTGGAGGTTGACATCGTCTGTTCAAAAATTATGAATGAAGCTCCAACGCACTTGGTTGTTGCATCTATGATTTCGTCTCTCTGTTGTAACGCTACTATTGAAAAGGACCCTGAAAACGAATCTGGATTCAAGTCTACTGGTGATCCTACTGAAGTTGCTCTTGTTGTCGCATCACAAATTGCTGGTTTCTCAAAGAGTTATTTTGAAGGAAAAGTTGGCTTGGAAAAACTTGGAGAATATGCGTTTGACAGCGATCGTAAAATTATGAGTGTTTTGTATGGTCAACAAGATGGATTCACTGGGGCCGAAAAGTTTGGTCAAGGCGCTGCTTTCATTCTGGTTAAGGGAGCGCCTGAAGGTGTCTTGCATCGGTGTAAAAGCTACTTACCACCTGTTGATGATACTGCGGCTACTTCAGCTGCAGCTCGCGGTGATGGAAAATGTGTCGACTTTTTGTCAGAGTTCCCTGCAGTTCAATTGACGGACGAGTATGCCAACTATATCTCAGCCAGAGCTGAATTCATGGCCGCTCAAGGATTGAGAGTGTTGGCATTGGCTATTCGTAAAGTTACAACCACTGATGCCAAGAGAATTATTGATTCCAAGAAGCAGTCTGAAGCTGAAAGCAACTTGACCTTTGTTGGTTTAATCGGACTGATTGACCCACCAAAGTAATCACTCTTACCATGACGTCACAAATACTTACTTGTTTCCTCTTTTAGGGCTGGAGTGAAGGAAAGTATTGCTAAATGCAAACGGGCTGGTATTAAGGTCATCATGATTACCGGAGACCACGTCACTACCGCTGCCGCTATCGCCCGGAAATTGGGAATTGTCGATGACGTGAATGTATGTGTTTCATCATTATTTTAAGTGGCTCACACATTTTTTTCCATAGAACCGTTGCATGAAAGGTCCCGAATTGGATCTTATTTCCGAGGATGCTTTGGCCGACCTTAAACCGTTTCCTGTTGTCTTTGCCCGTGTCAGGTACAGTTAGTTGTTTTATTTTCAGTTTCACTTAATTTATGTTTTCAGTCCGGACAACAAATTGAAGATTGTTCGTGCGCTTCAAAGTCGTTTATATTCTGTCGCAATGACAGGAGATGGTGTCAATGACGCCCCTGCTATTAAAAAGGCCGATGTCGGTGTTGCCATGGGAATTGGAGGTACCGAAATTACCAAGCAAGCCGCAGACATTGTTTTAGCAGACGACAACTTTTCGACCATCATTGAGGCGGTGCAAGAAGGACGACAAGTATTTGACAACATCAAGAAATTCATTGTGTATTTACTTTCTTGTAACTCCGCCGAAATTATGTTATTCCTTGCGTAAGTTTCACGTCCTTGTTTGGAAATATTAGCATGGTGTTAAACATGATCACATTTTTTTAGTTCTACCCTCATTAACGTCGATATGCCTTTCACTACGATGCAAATTCTTTGGGCTAATATTATTGCTGATATCCCACCCGCCATGAGTCTGGGAGGTTGGTTCAACGGACTGACAATTTTGATGTCCACTTAACGACAACTAAACGATGCATACAGTGGAACCCGCTGAAAAGAATATTCTTGACAGACCACCAAGAATTCCAGGTCAAGGTGTTCTTGACAAAACAACTTGCGTTGTCATTATATTCCAAGGCCTTGTCCAGAGTATGGCCACATTGGCCATCTACTTGCTTTCTCAGAAGGGGGTCATTCCAGATGCTCCCACTCTTGGACAGCAACAAAGTCTTGCTTTCGTTTCTTTGACAACGATGCAATTGTTCCAGGCCTTTTTGTCACGAAGTGTTGAACTGAGTGTCTTTGTGACTGGTGTAACCGGCAACCTTTGGATGATTGGAGCTTTCTTAACCAGTACCTTCTTTTTGCTAATTGGAATCTATATTCCAGGTTTGTTGTTTAGACTTTACCTTGCATATGCTAAGTTTTTTCTTTGGTTTTGAAAATGAATATAGGATTGGCGAACTGGCTTCAATTACAACCTATTTATTCGGGATGGGAAGCCGTGCTCGTTGCGGTTTTGATTCAAATTGTCATGAGTGAATGTATGAAGGTTGTTGTGAGGGAGGCCAGGAAACGTGAAGCTGCAGCTTACAGCGAGGATTCCCACTTGCGGCGTTTACCAGTAAATGGCACCAAAAAGCAGCCATGGTGGAAGAAGCTGGTTGGTGGAAATTAGTGTGATAATAGCTGGGATAATATAGCGTATATATTATATTAATAAATAATACGGCGTAAAGCGAATGTCAACACCAACAACGCCCGCACCAACGGCAGAAAAAGAACTCGGTAATCAGCTCACATTCTTCCCAAATTCTTTGTCGCGAATCTAACCTGCGACCTGTCAGCGCTTCTTGAGGCCGTCGAGCTCAAGCTTGCCGTAGCTGCAACCGACGCCCAGTTTGCACAAGTCGTTGCCCAGTTTCTGTGTCCACTGCTCAGAAAACTGACATCGCCGTTTGCGCAGACGCAGCAGAAAGTGCTTGGGTTGTGCGGCCACGTTTCGAAGCGAGTGCGCGGAAAGAGCGGTGTTTTGCCGCTCAACGATCTGGTGGCCTTGTATTCCGAGGCTACAAATAATCTGCTTATTTCAATTACCCTCATGTACATTGAAATGGCTATCGAGTCTATTGGAAGTGCTGGCGAGGTATGTTGTGTAATTCAGGAGAGACGCGTGTTCTCAAAATCTCTCACTTCAGAGCAACAATGAACTTGTCAAACACTGCTTTACTCTCGCAAGAAACATTTCCGCTCGAATTCCAGCGCATCAGCAAATTCTTTTCCATATTATAACTCCAATATTGGCTGCATACCAGGAGAAGAGATCTTTCAAGCCAACTGATGCACCTCCCTTCCCAATTGATCCATTCAGATTTGAATCCGACCATTCACAAGACTATCGTTTCCTATTGACGAAATGGAGTGACTTTATTTTGTATTCCGTACCCCCTGCAGCTACACCTGCGGCTGAGGTTTTTGTTGCGTCTGGCTTGAGTCGTGTGACCACCTTGTTTTTAACAAAGGATGGTAAAGCGAAGTGGGCTAGAAACTCAATCGAAGTGAAGACCCTTAAGGCGAGTGGGCCGGCCATTGGCCTTTGTCAAACCTTTTATTGAACTTGCCGTTATTCAATCCTTCAGGCTGGCATTATTCGCTTCCTTCAACTTGAAGCAATGGTCCCTCAAAATCTCTTTGCTCCTATTCGATTTGCCATGTATCTCGCTGGATCTACCGATCCTGCCCACGAAGTGTCTGGCGCTGCTGAAGATGCATTGAAGCGTATGGCCAAACCGTCATTTGATGATCCAGAAGTCGTCGCTTTACTGTACCAACTATACCAAGGAACTCAGAATTCTTCGGCTCCCGACGACGCAAAACGAAGTCCAGGAAATAATGCTGTGAAATTGAAAGTGTTGGGTATTCTGAATCGAAGTGTAAAGGGAGCAAATGAGTTTCCCGGGATTCTGCAAGTGTCGTTTGATGCTCTTTATGGTCAGTCTTTTTTTGCACCAGTTCCCCTTTTTTCATGTCAACTAAACCTCGAACAGGCGAAAACACAACATCTAAATTACGAAATGCCGCCGTTGGGTTTATTCAATGGATTGCCAGAATGGCCGAACCTGCTAAAATTAAACCTGTTGCGCCGATTTTACTCTCTGGGTTGCTGAAATTAATTCAAGATTCTGAGACAAACGAGAGTGACAAAGAATTAGAAAGTTTGAGAGGATTCGCATATGAAGCAGTGGGGCTTTTGTCTAAGCGAGGTATTATAATAGTGAGCTTTTGGTTTTCTCTAATTAACCGAATAGCCCCTGAGAATTTCGTAAACGATATTTCCATCTTAAAGTCATTTTTCAAGGCCGTATCAAGCGAAACTCGAAATGTCCGCGTTTCTGTTCAGGAGGCTCTGTCGACGATGATTGAAGCCTATCGTAACATCGCCAAAGAGAGTGAGGATGCTCGCATTGCCGTGGAAGAGATATTGCTTGAAAACATAGAAAAGGCAGGTTTCTCCTTGAATACTTCTTAATCAGCTAACTTGTACTTAGAATGAACATCAAGCGCGATATGCTGCTGTCAAATATGCTAATGCTCTTTTCGAGTTTTCCAACCCTCTGGCTCGTTATCTGAACTTAGTAGCTTCTGCTGATTCGAAGCTGGAGGTCAAAGAAGAAGCGAGGCGAGGCTTAGAGTTCCCATCACCACCATCACCGGATTCCACACCAGAGCAGATTTTGTCATTTAGAGCAGGCCTTCCATCTTTAAAGGATTTGGCATCGTTTTTGCAAACTATGGAACGAAAGCCACGCCTTACTTCCCGTGCCCCAGGAGTCAAATACGTTGGTTCATTCAGTGCGGAGGCTTATTCTCATGCTTTGGAGTTTCTTCGAAAGGTTATGATTGCACATGCCGATCCATTCAAAAAAGTCGAAGAGGGATTTCGTGGTGGAATTGCAGAGGAAGAAAATGGGGCTGTTGGATCTCGTATAAGTGATTTAGATACTCGTGCGAATGTAAAAACGTACTTGAAGACCGCTTGGGCTGCACCAGGAAGTATGGCTGTCGACGGGGCCGAAGGTGGTGTTGCAGCGTTTTTGGATTTGGTTGAAAGAGGGTTGAAGAATGAGGAGACTGATGCGGTGCTTCAGAGCACAGCGAGCTCCTGTTTAATCGAGCTGATATCTTTGTGCCCTTCGTCTTTGGCGGAAAGCTATCGTGATAAGGCAGATTGGGTCAAGGTTTGAAATTTACTGGGATGCCTTTGTTGATATTTAAGTCAATCGATAATTAGACTTTCCTCTCCTCGCTTAAGTCCGAAACCCGCCAGTGTATGGCGCGCGTCTTGGGAATTATATCGACTAGCGATTTATCGGTTGGCGACAGAGCTCAGCAGTTCAACAAACTTATCGAAGAGTTATCAATCACAGCCAGAGACACTTCCAAGCAAACTTCATTTGAATCCAGAAATGGCTCCGTTTTGGCACTTGGGTTTATTCTCGGACGTTTGAGATATCGATACAGCGAAACTTGGACCAATTATTTGGATCAGTCAGCCGCAAATAAGATTGTTGCGATCGTGGCTGAAGAACTTGACTCTACGTCAGCATTGCATATTCAAGGAGCTTGTATTTCGCTCTCTGAAATTGCCAGATATGGCGCATTGCCTGTTCTTATTGGACAAGAAGACGCCACTTCTCCAATGGAGGTTGACGGTATCCCGAAGCCGGCTGTACTAGTGGCTGCTTCTGTAGAAAAGTGGACAGCGTCCTGCTATTTTGAAAAAGTTATTTGAGCTCGGAAAATCCACCAAAGAAACGAAAGTGAGTAATACCTCGCCGTCAAAATTTTCGACTGAATTCTGCCTAGTTGCAAGAAGCTGCGATTGCAGCCCTTGGGCAACTGGCCCTGGGAACACCAGCCGTGGCAGAAACGATTCTGGACTTTTTCTACACTCTGCCTTCTATTTTAAGCAAGCATGTGGAAGTTAACTTCACTGTTGGCGATGCAATTTGTGCTGCGGCTGGTGGTTTCAAAGCTACTTCATTGGAAGAGTCTTTGGATATTGCAGATGTTGAGTTCCCTCCAGTAGGAACGACGATTTCAACTCCTGATCCGTCGATAATGGAGAAGGTACTTGAGCGGTGTTTCCATGAGATTCGTCCGGGTGGCATTCCTGTGTCAAAGAAGGCTGTATGCGTTTGGCTGCTTTCGCTTGTTAAGTTCTGTGGAGCGATGAGCCAGATCAAGGTAATTGGAGACTACCACGTTTCAACAAAATGCTGATGGTCCTTTAAAGAACAACTTGCCAAAAATGCACACCGCGTTCTCCAACTTGATATCAGACCGTGACGAATTCACTCAAGAAGTTGCCTCAAAAGGAATTGGTCTTGTTTATGAGTTGGGAGATGCTACTATTAAGGCTTCCCTTGTGGAATCCCTTGTTTCAACATTCACCGAAGGGAAAAAGATCGCCCCTCAGAGTATAACTGGAGACACCACCCTGTTTCAAGAAGGTTCTTTGGGCCAAACTCCAGATGGAACCAACTTGACAACGTATCAATCCATCCTGTCCCTCGCCTCAGACTTGAATCAACCTGATCTTGTGTACAAGTTCATGTCTCTTGCCTCGCACAATGCAATCTGGAACTCTCGCCGGGGTGCTAGTATGGGATTTGGCTCTATTGCGTCATTAGCAGAACGCGAACTTGCGCCCTACTTGTCTCAAATAGTTCCAAAATTGTATCGTTTCCAATTTGATCCAAACGTCAAGGTGGCAGAGAGTATGAAAAGCATTTGGAGAAGTCTCGTAAAGGATCCAAAGAAAGCTGTAGATGACCACTTTGATGTCATCATCAAAGATTTGTTGAAGGGGTTGGGCGATCGAATGTGGAGAACGAGAGAATCCAGTTGTTTGGCATTGTCTGATATTTTACATGGAAGACAGTTGGTTCAACTTCAACCATACTTACAGGAGATTTGGGCAATGTGTTTCCGAGCTTTGGACGACATCAAAGAGAGTGTGCGCGTGGCTGCTTTTGCAACTTGTAAAACGTTGACAAATGTGACTGTCAAATACTGCGACCCAACGGTTGTGTCAGTGTCTCAAGGGCAGGCAATAATGGATATCGTTATGCCTTTCTTTTTGGTAAGATCTTTGACAAGTCTTTGTGATTTGGCTTTAACGAACTCTTATTTTCATCACCATTGTAGACCAAGGGCCTGGGTTCTAAGGCTGAAGATGTTGCCAAGTTCTCGTTGGCCACTGTTTTGAAGATTACGAAAAAGGGTGGAGTTTTGCTGAAACCTCATTTGACGGAGCTGATCTCAACTCTTTTGGAGTCATTGTCCAGTTTGGAACCCCAAGCTCTCAGTTACTTGACATTCCATACTGACAAATATGGCATCACTCAAGAGCAATTGGATAGCTCCAGATTGTCAGCTGCAAAGTCTTCGCCAATGATGGAAGCCGTGGATTCTTGTGTTGAAAATCTGGATGCATCTGTTATGGAAACACTGATGCCTAAAGTTTTCAACATTATCAGACGGGTAGGGTGATTTTACCTGTTTGGAAAAACAAAGCTAACCAATTTTTTTTCTTAAAGGGTGTTGGTCTTCCAACGAAGGCAGGGTCTGCTCGTTTTGTTGTTACCCTTGCCATGAGAGTACCCAGTGACCTCCGTCCACACGCAGACAGCACATTGAAAGCGTTGAGTGGTGCGATAACTGACCGTTCGCCTGCAGTTCGAAAGACTTTTGCAACGGCAATTGGCCATATTGCCAAACTATGCACAGTTTCAGCCCTTCAGCGATTCATCAACCATATCCGAAGCATGTACACTGACTCGGAAGAAGAGGATACTCGAACCATAGTCGGCATTACAGTTCTTGAAATCTCTCGCTATTCAAGCGATGCGTTTGCCAACTTGAATGCTGAAATCCTTCCCTTGGCGTTCTTGGGGAGAAGAGACGCGAATGAAGGCGTCAAGACCACTTGGACGGAAGTTTGGGATGAAAACACGGCAGGTGCTTCTGGCGCTGTAAAATTGTACTTGTCTGAGTTGATGACACTATGTACAACATTGCTGGGAACGACGCCGTCATGGGGAGTGAAGAAGCAAGTTGGTTTGGCCTTGGGCGACATTGCAAAAGCGATTGGAGCCGGGATTGTTGATCGCATGGACACTGTTCTTCCAATGTTGATTGAAGCCCTTGGGGGCCGGACATGGGATGGAAAAGAATCCGTTTTAGAAGCATTGGTGACTGTGTCTATTGAGGGAAAGTCTTACTTTGAAACAAATAAGGACCAGCTGGAGGCGGTTACGAAAGTTGTAATCCGAGAAGCCAAGAAGAATAACAAGCCTTATAAGCGTGTTGCTTTGGAATATCTGGGACGCTATGTGGACGCTCTAAAGGTGGACAAGTATGATGAGTTGGAGGATTATTTGATCGAAATGGCTACTGTGGATGGGGATGATGATGATGACGATCCAGATGACATTCGTACAAAGCCAATGAATTTGGCTATTCGAGCAAACGCTTACAAGGGGCTTGGCTTGTGTTGGCCAGTTGTAAAGACTTCGCAAGGTATGTTTCTTTTGTTGTATTGGTCATCAAGTAACCATCTTTTTCGCTTTTGATAGAAAAATGGGCGAATGAAGTTTTGCCTCAATTGATCAAAGGCTTGGATGGAAACGTTTGGAACACAAGAATAGCCATTTTGGAGGCGATTGAACGGATTTTTCAAAAATGTGAAACTGGAATTGACTCCACCATCACTGAGCAAACAATTTTGACTGTCATTGCTGGAACTGTTGCCGCGCTGATGGATGGGAAGGTTGGATATTGAAGGCCTTGACTTGGATTGCTTTTGTTGACCTTAATTTTTTTTTAAGTATTCTGCCGTCAGAGAGCAATCTCTCAAAGTTGTAAAACAACTTGTTGAAAGAATCAAAGGTGCTGTGATGCTAAATTGTTGAGGGGCTATATGTAACAATTTATGTTGTAGATACCAAGCTTCTCACAGACAGTACTCGCACAGTATTAATTTCTGGTCTTGATGAAGCCATTGCGAAGGAACTTATTTCATCTATTTTGGAGCCATTGAAAGACATCCGCAAGGAAATTTCTGGGATGAGTTTGGATTAGTGTTTTGCAATGGAATGATTTAAATAAAATAAAAGACGATGGGAAGCTCGCCGTCCAAACACACCAAGACAGAAGCTGTTTGGCCAATCAAATCTTCGCCGTCAGTAATTTCAACGCGAAGATCAAGTCATCCTATTGCTATAGACGTGTCTAATGATTCTCTACCTGGCCAACTTGTGCCCAACGATAGCCAACACGATGAAGAGGCAGCAGAGAATGTGCCAGTTCTATTGGCCACAAGCATATCGCGTCCAAAACTCGAACCAATGAGAGTATTTGATCCTTCGAATGTCGGCAGTTTGGATCCGTCAGTGATGCCACAGATGATATCCAAGAATTGTCTGCTTCCTATAACACATGAAGTAGCAACAAAGGCAGCAACAACAACAGCAATGCCACCAATAGAAACGGCAACGTCGGAAAGAATTAACAACGAGACGCCAAATCTTGTTGCAGAATCTGTAAAATCTCTTTCAGGAATATCATTCGACGACCAGATCCAAAACGCAATTGATGAACAACTCAGTGCCGCCACTCCACAACTTCAAAAGAAAGAGGAAGATATCTCTGAAGCCACCATATCAGATTTGATGGCGAATCCTGCATCTATTCTTCTAAAAACCGATGGTGGACATCCAAAACGCGCTGAGCTTGGAGCGTCTGAGGCTCAGCCCAACCTAGTAAATGCGGTAGATAAACCTCGCGTTGAAGAAGAAGACGATGCAAGAAATATTGAAGTGCGCCAACTTAAAAAGGAATTGGAAGAGCAGAGAATCAAGTATGAGAAACGTATTTTGAGATTGAAGAACAAATTACGAGTGGTTCGTGCGGAAGCATCGGTCCAAATTTATGGCTTAAAAGAAGACTTGAAAGGTAATGACTCTCAGTTTGGTAAATGGTCACTTAAATTCACTTTGTTATCAGAATTGACTTCACTCCCGCAACTGTCAACGTCGGAAAAAATAACAAATCAAGAAAAGTCAAGTGAATTACTTCTAAAAGAACAGATTGAGAAAAAGAATCAAGTCATTAAGAACTTGAGCATGCAAGTTTTGGAACTGAATGACAAACTTCTATCTAACAATTAAAAAAAAACCCCTGTATATTTATTTCAATCAATCAATCAATACTTTGGTCGAACGATTTCTGGCTTAAAGTTTACAGGATGAGTTTCGGGTGTTGCTCTTTCATCTTCCTTCCAAATTTTGATGGTCTTGTCTCCTTCGCCTGTAATCAACCGCAGACCAGTCTGATCAAAAGTAGAACAAAAGATCCCGTTCTCACTATCCATTGATCCTGGTTGTACTGCAGTTTCTGCTGTTTGAAAGTTGTACCCCGTTTTGTAATCCCAAAAGTACATTGATCCATTATCACCTAGAAAACTAGAATTCAGCAAAAAAAGATATCCAAATGCATTGATCATCTTACCGCCAGAAAACATGACATTGTCTTGATTGATGGCCAAAGTATTTACAACGGCATTATGACCGGCCAAATTCTGAATAAATTCACCACGAGGACACTTCCACTGCTTGATGTTATCCGTGCTACCACTAGCAAAAGTATATTCGTTTGGATTGATGGCGAGCGTGCGCACAGACTTTTTGTGATTCGTCAGGGTGCAGGTAGACTTTCCAGCCGCTAAATCCCAGAGCTTGATGGTAGAGTCCGAAGAAGCAGTAATAATTTGCGGATCGGCTTCTTGAGTTTTAACATCCGCAATGGTTCCTTGATGACCAGTAAGAGCGAAAATCTGATTTTTCGTACGCACATCCCAAACACGACCAGTTGCATCACGACCGCCCGTCACCAAAACATCCAGGGTTGGATGGAGAGACATACAGTATACTCCACTCAAGTGACCGTGATATTGGCGAATAACCTTGTTGTACTCCAAGTCCCAGCATTTGACCATTTTGTCTTCACCACAACTGAATAAATAAGGATGACGAGGAGAAACGGCAAGACCACGAACAGAAGAAATGTGACCCGTTAATGACAGCTTGAGAGTACCAGTGGCCAAATCCCAAATCTTTAACCGAACCAGTCAATCCAAAAAAATCCATGATTCACAGGTTGTAACATACTTTGATAACGCGATCTCCAGCACCCGTGGCAAACCATTCGTTTGAAGGATCAACAGCAATCGACCTGACCCATCCCAAATGGCCACTGATGACACGCATTAGCTTCCAGGGAGCATGCCACTCTGGTTTTGGGATTTTTCGAGTCTCTTTGATTCGTACAAGAGCAGTTGCAGATTCTTGGCCAACGTTTTCGAGTTTAGGTAGACCGAGTTTAGATCTGAGAGCAACAGTTCCATTTGAAGAGGCCGCTGAAGCAGATGCAGAAGCAGCAGGTATTGTGTCAATAAGAGATTCAACGGCAGACTTTGGCTGTGCTGCCGCTTCCGCATCCGCTACACCCAAAAAGGTTAAATTCATCCACAGAGTCCTCAGGAAACGCACCCTTCTTTGCAGCTTTAGCGGCTTGGGCCAACTGAGCTTCGACAACCAGCGGCAGTTCGCGCACCTCCATCCATTCATCCGCAATCTTTGACGCCAGTTTTGCGCGCTGGCTGAGTTTTCGTTGCTTTAGTTTATTGCTTTGAGTTGACTGCGGATGAACGAACCTCTTTGCATCGTCCTCGATTGGCGCCGAATAGTTTGCCAGAAAGATTTTGTGAGTTGCAGTCACAGAGTGTTCAACGAGGGCGGCGAGGGGCGTTGGCAGCGGCGGCGGGAGAGCGTCGGTCATCGACTTTATTTATTTTATTTATTTATTTATTTTACGAATTAAATCGCAAATAAAAACAATGAAGCGCGAAGCCGCCGCCGACGCGCGCGACCGCGCCGCACTTCGCCGCGCGCGGCGCGCCGACATGCTCCGACACAGCGACCCGCGCGCGCGGCTGCGCATCTCGGGCGTCGGCGTCGGCGCCGGCGTCGCGCAGCCCGCGGCGCCGGAGCCGCTGCTCGCGTGGCCCGGCGACGGCCGCACGCGCATCGACCGCTTCGACGCCCGCAACGCGCTGGCGTATTTGTCAGCAGCCGACGAAGGCGCCGAAATCAACTTGGATCCAAGCGACACGAGTCCACAGCTGCTGGTGTCCACCAACCCGAGCGGCGACTGCGAGGAGGACTGCATAAACTTTGAACGCTACAGGGACGTCATTGAATGCGAGATTGGAGGAAAGATCCCTGAGAAAGTCATCCAGTATATTGACACCTTCTGGAATGAGTTATATCTTGCAAACCCGCCGTTGGCTTCCACGTCTGCATCCAGTTTAGCCTCTTCATCTTCTAAAGACGACTCTGCGCCGTCAAAATCACTCCAAGACATTGTGTCAGAGTTGACGGCTGATGAATGTCTGATGGACCTCATTGTCCGCCAACAGCTTCATCCGACCCATATCGAATCATTGAACTCTTTTGGAAAAGCTCAGTACTCGATTTCCAATGTATTCTCGCAGTACAAAAATGAGATTGACGAGTTGCTCGGCGTGAAATCTGGATCAAATAAACAGGTTTTTATTCCAGTTCTTATTTTTCATAACTTTTAATTTACTTGATGATTTTGTAGAGGAAACGGAGTGAAAGGCGAACTCGGCTTTCGCAAAAACAGCGAGCTTCGTCTTCATCAAGGTAAGGCGCCACTGGCAAAGTAGGATTTATCCAACCTGGTGATTTCAAAACATAATAAGCTTCCCTGTCTCAACAATTTTCAAACCCCCTCCAATAGTGACGACTCGAGCGACTCTAGCTCAACTTCTGAAACGGAACACAAATCTGAATTCATTTTGGAGTTTTCAATGCAATCTGATCAGGACGACCAACCAGCTATTCCAAAGGCTCTTGACCATCCTATCCAATTGAAAACTACGACAATAGAAGATAAATCATCCAAATATGCTACGATCGAGAAAGCCGCGAACCCAGCACCCAAGTCGGAAACTGCATCCAAACCACTCACTGCATCAGAGCGTCTGAAAATGAAGGCTAAACTTGCTCTCAACAAGCAAGGTAAGCGACCTTATTTTTGGACCCTCCCTAATATTCAACTGTATTTTTTGTAGTTATTGCTGATGAGAAGATGCAAGTACAATTCAAGAAACGAAAGATCGCGTCAGGAGGAAGTAGTACAATTCAACGCCGCCAAAGAAGTCAGAGCCCAGAGATAGATGAATTCGGACGAATAAAGCGATAGCATGAAATTGAAATGAAACCAACTTTTATTCTTCGCAAAGATAAATAATATAGACTAAGAACCAAACAAACAAGATCTACACGAGCTTCTAGAAGTCAGAATCGAGAGTAAACTCGTTGTTCCCCTTGCTCATAACACCACTGATATATTGTTTTTTTTTGGTGAGTCTATGCAAGAATAAAACAAAATAAAATAATAACAACTTACGCTTTCTGGTACTCGCCAACCTTCTTTTCAAAAAAGTTAGTCTTTCCTTGCAAAGAAATTAAATCCATAAAGTCAAATGGATTTTCAGAGTTGTACAGCTTGGGACATCCAAGACAAACAAGCAAGCGATCAGCAACAAACTCAATGTACTGGCTCATCAGATCCGAGTTCATTCCAATCAACTTGACAGGAAGCGCGTCAATCAAAAACTCTTGTTCCAGTTCAACAGCCTCCGATACAATCTTGTAGACGGTTTCAGTGGATGGCTTATTCTTGAGGAGAGAAAAGAGAAGACAGGCAAAGTCAGTGTGAAGACCTTCGTCACGAGAAATGAGCTCGTTTGAGAAAGTGAGGCCTGGCATAAGACCGCGCTTCTTGAGCCAAAAGATGGATGCAAAGGACCCAGAAAAGAAGATTCCTTCCACAACTGCGAAAGCAACAAGGCGTTCAGCAAAGGAGGAGTTCTTGTCAGAGATCCACTTGAGGGCCCAATCAGCCTTCTTTCTAATACATGGAACTGTGTTTTGGATGTGTGTGTGTTGAGGTTGAGTGTTTTTTTCAGTGACAAAATATGATTACAAATACACTAAACTGGTGTCAACAGCATCGAACAAGTACTCGCGCTGAGTAGGATCCTTGATGTATGTGTCGATCAAGAGCGAATACATTTCACTGTGGATGTTCTCAATCATGATCTGTGTTTTTGTAGATGTTTGTAATTTTTAGGGGAGTCATCAATGTCCGAACGAGCAAAAACAAACACGCACCTGGAAACCGTAGAAGCAGCGCGCCTCAGGAATCTGAACATCGTTAGAGAAGCGCTCGACTAGGTTCTCGTTGACAATTCCGTCCGAAGCAGCAAAGAAGGCCAGGACGTGCGACACAAACAGCTGTTCGTCTGCACTCAACTTCTCCCAATCAGTGGCGTCCTTGGACAGATCCACCTCTTCTACAGTCCAAAAAGAAGCTTCGGCTTTCTTGTACATTTGCCAAACCTGGTGGGAGCGACCGCGTTAGAGAGAGAGACATTTGCCTTGACCACAAACACTTCTTTTTACCTCTTGGTACTTGATGGGAAACAGCACAAACCGCTTGGAGTTCTTGGCCAAGATTGGCTCAAATACAGCTGGGGTGGCGTCTGCGCCTTCTTTTACAGGAGCGGCTGGGGTGGGGGATGTTGCAACGGAGGTCATCATTGTTTTTGTGATCTTTTTTTATTCGTTCGGATAAGTTACAAACAAACCGACCAACCAAAAAATGGACCAGCCCCTTGATCCCGATTCCTACGCCGAGTGGTACGAGAGACATGAAAAAAAAAAATAACGCCTATACACGCCGTCACATTTCTTTCACGCCTTTTTTAAAACAGCACTCGCCATTTAGGAAAGCCGCCAAACAGATATCAGATCAAATCGACGCCGATCTCAAAAAAGAGGCAATCGCAAAGCAAAAGGGACCAAAAGGACCGAAACTTATCCTCCTCGGGTCCGGAGACTCTGGAAAGTCGACGGTTTTGAAGCAGCTAAAGATTCTGCGAGGTGGCGGTTTCACTGATGCCGAACGACACGCGTTCAAGCTACGCGTTTGGAATAACATTATTGACTCAATGAAAATGCTTGTTTCTGCGCTCGATACTTTGGAGATTGATCTTGGGTCCTCAGACTTGAAGGTGCAGACTGCCTATTGTTGTGTTTTGTATGAGTGCTAACAATAGCGTTCAAGATTGACGTGGAGTTGGTGAAGCAATTCATTCTCGGAGAAGAGCTTCCTGAAAACATCGTTGAAGCGATAAGAAAGCTATGGAAAGATTCTGGTATCCAGTCGGCGGTCAAGAGGGCCAATGAATTGCCAGAATACATTTACACCAGCGAATATTACCTGAATGACCTCGAGAAGCATACCAAAGCAGATTACGTACCATCAGATGAAGGTTAGAGGGAGAGAGATATTCGGGTCTCTTTTACGAGCCAGCCTTCTGATTCCACTGGCAGATATCCTTCGAGTCCGAACGCGAACAACAACTATTTCTGAAACAAACTTCACCATCGACAACAAGATTTACACGTTTTATGATGTCGGAGGTCAAATGTCATTGAGGCAGTTTTGGGCCCCGTATTTTGCAGATGATCTCTCGGCCATCATTTTTGTGGCTGCATTATCCAGTTATGACCAGATGTTGCTTGAAGACCCAACTGTAAATAGGTACATCTTACATTATTTTCAACCTTGAATCGTGGATGTTAAAAAAAAAAAGGATGGAAGATGCAATTGCCCTGTTTGGAAGCGTTTGCAACAACAAACTGCTTCAAAAAACCGCAATTATTCTGTTTCTCAACAAAGTCGACCTGCTTCAACAAAAAGTCGAGTCCGGTACATCACCCGTTGAAAAGTACTTTCCATATTACACTCCAAGAGATTACAAGGAAACTGGGAATTGGTTCAAACAAAAATTCCACGATCAAAAGAAGAGCAAAAACACAAAGGCAATCTACACCCACTTCACCACTGGAACTGATACAAAAAACATGGATGCAATTATTTCAGCCGTTCAGGACATTGTTTTGAAATCCACGTTGAACACAGCTGGAGTTTTATGATTCTCGTTGTTGTAGGACTTGTCCTTTTATTCCAAAAAAAAAAAAATAACCCACACTTCCTTATGCCGTTTGAGCAACTTCATTTTGAATCTGAGCAGCCTGAGTCGCTTGGACTCGTTGTGAGTTCTCCTGCTGAATTGCGAAACTCTCTCTTTCCATTTCCAATGCAACTGGCATCAACACCAACAAGGCACTAGTAGCCACCACCCACAACCCCTTTCCAGCAAACTGTGCAGTATAGAATCCAGTGGACAGTGTGTTGGAGACTGCTTTGGCAATAGCATGACGCTTGGTGGGTGGGATAATGTCTGCAAGAGCTGCGATTCTTTCCAGCAAGGTTTCACTTTCGAATTCATCGTCCTAGTTTTTTGTTTTGTTTTTCCGGCATGTTAAAAAACATTGTTACGTTGTTGTTGTTGTGGGGTGTTGTTGCTTCGCACCTCAAAGTCATCGTCTTCTTCCTCAGTCTCAAAGTCCTCGTCTCTGTCTTCGTCGCCTAGAGTTTTGAACGTCAGCTCATGAACACAATTGCCATTGTTACATCGATTGATGGTTTGATTTCGGGGCAGTACCTCGGAGATCAATGATTTCTTGCTTTGGTGCCATGTTTATGTAAAAATTCTGTGTAAAAAAAAGAAGAAACAGAGATGCGCATTAACAGCATTAACACTTGCTCGAGATCTTTCATTCCTAGGAAAAAGCCTTGGCCTGGAATCATTTGCTATTTAGAATATGACTTGCGTAGGTCCCCACTTATTCCTTTTCGTTAAGAGTCTTGCAGAGTCTATTCACACTTTATTCATTTACTTATAGAGACATTTCATCATGGCTCTCAGATATCGTATTATTCGCGCCTAAAATGCTTGCATCTATATTCTCCGGCCCAGCCGCAGTTTCTACTTCCTGATTTGCTGGTCGCGAGTTGAACGGGTTGAAAAACATGGATCCAGCAATAAACAATGGCTGCTGTAAACCGATCCATCCTAGCGTCCCCAACATTGTCGACGGCGGCCTCGATGCAACGATAGCCCCACTTCCACTACCACCACCACCTCCAGCAGCAGCAGGAGCAACAGCAGCAGCAGAAACTTCTCCTTGAGACAATACCCCATTCACAAAAGTATCACCATCCATCGACATTCTCGAAACACCTCTCGCCGGCGACATCCCCGCCGTCGGAGTCCGGAAATTATCCGACGACGACTCTGACGAAGCTACCGAGTTTCCTCCAGGTGATAAATGCTCGGGGAAGGGGGGTAACCAATTGTTGTGGCTTCTCTTGTTTGATGGAATGTCGATTGACATTTCCTTGAGAACTCCATTCATGACACTGTTTTCTTCATCGTCGTCTTCGTCGTCGTCATTGTTCTCGTCGCTTGAAGAATCATCATCATCATGTTCGGACAGATGTAGAAGCCCGAGGATTGAAGCTTTTGATGGGATACTGCTACTGGATATTGCTGCATGTTCCACAAATGCAGACGGCGACCTGGACACATATATGGATGCTGGGTTTGGTCCTTTTGACAAAATACGGATTGGTGGAGAAGAATGCGAAATGGAATCGTTGGATTCCGATTCTGAACCGGATGGAGTTGGGTGGTCAGCATTACTGTTAATAACCACAGGTTTGAAAGAATGCGGTTGTGAGACTGCTTGTATGGCAACACTTTGCTGGTTTGTTATGGACGACGATAAACTGTGCTGCGGTGTGGTGGAAATTGGCGACGATGCTCCATCAAACGGTTTTGCAGTGTTAGTGTCACTGTCTGGAGATTGTGATAGAGTAACTGAATCTCTTCTTGGCTGTGACGCCATCAAAGTACCAAGACCAACATCGATTAACGAAACAGTTGGTGATATCGGTACATCCCCAACTGGAACCGTTTGAAATAAGGCGTCTGACGAAACTATTGGTGGCTGCACTGGTAAAGGCGGTGGACAAGCGTCATCAATGACATCTGATCCTCCTTGGCAAGTGGGTTTACTTTCACAAGAATCCGACAAATGGGAGCCATCCAGCACCAGATGATCTTGATTGATTTTAAAAAGCAAGTCACGAGAAGTTTGCTGGGTCAGAGTGGCAAGAGATAACCTAATTTCTGGCTCAGATATACATGGGGGCTCAATGACACGAACAGGAGCATGTTGGCGAAAGTCGCTCGGATTTCTGAGGAACGTGGATCAGACAGTAGGCAACCAACCTCAAGGTAACTCACATATCTGCTTTGATAAGAGAATCTATCAGGGACTTCAAGTTGGGCAGTGTGCGCCGAAGGTTCTTGACTGTTATTCCAATATGGTTCAACAACTTTACAAGCAGTCAGTGACAAGCAATTAATCAGAGTCTCAACTCACTTGCTCAATATTCTTGTTTAATAAAAACACACCGTATTCAAATCTCGGCCTTTCTGATCCTTTCATAAAAAGTGGAAATCTAAAAAATGAAGCCATTTAATTAATAGGGCATTGATTGAAAAGCGGACTTACTCCATACTCATGTACGAATGTTGGTAAACGCGATCCAGAATCATTGACCTCGAGCTCATTGGATTTATGGGATATCTGAGTGGTATATCAAGGAACAACGCGATCAAAGAGACTGCATGAGCGGTCCAGCCTAACGCTGTTGACGTCCTATCTTCATCGACGCCACTGAATTCTGAATGGGGTAACCATACGCGTCGAATGAAATACGCATTCGGATCTTCACGTAACTGTCGCCATTTACATAAATACATTGTTGAGAATGAGATATCAATCAAAGTTCCTACTGCATTAATCGGGTATATTTCCTTCAAACCAAGAATAAAGCTTTTGCCAGAAACGTTTTTGAACTTTTGAGTCTCGAAAATTATGGTTCCTAGATCGCTCAACGTTTCTTCACTGGAAAGAAGTTCTTGCTGACACCGCTCACGGTCTTTTGAAGAATAATAGAGCCGATTCCTTCGCCGTTGAATATCGCTTCTCAAAGTCTCAACCTTTTCTCTTTCTGAAATGGAGAGTTTGAGCGAATAGAGTTGTCAGCCAAATGTCCGACAAAACACACCTATATCCAACATCTTTGATTTCAACTTAATCTCTGCTCTCAAGTGCAAAGTTCGCCGTTGTGATTCTTGAGCTTTCTAATCAGACTTTGAGTTTTTCGGGTTTCATAATTGCTGAGGGTTACTTTACATGATACGATTGATTTTGGCGTATTCTTTCCTCCGATTCAAGAATCAGGGCTTCAACAGATCTCTGAATTTCTGAAAACTCCTCACTTAATTCTGCCAATCTAATGTTTTTTGAATTGAGTTTTTCATAGGTCACAGACTGATCACGAACAATTCTAGTCGCCTCAAATCGCAGGGTGGTTTCACATCATCTTCATCGTTTTCGATACTGATTTCCCTGTCCTGAACAAATAAGTCAGATCCGAATTCATTGGCGCCGATAATTCTCTCTCCCTCTCTCAACAGACCAACGATTGATTCAGCTTATAAAATCCATCGGCAAGTTCAACGATTATCGTTTCAGTAAGGCCAAAACGATCGACATCGGTCAAACTTTTTCCAACGAAAGCCATCAAGAACGGGTTGAAGGACACATTCAATCGAAGAGTAAACACGTCTCTCGCTGCTGCATCCGGACCCTCATCGACACTCGCACACGGCCTCGTCCACAGTTGAAAAACCAGATTGCTGTTATTTCGCGACAGCCTTGGGAAGGGCAGATCCGCTGTGTTCCAGGTGGGATTCTGGCGGACCAACCAGTTAACTCTCACGGTAAAAAAACAAAGGCAAAGACGGCAGCGTACCAGCGAGGCGGCGGCAACATCGCTCGTGAAGACCACCGCATCGCCTGGCAGCGCCACGAGCGCAAAGAACGAGTCGCTGAGCTCGGCGCGGCTTGCGGCCGTCGCGCCGTGGATTTGCTCGAGCAGAAGCAGCGACGCGCTGGGCGGCCGCTGCAGCAGTTTGTGGCTCGGCGGCGGCGGCGGCTTGGCGGCGGCGGCGGGCGTTGGCGGCAGCGCGCGCACGGCGACCGAGAGCACCTGCATTTTTATTTTATTTTTATTTTTATTTTTATTTTTATTTTTATTTTATTTTTAAATCAAAGCAAATAAAGATGGGCCCAAAGACTCGGCAGCAGCAGATCGCAACGCCGCAGACGCCAAAGAAGAAGCAGCAGCCAATCACGGCATACGCTACGCCCGTCTCGAAAACCCCGAAAAAAAGACAAGCGGCGGAGCTGGATCTGCCGCAAGACTGGGATTCAAGCGATGACGACAACGATGAAGCTCATCAAGTGACGAGAGGCAGTCAACCATCGTCTCCCTCGAAACGCGCCGCTCAAAGGATCAAGCTGGGTGAGTCGCGCTATCGCTGTACGCTGTTGAGGGGGAAGGAACTGAATATCTGCGAATTGTAGCCAAAGCTCCGCCACCATTAACTGAAGATGAAAGGGAAAAACTGCATCAATTTGATCTCGATATGAAAGCAAGTTCTTTTCAAATCTCGATGATCTCTAACAGCGCTCCATTTCACAGTTTGGTCCCAATATTGGTATTTCCCGATTGGAACGGTGGGAGCGAGCCAAAAAGTTTGATCTTGAGCCACCTCCTGACATTCTCGCAATACTCAATGTTGAAGGAAGAGAGGAATGGAAAGAGGTTCAAGAAAGCATTTGGCGTGACTTGTGAAATCAGTGAAAAACAAAGCACCTTCCATATCCTTCCAAAAATAAATAAAAAATCAGCCAAAAAACAGACCATGTTTGGGTGTATCGTTGCAGGCCGACTTGTACAGACCAATCTGCAGCAAGGTAATTATCACTCACTCGAATAGCTACAGTAGTATTCTGCGCCTCTGACAATTGGAAAAAAAAAGTCGATCAGTCAAAGTACGTGTTTGAGCTTCACGACGCAACGAGCATCAACCATATAGTTGTTTTCCTGCTTGGAACAACTCCTTTCCCTCAAGGCTACGGAGCAACCGTGCATTTCCTCTGGTATGTAATTCTTTCTCTGATTATAAGACATCTGCCACTGATGACTATTATTGTAGGCCCAATCCGAATGCAGCAACCAACATGGCAACTCCTAGGTCTACTATCGAACGAAAAACCGTCAGGCCGTATTCAAACTGGGCCAAAAACAATCATCATCTTCTGGTTCTGCTGGGGATTCAATGATGGAGGACTCAAACCCGAATTTACTCGCACATGAACCAACCATCACTGCGAGTCTTGGAATTTCTATTGAACCCTTGGAAAGCTGTATGCGCGCAGTCGAAGCAGCAAAGACTCACATTGATAGTGCAATGGGTGGCAGTGAAATGGCGTTGTCCACGACTAAATCTATTGGATCTGATCCTCATGTTATTGGGTCAAAGCTGATGGTATTTTCTTTTTGAGGATTGGGTTATTTTGAGCTAATTGGTGCGTCCATTCTGACAATAGGAGAGTCTTTACAAGTTCGTGTTTATTAAAGCTGTGTTCATTTCACACTGTCACTCACCACTTCATACTTTTTTTAGCTATTGTTCTAGCTTTGCTACGAATTTACCGCCAGGAGGAAATGCATTATTCGGACGAGATTGGAATACAACTTTTGTTCCACTGAAGGTATTCTTTCAAACATGGCGTTGTTCAAGATCTGACTCACAATGTGTTTTTTTCAAGGCTATTCAAGATTGGTATCAGAACCTCCAACGAAAGTTCAAAATTGACCCATCTGGAAGCTTTTTAAAAAACAACAACTAAAAGAATAAAAGCTTGCGGATGAATTAATGATGAAATAAATTTAAAAGAGAGAGTATCCCCCGTTTCACGAATAGTATATACAAATTGTCATCCGTTTATTTGATTCCCTCCCTTGGCTTCCATCGAGCGCTGCCAACCATTCAACGTTACTTGATGCAAGAAACGCCGGAACAGATCCATGCTGAACTACGTAATGCTCCCGCAGCTGATTCAATTCGTGAGTACGTTCTCGAGACCCTCCAACAATTTGCATTGTTCCACAATCATTCTCCTGACTCGAAAACAAAAATGACGATGTATCTTGAGGACTGGTATATGAAGAAATTAATCGCACGCGACTTTCTTGGAATTCGAGCTTATATCCAAGTAAAGAGAAAACAGCTTCCTTAAACTCTTGCGACTTTTGTGTGAAAACCTTATCATTGTGTGGGCAGATATCATAAATTTGTCATAATCAAAAATAGCGCCAACGAAAACATACATCTTTGAAGCGAGAGTTTCGTTTGTCCTTCTCTTCAATTATTCCCAAGAGTCGTCGCCCCTCCAATTCCAAAGATCGGACAACTTCAACAGGAACCATGGCACCATACTCTGAGCCCAATAGTCTGGCTTTCAAGGCATCGTTCTCAGCTCGTAGTGTATCCAACAACTCCTTTCGAATCGCAAATGCTGTTGCCTCTGGGTTCTCTGCCAGCTGTAAAATCTGTATATATATATATTTTTTTTTTGCATGTAAATACATTTCTTTTTTCTCCCTACGCGTTTACCTTGATTTTATCTGGGTCAAAGGCTCCTTGTCCCAAAGCACGCTCCAGCTCCAGAATTTGGTTATCAAAGTTCTCAACCTCTACTTGGAGACGAGCGTTTTCCGTTTGAAACTTGGCCAACTCTATGAGGGAAACGTATATTTTTTTTTTCAGAAAGAAGCCTAAAAAAATACGCACACATGATTCCAAAAAAAAAAAAAAAAAAAAAAAAAAAACTACGCACCATTAGTCAGATTAAATATTTTCTCTTCCATTGCTTTAATCCTGCCGGCTCTGCATTCATGTCAGGAAGTTGTTGGAACTGATTGATTCGCAAAACTCTGCTCCATTTCATAAAGCTGGTTCTTGTAGCTAGCAAGAAGTGCTTCAAGTTCTGCAACCAGAGCTGAAGAGTTTGCTGCGCCGCCATCCTCAGCAAAATGCAGGGCAGTCTTGCAGAAGTGCGGTATTAATACACTTTCAACACTACGACGGAAACACACTCACTCAACTCACCATCTGTTCCCGTAAAAACGTACACTCCTTGACAGATAACTCTCTACCCTTTTCTATCCTCTTGATTTGACTCATTTGAAATGCACATTTTTGCTCCAACTCAGAGATATGACGTTTCAGCTCTTCAGCTTCAATCTCAGCATCCCGTTCCTTCTCCCTCAATACTTTCAGCTCGCCTAAACTTTCGGCAACGGCTTCCTTCTCACGAGCCTCTTCCAAGCGCTCATTCGCCAAAAGACGCGCCAAAGTCAGTGGAGTAATAATAGTTGTGCCACCACCACCACCGCCGCCTCCATCACCAGCCGCAGCTTTCCAATCCGATTCCTTCAAGCAAGGAAACCCACCGACTCTTTTCAGCCTTCAACACCGTCGCCTTCAGCTTCCACTTGAATCAACCGCGTCCTCAAGCTATTCATTTCCGTCAATTGTATTTCCAGAGTTCCTGATTTTCTCGTCCTGTTTACTAGAGCTTTGGTGCATGGATCGAAGCTGCTGATTTTCTGCCTTGAGATGGGAGTTTGAAGTTTCGAGGTTGTGGATGTAGGTGGATTGCTCGTTTAGTTGTTTCTTGATGGCTTCGGCGTTGAATAAGGAAGAGCCGCTTCCTCCATCATGTTTGGAGTATGCGAGTTGGGACTCCAGTTCGGCAATCTTCATTTGTAGTTCGCCAACTTGTTTGAAGGCGAGAGTTTTGGAAGTGTTGGCGCGTTGTAACTGGGAGTTCGAAAAAATATAAAAAAATAAAAAAACAAATCAAAAAAAAAAAAAGTCACCTCAATATCCATGGTATTATATTTGTGTTTGTAGGATTCCACTTCTCGTTTTGACTTTCGCAATTCGAGTTCTTGTCTCCGTAGGGAATCGTTCAGGTTCTCTTCCGTTATTGAAAGCTTTTCGGATATCTCTCGAACGCTTGATTCGAGTTGAAGGATTCGTGATTTCTCCAATTGCTACAATATGGGTTGTAAGTCTTAAATACAAGGAACAACGCAACATACACTCTGCTTTTCGAACTCCTTGGATTTCTCACGTATCGTGTTTTTCTGTGATTCTTCGAGTTTCAGGAGAAAGGCTCGATGTTCCTCCAGGGCCTGGTCATGTTTTTGTTTTAACCTTCCCCTTTTTTTGGACGATCTTGATGCAGGCTAACCTCAATCTTTGCATACGCAGCATTTAGCGATTGTTCCAGTTTGTCGTTGCGCGCCTCGAGACTGGCGACTTTCTTCTCAGCATCGTGCTTCTGGTTTCCCAGACTTCTTTCCAGCGCTCTGATTGTTTGTTGGGCCTCGCCGCCCACCGCCAGCGCCGGCCGCTCGACCGAGTTTGCATCGTGTGCGATGGCGTCATCGGCCGGCGCCGCTTCTTGGCCTTCGCCGCCCGCCGCCGCCGCCGCCGCGCCGCCCGTCGCCTCGTGGAACGCCGCCAACGTCGTCCGCACCTGCGCAAGCGTCGGCGGATTCGACGCGCCGAACTTGGCGGCTTCGCGTCGCACAGACCGGCGCCCGGCCGCCGCGCCAGGACTCGCTGGCGCGCCGAAACTATACGGCTGGTATCGCATCACTTCTTAAAATGATTTATTTTGTTTTGTTTTTTTTTCAGTACTTTTTGGTCATATCCACTAGTCCCTTCGCCAACGCCACCTTTCCATCGTAAAACTGCGCAAGAGTATCCGCAAGCGTCTGTGCTGCACTCGTGTAATCAGTTAAAGCTGCCATATGCGGCGTCACAATAACGCGTTCGTGACTCCAGAGTGGAGAATCCACAGGCAACGGCTCGACCTCAAACACATCCAACACAGCCCAATTCAATCCAACCGCGTCGCTGTCTAGTGCTTTGATCACATCAGCCTGCACAACCGTACTCCCTCTGCCCAAGTTCACAAACACAGACCCAGGCCGCTTCATGCACGACAATTCCTCAAATCCAATCAATTGACGCGTATTCGGCGTGGATGGTAAAACATTGATGACAACATCGCAAGTCTCAAACACACTCATCAACCCTGATCCTCCAGAACTAATCACAACCTCCTGCACTCCCAATTCAACCCCGCCATCACTCGTCTCTACAAATTTCCTCATCTCAAGAATCCGTTCAGACGTACCCCACCCAACCACATTCGTGAATCCGTTCCGAACAACTTGACATAGCACCTCTTTTCCCAACACACCCACCCCTAAAACACCGATTCTGTATTCATGCATGGGTTTCGGTAGCCGTCCGTTGGGTTTCTTGTTCCACAGTTTTGCTTTTTGTTGAGCTGCAAACGTGTACATGTCTCTGTGATGGTTCAATACATGCGTTAAGGCGATTTGGCCCATTCGCTGCGTCAAAGCGTCGTCTACTAATCGTACTACAGGTACGTGTCGTGGGAAAGTTTCGTCTCGCAGCAACCGATCTACTCCAGCCCATGCAACCAGGATCAAACCAAGGTTGCTGAATTGAGACCAGATTCCAGTGACATGGGCGTCCACAATGACAACATCAACTTGCGAAGCATCGATATTGGAGGGTATAGTATTGCTTGTGATGTGAATCAGCTCAACGTCGTCATTGGTACCGTTGAGTTTGGTTTCCACGGCTTTCTTGATCAGCTGGAAAGATGAAGGCCCACTAGCGACATCCCAGTTGATGTATGCCACAGTTTTCTTGTTCACGTTACTCATATTTTATCAATATTTTATTATTATTTTTTTGAATGATTTCTCATGATATTATGCTGATTTCGGAGCAGCCGGAATCCAAGACGGGGGAAACGCGCGAACACGCAATCCTGGTGTTGTTGTAACCCCATCTGAAAAGACTAGATCCGAGTTGGAACCATGTCCAGCATGCTCTAGACGGACCAATGCAAGCCCAATGTTGAAAACACTCCCACCAAACTTTCCCACTTCACGTTTGCTCAGTGATCCGTCAGAATGGTTCAAGATGCGAATTTCCGTTGTCGAAGGTGGGAGTATCTCAGAAAATGATCGATCCAATTCCAGCTTTGTTGGAGGGCTGTTTTTTGAATTTTTGGGTACTCGTTAAAAACTCAGTCCTACTTGGACGGATGCACCCACCTGTCGGATTCTCGATAGATCTGCACAGGAACAATTCGCTTCCTCGTGACTCCGATATGATAGGTTCTAATCGTCAGTTCCTGCCCCAAATAGCATCCCTTTCGGAAGTCCACTGTTTTCAAAAGAAAAACTTAATATCGCAAGAAAACAAAAATAATCCGTTGAGCCAAACCTCCGGACATTAAGTCAAAGTTTGATTCCAGCGGCAGAGACACGTTGGGGAATATATCGTCGATGCCTTCGGGGATGCCCGTTAGAATGCGGTGGATCTTGTACTCCAGCTCTGACGTCTCGACGAACGACGACGGCAGATTGACTGCTTCAGAAGAATGAGAAAGAGAAAGACAAAGACGCAGAGCACGCACGCACACTCGTTGTTTTGCGCCAGGAAGCGCACGCCCAGGTCGGCGTGGCGCGGGTCCGCGCAGCCGACGGCGGCGACTGTTTTCCGGTCGAGCGCGGCGCCCCAGGCCTGGCGCACGGCGACGGCGGCGGACGCGTCGTCGACGGCGACCTTCGCCCGCAGCGCGTACTTGCGCAGATGCGCCGCGAGCGCCGGCAGCGCGCGCGCGTCCGCGTCGAGCAGGAAGCCGCCGTCGTCGGTCGGCGCCGGATGCACAAACGCCTCGCAGAGCACGCGCCCCGCCGCAACGAGGAAAGCCGAGAACTGCCCGTCGCCGCCGGGCGCCAGTCGCTGCAGCTGGTTCGTCGTCAGGCCCTGGAGGAACTTGCCCGCATCCGCGCCAGACACCCGCAGCACGCCGCGCGAGGCGAGGCGCGCAAACTGGCCGGTGCTCATTTTTTGGTTGTTTTTTTTTTTGTTAATTTATTACTAAAGCTGGCTAATTGCATCTTCAATTTTGGATAAAGAAGGGCTCTGAAGGCACGACACAATGAGATTCTTCAAGTCATCATTTGTAATAATGCTGCGACAGACTTCATCGACCAGGTCAGCAGCCTTCGCAAAATTGAATACATCAAAGCCCGCAATCTGAGCGAGCGTTGTCCCGAGGCATACCCAGTCCAGATGTTCAGTAGCCGTAGTTGTATCAGAATCCAGGCAATAAGATGCCGTAAATTCAATGACGGGGCTTCCAATTCGTACTGTTGCTCCATAATCAACCAAAGTGGCATAACTGGGCTCCGAATTACCAAGCATAATGTTGGAAGGCTTCAAATCCACAAAGCAATACATTTTGGTATGCAGATGGCAAAGAGCATCAAAACAACTTTGTGCAATGATTTTGACAGCAGCCAATGGCAATTCAGAGCCTTGACTGAGCCAATCCGCAACGCTTCGAGGGAAATGGGGCATAATGATAACATGACGCGTGTTGTCTTGAATGGAGAAGGACTGGATGAATTTGACAAGGTTCTTGTGGTATTCCAACGCCCGATTCGTTTCAACTTCGCGTAAAAAACTCTTTTTGTTTTCGGCGGTATACACTTTCGCGACCAAGGCTACACCAGATTCGGAAAATGCGTAATACAGTGATGACTTGGTCTGCCCTTGACCGACATTCAGACAAGCTTCCAAGAAAAAGGAATGCTGTTGTCGAATCAATCTTTTGGTTGCAGACTTAATTTTTGATGCAGCAAAGGTCAGGAGTTTTCGGGCTTCCTCCGGTGTCAATTGAGGTGACTTGAGCAAGGAATACCTTGGCATGTCATTATCAAAAAGATAGTTGACATCTCTGATACTGAATTCAACTCCAAGCTGTTTCAACTTATCAAAAATATCTATGCAAGGTGGATTGGAAGCTTCGGAAGCTTGAACAGCGACAACGAGAGCGTCCTTCTTTGATGTCCCAAAGCCATCAATCAGAGCATCTTCTTCCAAAGGCTCTTCCTGTTCTGTATCGACGACGACGGAAGTGTTTCTCTTGTCAAAGGATAGTTTGTTCTTGTAGACGCGGAGTTGAGAGGATGCGATGCCAGTGAGAATGGAGGAGTTCTTTAGATGGACGGCATCTCGAAACAGGTCAACGACAGGAACTACAAGAGAAGAGCGTACAACGCAAGAGGCAAAAGTGTTTTTGTACGGATTTCCAGTCGCAGAGTCTAGGAGCAGAAACCAAACGAGAGGTGGAGTTGAAGATTGTTGAGGTTGATTGGACATTTTCACGAGCTTAAACTTACCTCACCCCCCGCCATTTCGATAAAACTGGCAAAACGTGCTGCTTCGTTCCCTTTTTCACTGCAGCAGGGTTCTACCCCCTCCTTTTGTATGATTTTCAATGTTCTTCAGGGGTGCAGTACTACAGTGAGCATTTACACTTTTATATACAGCTATCTTCTGACATCAAGGCTCGTTCAATAGATTGTTTTTGGTTGATTTTAGGTTTTTTAATCTTTTTGTAGCTTTTTGTATTGTTTTTAAATAAATCAAATAATGGACCATATTGCAGCTCTGAAAGCCGCCTATGGAACAACAAATGACGCGATCGGAACACCTTCAATTCGATCAAAAGATTCGCCATCGCTTTGGTATGGAAACTCCAAAGTTTAAAACAAACCTTCCCCTATCCAAAATCAATTGAACACGAATTCAACAATTCAATCAGGAACACTTCAATCAATCAAGGATGGTCCACTGCAGAAGAAGACGTCTTGTGCAAAGCACTCATGAAGTTTGGAGTCGGCAACTGGCGCGCGATTCTGGATTCGGGATGTCTGCCTGGAAAGAACCCGGCACAAATGTATCTTCAAACGCAAAGGATATTGGGCCAACAGAGTATCTCTGAGTTTACTGGGCTTCATGTTGATTGTAAAGCTATTGGGGCCTTGAATAAGGCTCGGAAAGATGTTGTCCGAAAGAACAGACTCATCACGAACCTTGGAGGTAAAAAGACCCTATACCTAGAAATTACTCTTTCTTTAGCAAATTCAATAACCAAATGTCATAGTGAAACTTGATCGGCAAGAGTTGACCAAGAAAGTCAAAGAAAACAAGGAAAAGTGGGAACTTTGAAACCAGAAATCAAACTTGAGATTAAAAGGCCTCTTCAATATCCCTCCTTTTTTTTGCAGATTCGAGGTTCCAAAAAAGCAATGGTCCAGCATATCGTTACCTCAACCAGATACAATATCGCGACTTATTGCTGAGAAGCGATCAGCGTTGATGGAATTAGAAGCAGAAGTAGCTCAAGTTAGAGAAATGATTATTGAACTAAGGGTATTCTCTTGTTGAAGACATCTTTGCGCGTGAAGAAATACTGATTGTTGTGAATTTTTTGTTAGGAGGATATTCGTGGCAACAAGACATACAAAGACGATGACGACACAATGTCTCAGAATAAACGACGAAAACTATGATCAATATTTATTATAGCTCTGCTACACGCCGCACTTTAAAACCACCTCTAAAACTGTTGAGCAACAGTAACACACCGATTGAAGCCGCGCATCCAAACAAAGTAATCAAAAAGGCGTTTTTAAAGCATAAAAGCCCCCTGCATTCCGGTAGTCCATTCTTTGCAGCGTCCAAATAAAGGCCAAAGACTAAGTTACAGATTTGTCCACCCTAATAGCGATAAAAAAAAACAGCCCAATAAGTCTCTGAATACAATACTTAAAGTGTAACTGTAACAAATTACCAGCGCAGGTGCCCACTGATACCATCCCCAATTTGCCCCAAACCGTTCAACGCCAAACCATCGACCAACAATAGCAGGGGCCGCCGAAAAAATCGCCCCATACCCCAACCCAAGCAACAACGTAACCAACACCAAAACGTCTAGCCCATCCTCCTTCACCACAAATATCCCCATCAACAAGGATAGAGAGATTAAACCACCTCCAGCAATAAGCCCAACAAGCCGCGTCATTTTAAACCGCGTCATCAAAACATCCGAAAGTAATCCAGTGGCAATACGCCCTGCACAGTTGCAAATCGACAACAACCCCACATGAAGCCTTTGTGTCGCTTGTATGTCTGTTGGGAGCGCTTTCGCAGAAGAAAGAGCAATGACAATTGCACCAACATTGTTGATGTACATGAGCCCAGTTCCCGTGAGTAATATAAAAGCTCCAAACAGCATCCAAGCATCCCGCTGAACAAATATGGAATACTCGATTGCAGCTGGTTGCACTACGGTGGCATCGGATGATGAAATACTCAGTAGTTGTGATTCTTCAGATGTGGGGACAGTAACGGTTGCTAAAGAAGTGGTTCCCGAGTCACCATCACTAGCCGATGACTCGGACCGCTGATGATCCCTCCTCACCAACGCCGAACAATCATACAAGAACTGTGACCCAATCAACGCCCCTCCACCAGTCACAACACCAATAAACACAAGATACCGAAACGTATCCACACCACTTGTGTTCCCCACCTGCACTTCTGAGACCACAAACATGCGCTGAAGCTGAGAGAATACAAACGCAGATAACCCGAAGAATGCGACAGGAACACCCACAGCGAATCCATGTTCTCGTTGATTGTAGTTTTTGACTGATGTCGACAGGGCAGTGTTGAATACGCCGGAGGATCCAAGCCCTACAAACGCATAGGCAACGGCTAATCCCCAAACCGGAATAAGATCCGATGAGTATCCGAGTGCGAGGCTCCAATATCCGGAAAGAAGCAGAATACCCTGTTTGAGTGTTGCAGCCGCCCTGTCAATTTCCCTCCCGTACCCACATTCTTGAAACAAAAAAAGAAAAACGAACCGCAACTCCACAGAGCTTCCGTCGATCATGAGTATCACTGAGACGACCCCAAATAGGTCCACTGAGGTATTGGCCGAACCCTCCACAGGATGCGATTGCGTTCAAAGTGGTTTGTGATAGCCCTCGCTTTTGTTTTAGACCTTGTGCGTATGCGGCAAATAGATAGAGTGTTCCTGCGCAAGTCATGCATGCTAGGGACGCTGCGAATGCAACGTTTCGGCGTTGAATGGTTGGCACTGGAAATGACACCATTGTCCTTTATTATTCTAAATATAACCAACTCTCTCCAACAACGAAATATTCAAAGTCGACACCTTCCATTCATTCTGTAATTAATTAAGAGAGCAGATCTCTGGTCAGTTTCTGTCTAATACCACCCCGAATAAATAATAAATTAGTCAACAGCCAATAAGGAGCGCATCCACTCTGAGGAATATTCTTTGAAAAACATCAGAGAAATATCAATTGATGTGATCCCCCGTGATGATGATTAACACATCCTCAGGATGTGTCATCATGGCAGTGCAGATTTGGGACAAGTCTACCCAATTTGTGTGCTGGAATAGATTACCCTGGGCAGAAGCCCCTTGTGTCAATCCTGTTCCAACAAATGTGTGCTTGTTTTGGTACAAAGTCCCTATAGAGCACTGCCCCAGTTCTGAAGCGCGCACCACCCCCAAACTGTCGCTAACAACATTTTGACAAGAGTGTCAAAATGAGGCTCTTGTACAGTCACATTGATGACTCAACATAGCCCAGTTTCTCCATCAACTCTCCATTCCTGTCTGGAATGTCCCGAGTTCAGATACAATTGAATAGAAGTGCTGCAAGGGCAGGTTGCAACGGCAGTTGCTGTTGAATGTAAAGACTTCGGTTTTTACACCAAGAACCACTGTTGCAGCTTAAATAAAAACCATGTCACCAAACTTGTTATCATTTGCCATTCGATTGCAGTAGTCGTTTGTGGAACAGTTGTAAATTCAATTGGTTGTGAAGAGTGTCAAGAAATTTCTGTTGCAAGTTGATTTGCAAGAAAGTTGGTGGAGAAATTGTGTCGAATAAGTTCTTGTCTATTTCAAGGGTCCAGTGTTGTATCCACCACCACCATCATTTGTTTGTTTGTTTGCTTATTTTGACATTATCAATGCGAGTTATTACGCACTGCTTCTTTTTTAAACTGCTCTGTACGACAGGAGAAATGGTTTATTTGCTTTTTTTTTGTGTACACACTTATATAAGTTAATTTTAGATAAAACGAAAGCTGATGTTGTTGGAACTTGGGTGGAGTCCAACTGATGCAAGACTATATTCAAAACAGCGCGTCAGCTAAAAAAAAAAGCCTTATACAAATGGTTTGAAACACATACCGGATCAATTATAATTCTCGACTTTTTCATATTCTTTTCGTGATATTCGATATTCTTTTCACTCAAGCAGAGAATATACTGCCCCTTGTAGTATTTAACCATATCCAGGGCTTGGAGCGTGTGTATAATGTCTTCTGTGCAAATAGCCGTTTGCTCGCTGATTTCAGATATCAAGATATCGCCTCGGTACTTGTATAGTATTTCAAGAATCATGTCAGCCCAGTACGACCGGTATGATAATAAACCCAAATCTGAAAGAGGCTTTTCAGGTGAGCCCGTCTTTTTCTCGATTTTCGACAGCTCATATGAAAACTGGATCAATACTTTTCCATATCTATTGGTCAAAAAAAAGCAGAATGTGAATAAAAAAGATCAAGTATTTCACAATCGCGTCACAAGAACACAATCGCTCACCCCATTCTTTGGTTCTGAGGTAAAGTCAAAATACAGGCCAGGTTGTACTCTTCTGCAGACTGCTTTTCTTTGGAAAAGTATCCAAGAATGTGTTGGCCGACGTTATCGTTTTTGGTCATGATGTAAAACATGAAAGGATCAACGTCATAGTCTGACAAAAAACCATGTGAGATTCAAAAGTCTTTAAGCAGTTGAATCAAAGAAAAAACTCACACAACGTCTTGTGATCCAAAAACAGTTTTGACAATAAACACAAATTTCGGCAATATTTCTTCTGCTTTCTTCCATCAATTTCAAAAAAGGAAAGATCATCCTTGCGATAAATTTCGTTTCCAGGCGGATGTCGGACCGTGCATTTTTGACGATGCCGTTCAAAGGGACGCAGAGAGCCATACGCTTCCAAACAAAACTGGCAAATATATACAGCATCCGAGTACGTAAATTCTTCCGGATAGGGCGAAAAGTACCATGTCTCGACTTCGTTGGGACCCATGATAATACGATCGATATTCTTGACTCTGGAGATTTCAGTAACTGACTGCGTCATTGACCCACTAGTTCTGAGTTTCTCAATTTCCTTTTCCTTTGAAAACGAAGCATTCGGATCCATTGCCGAGCCGCTGTGGGAATCCGAGTGTTCATCTTTTACAGCCGATTGCGGAGCAGTAACCGAATCAGCATCTTCATCGTGTGGCACATCTTCGTCCAAATCATCGTTATCATTTTTTGAAGCCGAAGAAAGTTTTGATTTCGCCTTTGCCGCTTTAGCAGGGGTCGTTCGTTTATTGTTGTTGCTGGTTGTGCTCTGGACCGAGACGGTGTCGTCGTCCTCGGCGACTTCGTGATCTTCTTCGTGTTCGTCGTGCTCTTCGTGTTCCTGCTCGAGCTCGTTGTGCTCGTTGTGGTCGTGGTCCATGTCCTCGTTGTCTTCGTTGTCCGAGGAGCGCGTTGAGCGCACGTCCGACAGCGACGCGGGCGACGCGGCTTTGCTCTTTGCGGCTTTGCCCTTTGCCTTTGCGGGTGTGGCGGGCGTCGCTGGGGCCGCCGAAGCCGCCGAAGCCGAAGAAGAAGCCGAAGAAGAAGAAGCCGCTTGGACGCCAGCCGAAGACGCCGACGCCGCCGCCGCCGCCGGCAGCAGCGACGCGGCACGCTGCTTCGCCAGCGCCTTCTTCGCCAGCGCGCGCGCGAGCGGCGCCTTCGCCTTTGCGCGCTTCGCGGCGAGCGCGGCGGCCGCGGCCTTCGTCGGCGGCAGCGACACGCTCGCAAAGTCGATGCGGTCGCGCTTGACCCACTCGTCGAGCCGCTTGTTGAACCCGTCAAAGTGCACGTAGTAGCTGACGCCCGATCCGCGGATCGAGAGTATCTCGGCGCGGTGCCAGTCTGCATGTCGTTCGTTAGATGACTTGTTAGATTCACAGCCATCAATCAACCAGCCAACCAACCAACCTGGCGCTCCCTCGGTGCTCGACGACGGCCGCTTGTCAACCATTACAAAACACCCAACCGCTACTCCGTCGGCGTTCAGAACAAGCGGGCCCGAGGGCGTTGACGGTCCATGGTGTCCTCCCATTTTTAATAAAGAGTTGACTCCCTTTCTTTTTTGTTTTTTTTTTTTGTATAATTATTTCTACACCCACAACCATTCGACCAACAATGACTCGCATGCGCAGAAAGAAGATGCACCACAGCATCAGAGACGTGAAACGATCTTCGAGAACGAGAGCTAGAGTAAAGGACTTGGATCAGATCCAAGAAGACATTGCAAAGAAGATGGCTGCAAATTCAAACTCACTCGTTACCGACTCTGCAGCAGCTGCCCCAGAGCTGGACTCAGATCTCCCGGGACTTGGACAGTTCTATTGCATACATGTTAGTAACTCACAGTGCTGTTTGCGGAATCATCGGTTAACAATCAAGTTAAACAGTGCGCCAAGTACTTTGTGACACAACCTGCAATGGATGTCCATCTTGCTTCAAAGCCTCACAAGAAAAGAGTGAAAGTTCTCCAAGAGCCAGCGTATACGCAAAAGGATGCCGAAGCTGCCGTTGGTCTGCGAACGGACAACACTCGGGGTAAAAGGACAGCTATTTCATCAGAGATGAATGTTGATTCTGCCGTTCACGCTGGAATATTCTCAAATCTTACAGCATCTTCTTGAGAGTTTTATTGCTTATTATTCCTATCTTTTTTAAAAAATACGATGTTTACTTGTACGACGACTTACCGTTTTTTTTTCACATCCTTTTATCATTATTTTATGTTGCTTCCAATCAAAAGTGGGAAGAAGGTTTGGAAGACCTTTGTTCTCAAAAAAAATCAACACTTCACTAGGTGAAGAATCTCAGTCTTGCCGATTTGGAGACCGCGGCGATATATCTGCTTACTAAAATCTCACTGGCCAGCCAGTCAACCGCAGATTCTCTTCACACACAAAACCGCGATCTAGCAAATGAACGAAACATCAAGCACAAACAGCGAAATAGTGAAAAGTGGGGCAACCCCTTCAGTAATCACACCCCAACAAGAACCTCAACAGCAATCCAACAACGGCGGAGGAGCAGGTGGAATAACATCAAAGTTCACGATTGGCTGGAAAAACAGTAAATCTTTTGGAGGCACAGCCTCAACCCAACAACCACCGGCATTGAGTATAACCACATCCCAAAGCCGATCATCCATATCCGTTCCAGCAACTGTCGGCCCCCAGTCTGCAACTGCAGGCGGCATCTTCAACTTCAACAGCGCTCTCAGTGGAACTTCCACTTCGTTTAAACGCCGCAACAGTCTCACAACGGGGCCGTTTCAGAACATTTTCGGAAATAGTCCATTGAGTGACAACCCTGATCCGTCGCGTCTCATTGATACCACACGCCCAAGCACCAAAGTGCCTGGTCCAGTTTCGCCTTCTACTCCTACAGTTGGGATCACTCAACCGAGTTTCAAAGACGATGATGCAGAGGATGGAGCCGCGGCCCCTAAAGTTGAAGAAGTAGTAGCTCCCAAAGTTTTGTTGTTGAGGGAGTTGGGGAAAACGTTTGGGCCTGAGGAAACTGCAATGAAGTCGATCGAGGCGAGAGTGAATGAGAGACGGTTGATGATGGTTGAAGAAGGTTCGGCTATTTTTTTTTGTTTATATTTTAATGGATTCTTCTTCCTTTTTGGCATAACGGGTATGATTCTTTTTTTTTTTTTGTTCAGTGGTCCACCGTCTAAGAGATCCTACAACTGGAGTGGAATTGAAAGATCGATCAAAACTATTTCAAGTTTACAAAAACTCGTTCACTGGTACTTTCATGTTTTTTTTTTTTTTTTTTTTTTTTTTTTTTTTTTTTTTTTGTTTCTTCGCTCATAACGAAAATCCAACCCCCTTTTCTTCGGTCAAACAGGAACCCAACTAATCGACTGGTTAATCCCAAACTGTAAACTATGCGGCCGCCCCGATGGAATCCGAATCGCCCAAACCCTCATGGACTACTCATACATTATATCCGTAGAAATGGATTTCAAATTCAAAGAAACATCCCTTCACATTTTCCAGACGAGTTTCTTGTGGCCGACTGTGCCATGGCAAAACTTGGGTCGCGATTACTTTATTTACTTGATCAAGCGGACACAGAGAACTTCGAAACAGCAGCAGTTGACTGTTACGGAGGAGCAGAGGCTGGAGAGGTTGATGTTGAAGTTTAAAAAGACGAGGGATGAGATTGCGCAGGCTGTGAAAGTGCAGACAGAGTATGTCCTGCCCCTTCCTCTTTCTGTTTTTTTTTTTCTTCTGTCGACTTTAGCTGAAAGGAAATCCACAGGTTTACTGAAAGTCTTCCAAAGAATGATAAGAAAATATTTCTCTTGCAAGAACACGCCTTTTGGAAATACCAGCGTCCGTTGCTTCAGAATGCGGTAAATTGGCTTCACTCATGTGCAGAGCTTATTTTAAAACTCGTCTACTTTTTTTTTTCAGAACACACCATCTCCAACAATGAAAGACGATTCTTCGATGCGCGTTCGAACCTTTGAAGAATACCTGGTACTATTTTTAAAAAACTATTTTTGCCCTTTTGTCTTCAATCTGAACCAAACACACAAAAAAAAACATCCTTATCTGTTCTAAATAGGCCCAACTTACAGACAATCAACTACTAACATACACCGAAAAGAAAGTCTCACAACTTCAGGCTGCAAACTACATGAAAAGAATTCCAATCTCAACTGCATCGAAAAAGTGAGTCCAAAATTATCTTCCAAGCTGCAAAAAAAAGACAGTTCTTTGTTGTTCAACATTTTTTTGACCCATTTTTAAACCCTCCCCAGCATTATCGATCGTTGTATCGCATTTCAAGTGATTGATCCATTCGTTGACCAACAACCCACCCTAAACCCCTTCATTTGCGACGACCCCAAAATCTGGGACACAACAAAAACAATCCCCACCCCAAGCGACATCAAAATCTGGCGCCGCCACATCACAGACCTCCTAAACGACCCCCTCGGGGTCAAACTATTCAGTGAATTCCTTCGAAAAGAAGACGCCAACGACCCTCTAGACCTCCACTTGAAAATCAAAGCCCTCGACGAAATCGCAAGCTACACTGAATACGTATCCAACGCGGTCCTGATTTTCAATGAATTCATTCCGTTGGGGTCGCCGCGAGAAGTCAGCATCACGTTTGGGATTCGAAGCAGACTTGTTGCGACTTTTACAATCTTGAAGAATCAAATCGCGGAGCAGCTTGCAAAGTATGAGTTGCAGGCTTTGAATGGGACGCTTAATAATTTGGGGAGGTCTGCGGCTGCGGATTTACCGGTTGTGAATTTGTTTAGTGGGGCGGGCGCGGCGTCGCCTTCTGTGTCGAATTTAAATGGTGGTGGTGGCGGTGGTGCGGCTGGAATCTCGCTGGGACATGGAAATCCCATGCTTTCAGTGGCCGATGTCACAGCGAGTATGGCTGGTCTGGTACGGATGGATGGTGGTTCACGTGGTCCGGCGGTTCTTGCAAGTCAGTATCAGCAGTTACAGGAAAACAAGAAAAAGGAATCCATGGCGTGTCAACCAATCGATGAAAACAAAAAAACAGCGAATATGGCTGGAGATGTGGCCACGTCCGCCGTCTTTACCCCGGAGCGTTTGGCGACGTGGAGACTTCCGCATGATACTTTTTCTGCAGCCAATCAACACCTTTTAGTGGTGATGGGACGAGACTCGTATTCAAGATTTTGGGCTAGCCCCGCAATGAAGGAATTGATGGATTTGGCAGGAGTAACGGATTAGAAGCAATATTTTTCTTCGGGTTACAGATTATGCTGCTGCTGTTTTTGCAATTTTGCTTCCTAGCGTTTCGGGACTGTCCTCAATAAAACATGTTTATTCACAGAGTTTTGAAACGCAGAAATTATTCTAGTTTCTCTATTTGGGAGAGAAGAAGAAGAAAAGTAAACAACAAGGACATCAAAGAATTCTTTCGTATCGTTACCTAAAACTTCAAGTCTTGCCAGAATGATATTTTTGCTGGAAAATAAACCATCAGCACCGTCTCAATGATCTTGATTAATGCAAAGGACAAACCTCGTTTCCTGAATCTCCCCAGCCAAAAAGCATTCGTCTAGGATTGCATACACCTGCCGATGAATTAAAAACACGATTCTGCAAGCATCCCACTCACTCCCACACCCATAAAAACCAAACCTTGTAAAAATTGAAAACCAAGTCAAGCTCGCACACATTTTTGAAGAATGCATCCAGTACTTCGACAAAGAAATGGATGGCTTCCAAGTAGGCAAGTTCGTTGTCATTTGTATCCACACAGAAGCAAAAGAATAGACCAGCATAGCGACGATAAATAATTTTATAGTTTCTGTACTGTATGAGGCAAAGAAGATTTCGAATCAATAGGGGCGTAATTGGTTTTGATGATTTTGAGTTGATGAGCTTTCGAGTCCAAGACACTTTGTACAGTTTTGTAGCATCCCCAACACTAGCGTGCTTCCATGAGCGTATATTTCTCGAAAAACGAATAGAAACAGCCCTTTCATTGCCAAGCCAGTAAGCATCGTTGGATTTTCCCCAAATTCTGAATCGAGTCCCAAGATCCAGTTACGATAGATATGCTGCTAATATTACCTCGACAAAGTTACTCTGATACCTAAACCCAAAAGTGTTAACGACACTTGGCATCCCATTTTTAAGGTGATATCAACACTCACTTCTGGTCTCGCCCAGCGACCAGCTTGTGGACTTCCATCTTTAGCTTTATCTTTTCATCGTCTTCGAATGGAATGTACCACTTGGACAGTCGGGTCTTTCCCTGGCGGTTTTGCACAAGAATGAAACGAATCGTCATTTCTGTTTGTTTTCTTTCCAAAAAACCAAACTAGCCCACAGCGCCCCTAAACGCAATGTCAAATCAGGCGGTACCCGGCGTGTGAGTTTGCCCAAGGGGATGTTAAGAACGGCCAATCTAACGTGTTTGTGTGTGGCCCAAGGTACACGTGGATCATTGACGACGTTGTGACCAAAGTGCGACCCCACTTCCAGTCGGTTGGACTCTCTGATCAAGTGCTTGTCGACATTGAAAAGGTGCTCGCCCCTCTTTTTTTTGGATTGGGAATTCGGTGGAATTATTTGAGTCTAATATGAGAAAGCGAGTTGTAGAAGTGGAAGGAGAAGCTGATTGCCTCAAAGTGTGCCACGTTCAGCAACCTCCAAGCAACAGCCCAGCAGCAGCAGCAAAACCAACAACAGTTACCCAACCAGGCAAACTTGAACAATTTCAATGTTATGGGTGGAGGACAGCAATTGAACCAACAGTACATGGGCTCATACCAAAACTCGCTCTACCAAACCCATCAACAACAGCAACCGCATCAGCAACAAAATTACTACCAGGATAACTCAAATGCTGACTTCTTGGGAACCTCTTATGGCCTACAGCAGCAGCACCAACAACAACAGCAACAACAACTAAATCCAATGAATATGATGAACTTTGCCCCTCAAATGCAACTTCCCCCATTACAGCCATACGGGCGACCCAACAACAACAATTGTAATGATTATATTCCGTTTTTGTTTTTTTATTTAAAACAAAAAAAACTAACGACAAGCACATCAAGTGGGTGGATACCAACTGAATCAAAATGATGGGCACGGGGATAATGATCTTGATGGACTGGCAACAGCGGCTCAACCAATTCGACAACAGTCAAAAACTATTACGAACGAAATTGACGCGCTTTTGGAGAATGGCGTGACTGCCGCTCTTGCTAGAATTCGCGAAAAGAAATCCAAATCCGTATTGTCAACATCTCCAACAGTCGATACTCGTAACGATGATGAAGGTGGAAGAGGTGTCGAAATTACTGACGTTGAAGAGAAGAAGCGTGTTTTCGAGCGTATCTTTAGAAACAAGAAAGTCGCGCAAGTGGATGGACCAGATGACGATGATGACGATGATGACGATGTTAGTCGCCATTTGCAAGTGCTTATCGTGACTGAACCAACCATTTATCATTAGGAAGATGAAGACAATAACCGGCTGGGGTCCGACCTGGACACAAACGACGGCGATGATGACGACGACCCTGACTTGAATGATTTGATCTTGTGCCAGTACGAGAAAGTAAACAGAACGAAAAATAAGTGGAAGTGTGTTTTCAAAGATGGGATTGTTCATGTGAATGGCAAAGACTACCTGTTCCACAAGGCAAATGCCGATTTTGAGTGGTAACATGCATCTCGTGACCTATTCACATTTTCCTTTGAAGTTTCGATTGTCTTCATTGCCAATACAACATTTTATTCATATGAACTACTTATCTTTTGCTATATCAACTAATTCATCCAGAACTTTTTGCTGCTTCTCATAGCTGTCAAGGTTATATTCTAGCGACGCAAGATGCATGAAATAGCTCGACAGCAGCTCTTTGGTGCTTTTAAAATATAAATGATAAGTATCAATCGAAAGGAAATACCAACAAACCGGCGAGGAAGTCCTGCAGAGTAATAGTTTTCGATTCCTAGCAGCTCTTCGACAATTCCCTCTTTCAGCAATTCGTCCTCAATCTTTCCAAGTGCATCATCGTAAAGATCCAAGTCGAATGCCCCGCCTCCAAGTTCACTTTTTCTTAACGCTTGTTCAAAGGAATCTACTGAATCCACCTCTCCGATTCTCCTTTGAGTTCTGGCCGCTCGTTTTTTGTTGATGAGTTTCCGCGCTGTCTGAAGGTTGTTGACAATGACTGCAATAAACAAACTTGCTCAATGGCCGACGTTAGTATTGACGGAATACAGGATCAAGCAGCCAGAAAACTCCTACTTCAAGAACACAAACGTCTCCAAGACAATAACAAAAACAACAAAGAATTGAATCGTAGAGCTTTGGTCTCGATTCTCGTTTACAATGTTCGACCACTTGATTGGCGCAATTATGGTTAATATTTCGATCTTTCTAAGGGAAAGGGGAAAACTATACCTGATCCAGAGTCATCAGCTGGAATAATCGAAACAACGATGTAGATATATGACCAAACCGCCGTGGATCAATGTCACGGTATGATGCTGTGGCGATAACCGCCAATATATCTTGATTCAAGCCAGTTTAGAATTAAGTATCAATGAGTACTATTGCTTCAGCTCACACAATGTCACCATGGATAGTGCTGCGATATTTAACATTGCGGGAATAGATTTAAAGACAATTGCAATAATAATTTGAAGGGATCGAAGCATGTTGATTGTTCGTAATGCCCGTAGCGATCTGGAGAACACAGTAAGAATATCATGCAATTTATGCCATAGTTTCCGTACCTCACAGCTCTTACAGCACGAAATAATCTCAATATTCGAAAGATTTCAGTGTTGAAGGACATCACGTTGGCCAAGTAAAATGGAGACAGCCAAGTGAACATTGAAACAATAACAATGGTGAAGTCAAACACGTTCCAGGTGGACTTAAAGTAATGCAATCTCCAAGAATATAACTTCAGAGTAGCTTCAGCCATATAGATTCCAAGGCACGCGTTGTCGAGTATGGTGAAGTACCACGCTAGCAAAGAGTTCTTTTCAAAACAAGAACTTCAAGTTTTTATAAAATCTAACAATACGCTCTGTTGATAGTCTGCACAGTTTCGAGAGCCAGAATGACTGTGTTGACGAGAATCACTCCAAGAATAAAACCGGAAAAGTAGTTTGCTTGAGTGATTGCAAAGATTTTAATACGCAGCCACGATCCACCATAAACATGATTTAGAAGTTGGCTGTTTTCTGTGCTATATGTCGCGAAAGTTGCTGTTTGAGATTTGATTGTTGTTTAGCCAACTGTCAAGTTCCAAACCTTTGGATTGACATGTCAGAATCATTATAACCAGCCATGCTTCCGACCAATGCGGTAGACGCTGATATATCTTGCGACATTTGTCTTTCCCTGAGAGAGTCTGATGATACGAGAAAAAAACTTATGGATAGGCCATCATTCCTCCAAACCCATAACACTCTGGAATGTCGGCGGACGAGTTATAAGACGAGCCTTCAGAAATCATATGCTCATTGCACTAGAGATAATGATGGTTGAGCAAAAGGAATACACCGCAACTCAAACTTACAGTCATAAAATAGGACGGCGAACATAGCTCAAGGTCATAGCGATTCAAAGCGTGGAATGGCATATACACATCCCGTAACTTGAAAGCGCAAAAGATCACCATAATCGCCAATCCAGTCCCAGTGTCAAATGCTGCCGACATTATGTACGCGTACTTGCTCCACCAAGAAAAGTTGTGTCGCTTGATGAAATAGTTGACAATCAATCCAATCGCCAATGGCGTTATCATGTTTGAGTGGAGACTGCCAATCTCATCTGGCATCGTCACAATCAGGGGAATGTTCACCAAATACCACCATCCTCCCCAGCCAAGCTGATGAAAAGTCCATGGAAACAATGGAAGAATTGCTCCGATCAGAAAGCAGTATAGAAGCGGATTATAGGGACTTTCGATCCCAAAGAATCGACCGGGTCCTATGGCACCTATCATTGCAAACTCGAGTAAATATGGAAGCAATATAGCATTAACTAAATCAACGAACCCCAGATTGCACCAGCAGTGAGAAACGTTTGGTATTGTGAGCCATTCCAACCCTCAAGACCGGCAAGAATTTTATCACCAATAGAATCAAAGATATATGTGGCAGTGAAGAAGTTAACGGTTGTGGTAAGAAATGAAGCCAGCATTTGGGTCCAAAATATATCTCTTGGTGGAATCTTGACGTAGTGGCCAAACTTGAGAGCTTGGATCAGATTCAGGCCTTGATAGACGCTCATATATGTAAGAGATTTGAATGTGATTACTGAAACAAACTTTCCAGGAAGAATATAGCCGGCGATGAGTTCGGCGACAACATTAATTCCTATCGTCTGACCAGAAATGGCTTGGAGTACACCAATAGGAAGAAACACGATCACGGCAAACACGGTAGAAATAATTACACCCCACCATGGCAGGTCAAATCCACCCCATTGACAAACAGATAGTGCCAAGACAGTGTTGACCACAAGAACTGCTGTGTACCAAGAATCAGGAACTTCTGGATAAATGTCCATCAATTGAGCGTGGATATCATCTGCATCCAAATCCCGAGTTGCTGTCTTCAATCTGTTGTAAATGTCTTTTCCGTACCAAAGGCCAACATGAACTAAAGCGGCTGTGACCGACAAGAATTTAGACGCGTAGTTAACAGCAAGAAGGGTGGACATTCGGACCGGTTTGATTGAATCGTACACCAGAAGGTCGAGTGTGGTATTCGTTGCTGGGTCCAATAGGCTCGAAAGCTGAAGGATGGAGCTATTCCCATCAAACAGATAAAACGAGTTCAAAGCATAACCCAAAGGAAAGGCACCGGTTCCATTTGGACCATTGGCTACATCTGAACCCAGCATAGTATCAGCACCAAATGCATTGGTAGACCAAAGGATAGGAACCAAGATCCAAAGGAAAAACCAGACTAAAAAAAAGTACAACATGGGATCAACATACAATATCATTTGAATGTACATACGTCCGAGCATATTGTTGGCAACAGCCCACAAAGGAGAAGTAATCGGGCCGTCTGATGAAACAATTGACCAATCGAATGAAAGCGACAAGAATCCCACTCCCTGTGTTGCAGAGCCGAGCAATTTCAACTTGTCGTTTTTAACCGATACCAAACATAGTATAGATACTGCACTAAAGAATGGTGCGATAAAAGATGGAACAAATTGCCACACAAACATTGCTGAAGCAGCAATCCAGAAGAAAGAGAAACGCGACAGCTTGTTTCCTGGTTTATCTTGCGACATAGAATCACCATCACATTCTTCTCCTTTCTTTCTTGGGAGTGTGCCATCCATCGCAATGGAAGAATGGCTTGTTTCGTGGAACGAATTTATGAAAGCAATGACTGAAAGATTCTGAGGCCAAAGCATTGCCGCTGGACGGACCAAGAACTTTCTAAACAGACCGGCTAGACCATAGCCGTAGAATTGGCATACGAGAACAAACAAGAGACACCAAACGATGTTGAGCGGCTGGTTCAAAATGTATTTTTGTCCAATGATGTTGCAGATGGCATATGCAGGTGAAGAAGAACTTGACGCAAAGATGAAAATCAATGCGTGTTCTTTAACACTGAAGGGACCTGGGTTGAGCGTGAAGGTAGGAGGATAGAGTGAATTTGAGAATGGAAGTTTCCAAAGTGTGAACGTCCGAATAGGAAGAGTGTTTGCCATTAGCACCCCAAGCGGGTAACAGATGAGGATAGCCATAAATGGATTCACATCAATTGGGTTGGTCCGGAATGAAAAAGCTATTTTCACAGTCAGTGATATTCTCCCAGTTGAACTGATAACTCACCAGTATTGATGATAGTAAAGATAATGTTCGACAAGCTTCCGAGGAGAAGAACCCTATATCAATCATTTTAGACACCCTGTCAATAAACAAACCCTTTACCTAAACGTAAACGCTGGAAGGGTTGGATTATCGTATCTTGGAACAATCGAATCAACGATATCGTAAACTTCAAACAAGTCATTGTCTTCATAGTCATTGGTTTCATCCTGTTCCCCGTATATGAAGTCGGGAGCGGTGGTGTCGGAGTGAGTGTCAGAATGCATCAAAAGAGTTTCTCAGAGACTTTTGGTTGATTGATTTCATATCTTTTATCAATTGGGAACTTGGCCCATTGACCCATTGAGTCGTTGAAACAATTTTTGGAAAACTGATTTTGATTGGTGGAAATCTTAATTTAATCAAAAAAGTCTGTCAACTTCAGTAATTCGTCAGAAACACTCTGTGCAATTGGCCTCGCATCATGCCCAAATCTTTTGCGAATGATTTCAGGCGTTAGCAGATACTTGAATTCAGCGTCCCAGAAGCTCAAGTCCAATGACGGGCCTTTCACATCGACAAGAATATGGTTTATCAGCAAAACAACTCTATAAAGCACCGACAGTACTCGAGGTGGTAGCAATTCCGTAAACAACGTTGTTCTTGTTTCCTTGATGCTAACGGACAGGTCCTCCAAACTGGCACTAGTGTTCCCAGATTGGAACGTGTTCGTCTCAGTATCAAAATCTTTGTGCAATATTGTGACAATAAAGTCGAAACATGGAGCCATGCCACCAACAACAGGAAACCAGCCATCATTCTTGTATTGTAAGTTGCCAACCCAGTGTTCTCTCAGAATTGTATCGAATTGCGCTGCAGCATTTGATTCTAACTTTGAAAGAAATCCAAGCTCCCATAAGAGAGCAGCAGAGTCAATTGCACATAATCTGAATGTAGAATGGACTACTTTCGTTTGGGGTGGCACTCGTTTTGGATGTAAATCAGCAGCATCAAACTGATCGAAAGAAGGGTACCCATTGCTTAAATTGCTCTTTTGCATATTGATATTTGCAAAAGAAAATGCTGACTTCAGCATTGTTGCGGCCTGGTTGTTTAATCTGGGGTTGGTATCACAAGAATCATTGTCGTCTGAACTGCATTCTTCCCACGGATCAATCGCAGGTGCTCTTTCCACAGGAAGAGGTGGAAGGGGGAGAGATAACAGAGTTGTAACATCCAGCACGTCGAATTTAACTTTCAGCGGAGTTGTTGGTTTAAAATTTGATTGGAGATCATCAAGAACTTGCTTTTGTTTGCGACTGCGATCTCGTTTCAAATCCTCTTCAATCTTATTCTGAATTTTGAATGCTGATTTTGTGTTCCTGTGGTATTTAGCCTTCCACAAATCCATCCTAGCTGAATCTCCAGTGTAAATAAAAGAAACGTTTTGGGCAGGAATAGAGTCTCCATTTGATAACTTCTCAAGAGATGAATAACTTGAAAAACTTGCCGTGGCGGAATTTGACGTTTGCGAAATCTTCGAAGCTCGCTTCCGTTGATAACTTGAGCGGGAACCAGTGCTTGTTCGTTCAATGGACCGAGACGAGGTTTGGGCAGACGTTTCTCTCATTGAATCGTTCTCATAGATGGAAGAAATGCTTTCCAAATTTCCAGTCAAATCAAGTGAACTCGGGGGAAGTGTACCGGTCCTCGAATCTGTCCATGACGCAAACGCTGCAGCGGTTCCTTGTATAGCCGATCGATTTCTGTTTTTCGCCCCAGGAATAAATCTCACGGGCACTGTTGCCCACGGACTCGGCGGCGGTGGAGCCTCCACCTGCTCCTCAGAAACACCAGATCCACTGGATTGGTTCGATGCTATACTTGCTCGAGGCAAAACTTTCAAATCATCCAAGTATTTGGTCAACCCAAAAGTTGTTTTTTCGCTGTTTTCAATCCCCTTTCCTGACTTGGTTAAATTCAAATCACGAATAGTAGGACCTCTCAAATAGGCCTCAATTGAGACACCAGCAACAAGAACTGAAAGTAAGTTTAGGTGAGAGCTGCTAGTCATTCATCAAAGACTCACTTTTCACAAAGTCAACAAACCCATAAGGGCTGAGGAAAAAGCATTTAAATATCGGAAGTAAGAAGATGTTTGAAAGAAAAAAAAAACCTTAGTTGTTGAAATAAAGTCATACGGGTAGGAACTTGTTCAGTGTCAAAAATGAAAATAGTCAGCAGTTGGAGACACTTCCTAAGGTACCTAATTGCCAACAAAGCACGCTCTTCTGACATGTAGTCAGGCTTATTGGCATTGGAAAGATATTTGAGCCCGTTAGTCGATGCTATCTCTGCTTCGGACCTTCGTTTCGCTCGCGGATGCTCACATTGATCCAAAAACTTCTTGACTACCATGAAACAGGACTCAATATCGTCTATCAGGAGCTTATACAACTCAAGAGACTTATTGAAGCGTTTTAATCACCCGTAAATTATTTTATGCCACTTATATATACCTTCCAAAATGCAGTTTTGACAGCCCGATTAGCGTTTGCTATTTCGGCAATTTTACGCATAATAGTTGATTTCTTTTCAATAGGCTTCAAGTGATGCTTAAACCTCATTGCCGGATCCATACGTTGGAGGCTCAGCAGTTTGCCTTCCAAATCGTAATATCGATCAAGCTCGTCGGAGTCATGATAAACTGCAGAAGTAAATATATTCCGAATATTTGAGTTGACTCGTGCTCGAGTGATGTATCTTGATAACTCCCAGACTTTAATCGAGCTTCGCAGAGTAAGGGTTTCCACAGAGTGAGAAACGCTATAGTTACGCATTGGAATTCGAGATCCTGGTGGTTTTATCAAGCTCATCTCTTTGTATTTGATAATGGTATGTTGAAACGGCTGGAAAGGGTCAAAGAGCATCCGGAGTTAATGTTCATTGTGAAATTAGAGCTTGATTGACTCACGGCATGAAAAGCGTGACATTTTCGAGCCTCCTTTAAGTTTTAAATTCAGAATTGCAGGTAACAAGCAAGGTGTATTGTAGTTACCGATCTCACATCAACAATTCTGTTGATTGGAATTGAACACTCAAACGCCGATTGAAAGTCCACCTTTCTATCCCATAGAATAGGTTTCGTGACGTGAATATGATGATCGGTAATGACGACGTATCGATCGTCCTCGTATAGGAGGTGGTCTGGAAGACTGCAGAAGCTGATGTAAATCGGCACCCATCCGGCACCAATATCGCTGTCGTGGGTGCTGCCGCCTTTATTCTGATCGATAGGCCATAGCTCTGTACCCTTCAGATATACTGTATCGATTTCCCCCTTCTTCAGTTTCTCCGGGACAGTTATTCCAGCCTTGGAAATTGAGCCTCGCGGTTTAACCTTTTTCGGCTTTTCTTTATGACTTATTTCCGTACGGAGAGAAGCTTCACGCTGGAATAATATCGGAAGCAACGCGACTTTGACTTGCTCAGTGGTGATTGAAGGACACTGGATCAACATTTGGCAAAAAAATGTACAAGTTTTTTTTCGATTTCTTTCTCAAGCTCTTAAAGTTTAGCCGAGTTTCCTTGCAGTTTCGCGAGAGTAGCTTTCATCGCTTTCAATGTAGGCTCCGCTGTCAAGAATCTCCACCCAGCTTCGGACTGTTCTTTCAACATTGCTCGATTCATGAGTTTGTTGGCCAATTCTTCACGCACTTGGAGTTTAGTCAAGCTGCGACCGAACGAAGGGATTTTGAGGAATTTGGCAACAGCAGCTTCTGCTGTCTGTAATAGTTGCTCCTTGGGAACAAGAAGGTCAACAAGGCCGATGGCCTTTGCTTCAGCCGGAGAAGCGACACTTCCGTTACATCCCAACAGTTCAGCTTGGCGGATGACCCACGGTTTTTGCAAACAACTCCATCCAAACAGAGGGCACCAGCAATCCGATTTGAGGCTCATTCAGTCCCTATTACAAAAAACACGAAAGTCAACAGGAATATCATCGGCCAATTGAAAGAGTACTCAATCATAAAAAAAATTACTTACAATAAAACCAGTATCCTTACTCATTATTCTGTAGTCGCAGCACAACGAAATAGCACAACCTCCTGCAGGACACGCCCCACGAATACACGAAACTGTAACCAATCGGGATACGTACAACTTGCCCAAAAAAATATTTTGCGTCGTCCAGAAGTTTGTGTACTGCTCCAATGATGTCATTGGCGCATACAGCTCGGTCAAGTCGTTCCCTGCTGTGAAGATGTCCTTCTCAAGTCCAGACTGAAAAATAAGAGCGCGCATGCTCACGTCCGGCTTCGATCTCGCTTCAGTGCAGACTGGAGTTCCTGCCTGTTGGATTGTTGTCGATGTTGTTAGAAAAGAGAGTCCCATGTGTTGGTTGTTGGCCACTTGACAGACCAAAACGCCAAGTTCATAGGCATTCACGGGGCCCCTACAAACACTGAATCTTCAGAAATAATCATGTGCTGAGAGGTGGCCTAAGTTTTACCGGTTCAGAGTGACGATGGCGTAGTCCTTCTTTCGAGTGATGAATACAAAGTTTGGCGGCATTATATTTGAACGATAAACTGACACAATATTTTCATATCATTCAGAGAAAACCTTTTGTGTTTTATTAAATTGATAATATAGAAGGGGAACCAAGAGGTTTCTGTCATGTAAAGAGTCTTCTGTCTCGTAAAGAAGGCATAGAAACTGTTCTTAAAAGAACTGGAGAGTTCCAAAACATGGAACTTGGTGGAAAGCTGATAACATTAGGAGCGTTCCAGGCACCGTATGTCTGGTCCTTGCCGTCAAAAGTAGTTCTGAAGAAGTTGGCTCTCCAGACAGTTCCAGCTGGACGGTTCACGTTGAAGAGAGCCAATGGAAGGGAAACATCAGAAGTCCATGTCTTTTGGGCCTTGTTGGTGGTGGTAGCGGCAGGTGATTCCGTTGAAACGGGCGCAGCGGCCGTCCTTGCAGCTCTTGGTGGAGTCGATTGGCTCGCTACCGACAAAGAAGTGGTCGAACTGGAGTTCCAGGAGTACGAACCTTTTTGGTTAGAAAATAAATATTAGCAAGCATGTCGCGATGACAATTTATCATTGAAGAATAACACCTTGGATGGGTTGTAGATGAAGGCAGAGTAGGTCTGGTTGGTTGGGGAAACCTCGAATTCAAGGTAAGTGGTTGGGTCAACGTCGTAGCTTGGGACGTTGACAATGAATGCCTCAGCAACAGTCTGTTCCCAGATATTGTCGTTGTGGCCGTAAGCTGGGTTGACGGCGTAGTATGGCTCCTTGGTGTTCAAGAAGTTCAACTTGATAGCATCATCGGTGTAGCAAATAGACACGGTAGATGGGGCAGCGTATAAGCTACGGTCACCAAGAGTCTGGGCGATCTGAACAGATGCGGTCTTGACACCTGGGGCATTACAACGGTAGACTGGAACAAGGTTTGGCTTTGGGCAGTTCAAAGTTTGAGCAGTAGCAACGGTAGCGGCGGCAGCAAGGGAGAGGAAGAGCAGAGGCAATCATTTTTCCTTTCTTTTTGTTTTGTAGGGAATGTTGTTGGTTTTTTGTGTTGAAAAAGACGAGGACTTGCCCTGAATTTATAGGTTCTCGGGCATTACAACAATTGAATTTCTTACATTCTTTTTAAATTGGAAAAATTTTATTTGTCTTGGAACCCTGACAGTCGTTTCTGGCCAGGTTTCTGACGCTATCCTTTGACGAAGTCGCCATTTGTATCATGTCAACAACTTATGTAGTGGTTTAGAATAGCTTCTGTGGTGCTTTTCAAACTTTTATCGGAACCCGGCTCTGTCGCCGGCATTGCCGGGTGACAAATCGTGTCCAATAAAATTTCGTTCCGTGCAGAAAAAAATTTGTTTCGGAACTTCACGGAAGTCTTTTAGTATCTTGATGTCAGCATAACTAGCTGTTTTCAGACATGCGATTCTTTCAAACTAGCTCCACTGTTACACGTTTACATGTCTCTATTGCTGACTTCCCTCTCCTTCTCTGTTCCAATCTGTTCCGTGTCAACAGAAGAAGTGTGACACCAATTTCTCTACACGTGACCAAAAAAGTATTGACTCATCTCCAGCAAGGGCAACAGAACTTGACTCATCATTGCGTGCGTGCGTGCGTGCGTGCGTGTGTGTCTGTCTGTCGCTGTGTCTAGGCAGATCCAACCATTTGAATCGTTGCCAAAGTGTGACCTTACTGCTCAAGAATCAAGGTTCAATCAAAGCAACAACTAACAGAATCGAATCTTTTGTTTCTTCTTCTTTTTATTGAGGCAGCATCTAAAATACACATAATATCAAAACATTCCTCTCTGTTCTTTTTTTTTTAGAAGAACTGAAGAGTTCCAAAACATGGAACTTGGTGGAAGCTGATGACATTAGGAGCATTCCAAGCACCGTATTGCTGGTTCTTTCCAGTCAAAGGTGGTTCTGAAGAAGTTGGCTCTCCAGATGGTTCCAGCATGGACGGTTCACGTTGAAGAGAGGCCAATGGGAGGGAAACGTCGGAAGTCCATGTCTTTTGGGCCTTGTTGGTGGTGGTAGGCGGCAGGTGATTCCGTTGAAACGGGCGCAGCGGCCGTCCTTGCAGCTCTTGGTGGAGTCGATTGGCTCGCTACCGATAAAGAAGTGGTCGAATGGAGTTCCAGGAGTACGAACCTTTTTGTTTAGAAAAATGAATATTAGCAAGCATGTCGCGATGACAATTGATCATTGAAGAGTACATACCTTGGATGGGTTGTAGATGAAGGCAGAGTAGGTCTGGTTGGTTGGGGAAACCTCAAATTCAAGGTAAGTGGTTGGGTCAACGTCGAAGCTTGGGACGTTGACAATGAACGCCTCAGCTACCGTCTGTTCCCAAATGTTATCGTTGTGACCGTAAGCTGGGTTGACGGCGTAGTATGGCTCCTTGGTGTTCAAGAAGTTCAACTTGATGGCGTTGTCGGTGTAGCAAATAGACACAGTGGATGGAGCAACAAAGAGACTACGGTCCCCGAGAGTTTGGGCGATCTGAACGGTTGCGGTGGTGACACCTTGGGCATTGCAACGGTAGATGGGAACCACATTTGGCTTGGGGCAGTTCAAGGTTTGAGCCGTGGCAATAGTAGCGGCAGCAGCAATGGAGAGGATTGTAGAGGCAATCATTTTCTTTTGGTTTAGAATGTTTTATGAATAGTGCCTAAAGAGAGAGAAGTTGCCTTGAATTTATAGTTTTTTCAGCCACAGACACATTCGAATTTGTTGTTATTTACTCAAATTGATCAAATTTTCAACCACTTTTTGGCGTAATCCGTGATTTGCGCTAGTGTGACTACCAGAGTGTTTTCAGTTTGCGAATCAATGCGCTATTTTCCGTCATAAGGTTTTGGACGTCAAAAAATGTTGCAGCTTACTTCACGATAGGTTGGAACCTTTTTTTAAATTGAGCAAATTTGACTTTCCTGCTTTTAACTGTTTGGAAAGGCCTGAAACGTTTTAGACGCTCTTCACTCGTGGTTTTTAGAATAATGAGCACGTATTTATTGCTCTGCAGAGCTGGGAACTAGCCGAGAACTTGTGTCTTAAAACCTGCCCTGATGACAAGTCTATAAAATTTGTTTCAATTAGAGTTAACTCAGAAATGTTTCAAGAGGAAGCAAATCACTTAATTATTTGTTAGCACTTCTGATGTGTCTGACAAGTTTGATGTGACCATGTATCTAAAAATAAAAGACTTGAACTTCCGTATCTGAACCATTTCAAACAGATCTTTATTTCTTTTGCGAATTTAGCACAGTCATAAGTTGAGTCGTCATACTGGCAACATCTCCAAAGTTGCTTGGAACAACAACGGTTGTACTCGCTTTCGCAATGTTCCCAAAGCTCTCCACATACTTCTCCGCCACACTCAAGGACACAGCATCTTTCCCACTGTCTCCGTTCGACTTGATCGCCTTTGAAATCTTGTCAATAGCATCCGCACTCGCTTCAGCATGCATTCGAATGGCTTTGGCATCCCCTTCAGCCTTATTGAGTTGCGACTGCAGTTCTGCTTCCGATCTCAAAATCACAGACTGTTTTGCACCTTCCGCCATATTAATAGCACTCTGTCGAGATCCTTCACTTTCCAAGATTTCCGCGCGCTTTTGTCGTTCCGCGGAGATTTGGCGATGCATGGATTCGACCACGTTTTGCGGGGGGTGGACATCGCGAATTTCGTAACGGAGGCATTCGATTCCCCAGCATTTTGATGCGTGGTTCATGGCTTGTGTGATTTTGTTGTTGAGGGTTGTGCGTTCTCCGAGGGTTCTGTCGAGAGTGAGGAGACCGATTTCTGAGCGCTGATATTTAAAAGAGAAAGAAAAAAAGAAAGGGTCAGTTCAGTTCAGTCAGCGACAAACCAAAAAAAATAATAAGAAGAAGAAGAGCTAACCATGGTTGTTTGAGCAAGTTGTGTAATGGCAAACTCTGGATCATCGACGCCATATGAGGCCTTCATTGGATCAATAATTCGATAGTATAAAACGCCATCAATTTTGATGGTGACGTTATCCTGGGTGATGGCGTTTTGTGGTACGATTTCAACAGCAGTTTCCTTGTAACTCTGGACATATCGCACTTGGTCAACGAAGGGCGCCAGAACAGCAAGCCCGGGTTCCAGTACTTTGTGAAACTTTCCAAATCGTTCCACAATATAGACTGATGCCTGGGGAACAAAGAGAATAATGGTATTCCAAGGTGGCGAACGACGTGAGATTCCGCGACCGACGTTCTTCATTCCAGAGCCCGGGGAGGTTGAAAAAATGGTTCGTTTTTGAAAGGCCAGTGGTGATGGCGTTGAAGACCGAGTGACGGAAGCTTGGGCCAAGTGGCTGAAATAGCGAGGAGAGGATACGCCAGCCAGATAAAGGACAGTGCTGGAGTGGGCTCTTGCAGTAAGAGCAACTGTTTTTCTAGTAGACTGAATAAGTTTTTGCATTTTTGAGATGAATTTGTGGGGAGAGCTGGGCGATTCTTTTGTACCGTTTTTAATTACCTGACGTGGCTGGCACCGCCCCAAGACGCCACAGCCACACCATAGGCGACGTGGCTGCTAGAGACCAAATTAGATTGGGATAACAGTCTCTCTTGCAGCACTGGGTAGATGACGGATGCTTGCTGTTATAAATACAATTTAATTTTCTTTTTTCATTCTTTTTTATCTGCTGTAAAACTCTTTGACAAACTTTGCATGTCCTCGTTTGCCTTTTGGCACCGGATCGCGGCCACTCTCAATCTCGGGCCGCAGACGTTTGCGCTGACGCGGCGCCAGAAGCTGTTTGGCGCGGGCGTAGTCGGCGGCGGCGGGGTCTTTGGGCTTGTGTCGCTCGTGGCGCCGACTCGTGCGGCGGCGGACGCGCCGGTGTTCGCAGACAGCGGCGGCGGCGTGGCGGTGGCGCAGACGCAGGCGGGGGCGGACACGCGGCACCACGTTGCGGGCGGCGGGTTCGCGAACCCGTGGGCGTCGTTCCGGGCGCCGGGCGCGTCGTTCGCGCTGTCGTTTGCGCAGCTGCTGCTGCTCGGCGACCGCCGCCCGCCGCTGCCGCCGCCGCCGCTGCGCGTGCGCACGCAGCAGATCGACTGGCCGCGCCTGGCCGCCGCCGCCGCCGCCGAGCACGAGCACATGCTGCTGACGTGGCTCGGCCACGCCGCCTTCCTGCTGACGCTGCCCGGCGCCCGCGTGCTGCTCGATCCGTGTCTGAGCGACCGCTGCTCGCCGCTGTCGTGGGCCGGTCCGCAACGCCTGGTGGCCCCGCCGTGCAAGCTGGAAGACCTGGACCCGGACGTCGTCGTCATCAGCCACAACCACTACGACCACCTGGACCTCGACGTCATGAAGAAGCTGGTGCAGAAGAAGAAGGATCTGCTGTTCTTTGTCCCGCTGGGAAACAAGAAGCTGCTTGTCGACGCCGTAAGTGTATCCTGTGTCACGGATGACTCCTCATGAATCATCAAATCTACTCTCACTCCAGGGAATCACAAATGTTGTTGAATGCGATTGGTGGGACTCTTATTCGGTTCATAAACCGAAAACGGACGTCTCTCCAGAAGCAAATCTTCAGATTTCTTGTACTCCAAGTCAACATTTCAGCAGTCGAACATTGTGGGACAAGAATCAAACGTTATGGAGCAGTTGGCATATTCAGAGTACTGCGTTTAGTCATGAAACGCCGCCTACGACCTCTACCTCCAACAATGACGCAAACCATGCACACAACACCAATCACGGCCACAACCATTCAAACGAATGCGATATTACCACGTCTTCACCGCGACCGATAACCAAATCTTTCTTTTTCGGTGGTGATACCGGTTACCGAACAGTTTTCACAAGTGAGGATGAGGAAAACGCACCTACATGTCCCGCTTTTCGACAAGTACGAGAGAAATTTGGTGATACTGATCTGGCAGCTCTCCCTATCGGGGCATATAACCCCCGGCACTTACTCAGCAACGTACATTGTTCACCAAAAGATGCAGTCGAAGTTCACTTGGACTTGGGTGCCAAAAAGTCGGTCGCCATGCACTGGGGTACTTTTGTGCTGTCCAGAGAGGATGTAATGGAGCCGCCTCGATTGTTGAGAGAGGAAATGGCAAAAAGAGGGGTCAGGGAAGATGAGTTTTTGGTGATAGAGGTTGGTGAGACTGTTTCTGCGTGAGGAACCCGTTTTTTTTCTTTGGAGGGATCTATAGAATGATGATTGGTGTTTGATTTTCAACAAGTAAATACTTTTTAATTCTTAACAAAACTGGAACATCATCGCCGATCAGAAAGAGACAACATTTATTGTACAAACAGCGATTAGAATATAAAAATGAACTTCCAATAACCCAAAAACATGACTTTCAAAACTGCAAGAATTCAGCGAAATCCAAAACTGGTTCCACAGTCTCAACGTCACAGTGAGCGAAAATGTCCGTTGGTCCTTGATCCGGCAACCCAGCAAACAAGGCATCCAAAGCCGCATCCAACCCATCGCCACCACCAACAACAACATCATCAAAGTTCAAATCATCCAAAAAACTCAACTCATTCACTCCATTTCCATCATTTAGCTTGGTCGCGGCTGCAAAAGAACCATAAAAGGGGAATACTACTACTGCATGTATATCGACAAGATAGTAAAGCACCCGAAGAACCCGTAATCAAAATGAACAGAGAAACCCGTCAACTACCACAACAGAAAACGCATCCGGTGTCGCGCAAGAAAAAAGGTCGCCCCATAGGCACAAACGTCGACCTAAAGGGGTTACAAACAAACAAAACACAACCGGAATCAAGTCACATTTACCTCCCCGCTTTGCAGGCATCTTTAGAACCAAACTGACACTCTTAATGCCGCATACTCAACCCTGGGAACTTGGCAACTGCTAGTATGGCACGTCTTTGGGAGGAACGAACGAGGCATGTCATTCAAGAATTTGGAAAAACAAACCCTTTGTCGAAACCAAGAGGAAAAGCCGCGAAGAGAGACCGGAATGAACCAAGGAGGTTCAATTGCGGTTCCCGACAGCTCAACTCTTGATTCCAACTCAGATTGCTTCCCCTTCATCCATCCTTCTATGCAACGTCCGATCCATCTCAAATACAGTACCAAGCCACGCAGAAGCCAAAACCAATCAAGACCATTGGGTTGAGCGGAGCAATCGAGTGCCAGTGGCGCCAAGACACTACAAATCAGGAAGAAAAAGTGCCCGGATCCCAGGTTGTGTCTGCAGTCAGAAAACCCCCAAGTCGACAAAAAAGTGCTGAGGGAAACCCATTTCAGAACGGACAGGAGATGCAAATCGTGGAGCTCGTTTTTAAAACACAACGAAAGCTGGACGTAAGGTTTCAGATTACAGATTCTTCTAGCGAAGGGGAGAGCGCTGCTGGCTCGCCTTGACCAAGAATGGAAGTAGAGTGAAAGAGAGAGAATTGGTGAGATGATGACGACTCTGGGAACAACGGAGTGTCATGGTGGGAATAGAGAGTTGGGGAACTCGAATGGGAGGATAGATTGGGAGATACAGGAAGGGGCACCAAAGAGGCCATGCTGCAGGAAGCCGAAGACGAAGAGGCGGTCAATGAGGCCACTTGGTGAGAAAGGGCCTTCACTTGGGCCAACAGTTCTGCGTTGAGTTTGTCCATCGCCTCGAGGCGATTCATTAGGGAAGCGTTGGTGACTTCGAGGTCTTCGAAGGTTCGTCGCTTCTTGTCGCGACTTGTTTGAGCGGCAATTCGGTTACGTACGATTCTGTGTGGTGATTGTGTTAGAGGGGTATCCAATCAATAGCATCGAGATTCGATAGCTTACCTGGCCTGCTTGATCACCTCGCGCTGAGAAGGCGTTCGCTTGCTCTTGCTCGTTCCAACAGCCTCTGCGTATGCCTCTGCATCAACTCCGGGCGGTGCCTCAGGCAGCTCAGTTTCGTCTGAGGGAGAGTCGCTTCGTCGCCGTTTGACGGCTTTATGTTGCTGTGGGGCAGGAGGCAGGAGCACAGGCTGTTGGAACATTGTAAGCATCGTGGCTGGCTGGATAGAACGTGGTGGTTGGTTGGTTGTGTTGTCTTTTCAGTGAGGTTTGGCCTTTTTGTACTTTGGAAATCGTGGATGGAAATTGTAACTTCCACGCTGGAACTTGCCTACTAAACCACACATCGGATAAACTCGAAATAAAATCATGCCGTGTTATTTTCGGACTCTGCGTTTAATATCCATTTCGATGGCAACTCTTAAAATTATTTGTCACCAATAAAGATATTTTCCACCACTGCCAGATCTTTCCAGCGAACGAATGATTAAGAAAGACGTCTACGTCCAAGCCAATATATTCGGACATTATTAGTCAGTATTCAATTCACCTGTAACCATCAGTTCGGAAGTTTTCGGAATCCAAACCAAAAAATGTGCTCTTAGATGGACCTATTCATCCATACTTCATCCAATAGACACGGCTGAAATCAGATGCCCCTCCCATCTTCGCGCGTTAATGAGCGCCGTTCCCACATCGGACTCTGTTTCAGGAAACGTCAAAACATGCAACTTTACCCAACAAATCTCCATCCCCAGTTACCTGATTGCCCTCGCCGTCGGCAACATTGAAGGAAAACGCGTGGGTCCACGAACCACGGTGTGGAGCGAGCCGGAAGTAGTCGAGAAAGCTGCCTGGGAATTCCAGGACACGGAGCTGTTTATCAAAACAGGAGAAGAGATTTTGACTCCCTACGTGTGGGGAGTGTATGATTTGCTTGTTTTGCCTGCGAGTTTCCCGTATGGAGGAATGGAGAATCCGTGTTTGGTATGTTGCTGGAGCGCGTTTTTTGTATTCCCAGTCGATTGATTCTTTTTTTGTTTTCGTCAGACTTTTGTCACTCCATCGCTTCTTGCTGGCGACCGGTCCCTTGTCGACGTTGTTGCCCACGAAATCGCCCATTCCTGGATGGGCAACCTTGTCACCTCAGCCTCATGGGAGCATTTCTGGTTGAATGAAGGATTCACGAGGTTTATCGAGCGCCGTATTGTTGCAAGGCTTCGCGGAGAACCCGCTCGTCATTTTTCTTCGCTCTTGGGGGTTAAAGCCCTACAACAAGCCGTCGACCATTACAACGAAGTCGCGACGCCTCAGTTTTCGCGGTTGGTTCAAGACTTGAAGGGATGCGATCCGGATGATGCCTTCTCGACGGTTCCATATGAAAAGGGGTTCCACTTGCTGTTTTATTTAGAGAGCATTTTGGGTGGAAGTGAAGTCTTTGACGGATACTTGAGGAACCATGTCGAGACGTTCAGTCACAAGTCCATCAACTCGTTTCAGTTCAAGGATAACTTGTATGCCTACTTTGAAAAGACTTTTGGGCAGGAGAAGGTGGATATTCTCAACACGGTTGACTGGGATACTTGGTTCTTTGCTTCAGGAATGGTATGTTGTTGGTTCCCCCTTTTTTTTGGATGTCAACCAACTGACTCAATTGTTTTTCAATCTACAAGCCTCCAGTTGAGAACAAGTTTGACCAGTCCCTTGCAGAGGCATGCAAAAGCCTTGCCACCCGCTGGACTGACTACGCCAAGAACCCAGTCCCTGCTCACAACTTCTCGGCAAAAGATATTTCCGAGTTTTCCACCAACCAAACAGTTGTCTTTTTGGAGACTTTGATGACTGAAGCATCCTCTGCCAACGGAGTCAAGTTCTCAATCGCAGTCTTGGATACTATGGATTCAGTCTACAAATTCACTGTGGGCAGAAATTGCGAGATTCGCTGCAGATGGCAAGAGTTGTGTCTTGCGAGTGGGAGAGAAGCGATTTTCCCTGAGGTTGTTGATTTTGTCACGACCATGGGGAGAATGAAGTACGTGCGACCACTCTACCGTGCGCTCAAAAAGTGTTCTGCAGCGGGGGAAAAGCTTGCCAGGGAGACTTTTACGAGGCATAAGGGCTTTTATCACCCAATCTGTGCACAAATGGTGGAAAGGGACTTGGCATAAAATTAATAGAATTTCATTGTTTGTAAAAAAGCCCGCTGTACGATTTTGAAGTTTTAATTTTCTCATTTAAACTGCTTGTTGAATTCACGCCCAATCAGCATTCGGCGAATCTCACTCGTTCCAGCTCCAATTTCGTATAGCTTTGCGTCACGCAAAAGACGTCCGGTGGGATCTAGCATCGGATTGTTAGTTCTACCAAGAATGGAGACAAAATTCAAAATTGCTTACAATCGTTGATGTATCCGTTTCCTCCCAGGCATTGGATGGCATCCAGCGCACATTCAGTGGCTCTTTCGGCAGCATATAGAATAACACCGGCACAATCTTGTGGACTAGCATATCCAGAATCCGCCGCGCGAGCCACAGTGTGGACATACGACCGAGACGCACCAAGTTTCGTGTACATGTCAGCCATCTTGGCCTGAATCAGCTGAAACTGGCCAACCTGCTGACCAAACTGGTTACGTTCATGGACATACGGAATAGTTATATCCAAAGCCGACTGCATTAACCCCAAAGGACCTGCTGCAAGCACCAATCTCTCCATATCCAATCCAGACATCAACACATACACCCCCTTCCCAACTTGACCCAACACATTTTCAGCAGGGACTTCACAGTCTTCAAAGACAAGTTCACAAGTGTTGCTTCCACGCATACCAAGTTTGTCGAGTTTGGGGGATTTGGTGAAGCCTTTGAATCCCTTTTCAACAAGGAAGGCAGTGATTCCTTTGGGACCTGCATTGATATCTGTTTTTGCGTACACGACCAACACGTCGGCGTCTGGGCCATTGGTGATCCAAAACTTGGTTCCATTGAGGACATACCGATCGCCTGACCAGAGAGAGAAAAAAGGTCAATTTTTACAGAGTTTTGGTGGTTATTTCTCACCCTTTTTATCAGCTCTCAGCTTCATACTAACAACATCACTTCCCGATCCAGCTTCACTCATAGCCAAAGCCCCAATATGGTCTCCACTAATCAACCGAGGAAGATACTTTTCCTTTTGCGCTTCATTTCCGTTGCGAACAATCTGGTTCACGCAGAGGTTCGAATGGGCCCCGTAACTGAGTGCCACACTTCCACTGGCTCGGGAGATTTCCTCCATCACCAAGCAATGGGCCAGGTATCCCATATCTTGACCACCGTATTGTTCTTGGTTTTCAAACAAAAAGTTAAAATAAATTGGCATGTTTTAGTTGGATATTGTTTGGGAAACCACGAACACACCTGGTGCAGTGATTCCTAAGAGTCCCATATCACCAAACTTTTTCCACCTATTATTGCAACAGTCAAAAAGAAGGAAAAACAGCGAAAAAAATAGCCAAAGGGAGCGAACAAACATGTCCATCGGGAACGCATTGTCCTTGTCGATTTGATGGGCCCTAGGGGCGAGCTCTTTCTGACAAAACTCGTGGACAGACTCCCGCAGCTATACGGAATTTTTGTCGTTTTTTTTAGTTTAGACTCGACTTCATTCTCTGAAACAAACAATTACAAACCGTGTGGTGCTCTTCCGAGAGTCCAACAACGCGGTTTTCGTAAGAGTCGAACGCTAGCGATGAGTATTTTCGAAGCGCTGGGAAGGCATTGGCGCTACGGGATGCTGGGACAGCTCGAACGAGACGGTTGATGGATCGAAGCATTTATTATTTTAGAGATGTTTTTTTTTATTTTTGTTTGGTTCCGAGAATCTCCGAAAAGACAGCCACACCAAACCCACAAATCATCGACATAATGCTGTCGTGAAATCCTTTATCTCAAGTGGATCAAGGAAATCAACGCGTAATGCCCCTCTCCGCATGTTCAACGAAACGCCACAGTTTCCCATGTGTTTAACATGTGGAGAATCGTGCAGGCGCATTGCAACAGTCTCTGATTGAAAGAGCCCTTCCTTATTGGTTGGAATAAAAAGTAGGAATCGAGATTTTTCAGGCCCCGCCGCCAGCTGGTCTACCAAAATGATGCCATGTCTCCAACTGCTGAATCCGGTCCAACTCTCTTTGGCGACTACCACAAAGTACTTAAAAAAAAGTAGACTTTGAAATAAATACAAAATGCGTTTTTTTAACGGATTTGAAGGAAGGAACTCCTTACCGACTTGACTTTTCGTCGAATGACAAACTCCTTATGGTTTATTGCTCTCGGCATACTAGCAGGCGCTGCAGTGAGCCTAATAGAACGTATTATATCATATTTTTGAGCCATAGTATGTAATTCTGCATCCGTAAGGCTTGATGCTTTAAGTTGCGAATTCACCATTGGTTCCGATATTTCCTTTTTGTTGACAAGCTGCCAAAACGAGGGTCCCTTTTTATCAGAAACAAGAGACTCTGATTTCACTCTCGCTCGTGCCACTTTTGAAAACTGAGTTGCCAGAGAGTTTGCGCTGTTGTTGTTGCTGCTGCTGTTATTCCCGTTACTGCCTTTGTTGATTTTGTCAACACCATTCTCAGCGCTCTTGTTTAAGCTGGACAGACTCTTGTTGAAAAATTTGGATGATTTGGAGGTATTTGTTTTGGCGCTGCCACTGCTTGTTACTTTCCACGCTTTAAGTACCTCTTGCGCTTTGGCTTGAGTGTTGAATATCACGTCGAGAATAATCGGAAGCATTTGCAAGAGAAGGATGAGGGTGGTGATCATCCATCCAATGCACGCAATTTTAAAGTCGAGTAAAGGATCAATGGAGATTGTAGTGTTTTTAGCTGATGACGATGAGTGTGATGATGAAGAAAGAGCAATGCTAATGATCCCTCCGAGTGCGACCAGGGCGTTTGTAACGAGAAGCAACGTGAATTCAGAATGAATTGCGGGGACATTTCTGCTGACAATTGTAATTCCCATATGGGTCAAATACAACAAAAAGTTATACCCATACAGAGTGTATCTTATTGACGCATTCCGTTCGGTACATGCATACATGATTGTCTTTTCTGATGATAGTATGGTTGTTGCGTGAATATGTGGGTTTGAGTAAAACGACCACAGTGTCAGAAAAGCTCCTTCAAAAAGGACAATCAAAAAGAGAAGTCCAAGCCATAATGGATCTCCAAGGATATGCTTTTGAAGTCTGTGTTTTGATTGGTATACAAGATGCACTCGTGCGTTTCGTGTGATCTGAGATCCAATTATTATGCTGAATGCAGTCCCTTGTAACCACACGCGTGTAGTATACTTTGGAATCGAGATTGCATCAAAGTAGAATAAATCAGAAGAATACGAAAAGGCGCAGCCGCAAATGGATGCAACAAGAAAGATGGCATTTGAACTTTTGACAAGTGGTCTTTTCCGGACTGCAATCACAAGAACAGCAAATATTGAAGATAGAATAACTCCAATCTCAAAAAGGGCTAAAATAAATTTTCCAAGCGCATCCGATCTGGTGATTTCGATAATGTTGAATACAGTGCGATCCAAAGGCGGCACAGACCCTGTTAGCAAGTAAGTTTCAATCAAACTGAACATAGTTTAGTTTCGCTTACCATTTGAGAAAAATGTGACAGTACGGTTGACTAATGGGGTTAACTGTGTAATATCTGGATTTGTAAAACTAAACCAGGTGTATGTCATTTTCTCAGAAACACTGCCAATCAGGTAGGCAGAAGAAATATCGCCATTAAGAGTCAGTTTTGAGGGATCTGATATGCCCCTATATCCAGTGTTGCGGAATAAGGTCCAGTTCAAAGAATCTCGCAAATCGCCAGAATTCAATTGGGCAACAGAAGTATTGCGAATCAAATTATCAAGACCCTTGGCTAAAATCCCTACACAATCCAACGCACTGAATGAACCCATTGCTTGAATAGCTTTGGCAGTAAGTTTGTTTTGTCTAATAACAATCTTTGAATGGCTGAAGGTAAAAAACGAAGCGATTGTGTACAAACGTCCAGGGGTCCTGAAGCACATTCACTTGTTTAATTAAGAAGTTTTGCAGACCTTTCGAATAATCTGTCTCCAAATTAGATGGCTGGATGATAATGATTCCTTTGGCAGCCTTTTGATAATCCGGACCCCATTCTGAAAAACAAATCAATTTCTAATATAAGATGGAAGTCAATGTGGGTTTAACTGGCTATTGCATCGGCCGTTGAATATGGAACAGGGATGTTTTGGGAAATATAAACATATTCCGGACCAACTAGCCTGGGTATTCTGTGAATCACCATTAATTGCAAGATTTTTATAACTCTGGATTATACAAACGTGGAGTATGCTAGAGAGTAGTATACTGCAGCAGTAGTGGATTGCCCTAGACACAAGATAATATATCGCGCGTCAACACTGGAGAGAGTCCGAGCAATTTGATCCACGTTATTGCCGTTTGCAAAGCTGATGGCAGCCACAATTTCGATACCATACTTTTCTGCCACATCCATGAAAGCATGGCAGTTTGAGGTTATATCACTGACGGATGTTGATGATACCAAAGCAACACGCGATACGCCCCATGATTGTAACAATAAGCCGAGAGTATCACCATAACCCGATATAGAGCGCGCCTGGAAGTAGTAAGGATACTTTACTCGATTTAGCAACTTGGCTGACACTTGAGACGATCCACAAAACGGGAGCTTATAATGACCATAGACTTGCGCCGAATATCTATTTAATTATAATTGATAAAAAAAATTTGAAAACGAATATATCTACTTACGATGTGATTTCGCCGAAAAGCTCCCCAAACACAGCAACAACGTCAGGATGTTCATTGGCGATTTCCATGGCAGTACTTATCGCACTTCCAATAGTATATTCTCCATGTCGGTTTAGCATATCAAACCGCTTTACGATGATTGACGTGTTTGGTAAGATTCTATTACTTAGATTGATCATGTCGGCTGATAATTGTGCCGTAGCTTGAAGCCAGTAGAAACCCTGCGGGAAGGTAAAGTACCGCGAGTCTGAATAATAAGAAAGGTTGATGGAGTCGTATCCTCCCGTGACAAGCCTGCCGCGATATTGCAAGTCGGGATACCACTGGTACGGACCCACGAAGGCAATTGTGATGTTTGACTGCGCCTTTGGAGGCAGCTCAGCAGCGAGAGCGGCAGGCCAAAAGCCGACCAAGAGAAGTGAGAAGCGGGGCATTGTGCTATTGTTGTGATTTCTTTTATTATTTTATTTCTCGCTGTTTGGTTATTCAACAAAAAATGCCCAGCACCAACACTGTCGACCTGGGCTTCTTTGCGGCGGCCGCCGACGACGCCGATGACGCCATCGCCAGCAAAGTCGCCGAATCCGCGGCCGGACGAGAAGGCGAAGAAGCCGAAAGAGAAAACGCCGACGCTGACGACGAGGCGCCAACTGCGGACGCGGCGCCGCCGCCGCCGCTGTCTGTCGCGGCAGCCGCGGGCGCGGCGCTGTCGAAGCTCGCGGCGAAGACGTGGCTGCGGCCGAAGAAGCCGCCGGCCGCCGTCGACGCGCCGCTGCTTGCGCAGTGGGCCGCCGACCTGACTTCCCGCAGCGCCGCCGCCGCGACCGCCGCCGCGCTGCTCGACCGCAGCCAGTGTCTCGAGCGGGTGCGTGCCGCGTGCTGCGTGCGCGTCCAGAGCGTGTGCTGACTTGACTCTCTCTTTGTTTAGTATCTGTGGCCGCTGTTCACCGACGCGCCCTCAAACAACCACGTGCTGGTCGTGGCTGCGCTGCTCAACGAGAAATTCAGAGAACGCGTCGCCGACCCGTGGTCGCTCGTCACGGGCAACGCACCGCTCTTTGCCGTGTTCTTCAAGGCCGTCCTCAGCCTGATTGTCTCGGCCTCGCTTGAACTCGAATCGCGCACTGTTTTGCTTGTTTTGCTGATTCACGCTTTTCAATCTCTCGAAAATTCGCTTGTTCGCGCTGAGTGCATGAAGCTCGTTGGCATTTCAATCTGGCACTCACTGAGAGATGCCGAGAAACTGGAGCTAGAGCTTGGAAAAGCCCCCGGATTACGCAAAATTTGGAATAAAGCCGAGAAGCGGCGTTCTACTGGTTGGTGTGATTTTGTTTTTTTGGGGGAAACCTGCTAATCTTTTCCTTCAGCATCTGAAGAAGATGTCAAAAATGAGCAGGAATTCATGTCCACATTGATTAGACTATACTACAAAGTACTAGCAGTTATTCCAGAGAAGCCTACTGTTGAAAATCGTCCAGCTATTGAATTCTGTGAACGTTCACTGGAGTTTTTTACCGATCTACTTTCCCAACTTCCAACACGCCGATATCTCACTAGTTTGCTGAAAGACCACCATTTTGATCAAACATCGCGAAGCAGTACCCTCGCCGCTCGTGGAAACATTAGTGTTAAAAATGGAATCTCTCATGCTCTCAGTGGATCTTGCTTCGTTCAACTTTTGGATTTATACGAACTTTATGAATCTTTTGAGATCGATGATGTTTCAGGAGCTGCGATATCTGCCGAAGATGCTTCTGCGAGACATTACGCCAACATGCAGGCTTTCCAAAAGTTGTGTTTCTCAAATTACCGAGACTATTTGGAGGATTTCGCCTTGAAGCCCGTTGGCGTGATTGAAAACAGAGCCGCCTTTGTGAAGCATTTTGCAGAGATCGATCTTGATGTTTTGAGACGGCTTTGCAAAGACGTAGGATTCCGGATTGCCATTGTAGGAGTTGATGGGGAGGACGATGAAGATTCCGAAAAGTACTCAGCAGAATTTCTTATTGAAACTCTGGCGCGGACTTATTGCAAACAGACTAGACAGCTGGATATAGTCAACTCTGTTTCCATTTATCCGAATGAGGTATGTTTGATTGTACGCAATTATCGTCTTCTAATAGTAAATTTTGTCTTGTGGCATCAGACTGATTTGTTTGATGACCTGCGATCACCAAATTCATACCAATTCCAAAACACTCACTGCCTTCCAATCCCAAAGTTGAACCTACAATTTCTCACAATGCATGACTACCTTTTGAGAAACTTCAACTTGTATCGACTTGAAACTGCATACGAAATCCGACAAGATGTCGAAGATGCAGTCAAGAGATTAGCACCAAAGTACACTCCTGATGTTGATTCTTTGAGTGGATCCACGGTTTTCACGGGTTGGGCTAGAATGGCTGCCCCAATTGAACGAGTAAGTTAATAACAAGTGCTGGCCCAGTTTTTGTGACTTGAAACTCAACTTTTCTTTGGTGTAGTTTGAAATTGCCGAAGTGGGGTCTCCGGCCCTTGGTGAAACAAAACCGTCTTTCGTCATGGGAGAAGTGTCGTTTGTGATTGGAAAGTACAGTGATTCTATTCGTAAAGAATGGGAAGCTTTGAAACGCCACGATGTTCTTTTCCTGATTGCCATTGAAATGGATGCTGAACTCCCGGCGTGGGCTGCTGACAATAAGGCTGCTTCCGCTAAAAGTACCACCAAAAAACAACAACCTTTCAGAAAGCAGTTTGGAATTAAGCATATCCGTGGATGTGTGGTTGTTGATGTGTTGGATAATGAGGGAAAGAAGTTGGGTGGTGGTGAAGATGATGAGGAAGGAACGGGCAATACTCGGGGATCCGGGCGCTCGTACAAACGTACTCTTCGTGTTTCATTGGACACAAATCAGTATGAGAACGATATGGGGCGTGTCCTTCGGAAAGAAGCAGCTGATGTTCACGGCACCTTCAACATTTTGCTTCGTCGTAAACCACAAGAAAACAACTTCAAGTCGGTGTTGGAGTCTATTCGAGATTTGATGCAGAGTAGTGATATTGTTGTGCCAGATTGGCTGCAGGATGTAGTTCTTGGATATGGTGATCCAGCTTCTGCAGATTTCAAGCAGATGAAAAATCCAGTGACCAAGATTGATTTCAGGGACACATTCCTGAGCTGGGAGCACGCTGTTCAGAGTTTTCCGGAATATGTACGGCATTTGGTTCAGTTTTTTTTTTCAATCCTCTTATCCAACCTTTGGTTTAGACTCTGAAGCCGATTGGCGATTTGTCCGCTTCGAGCGAAAAGAAGCCTCCCTTCATTCTCAACTTCCCAAACAATATGTTCTCTGCTTTACGAGATTCTTCGAAACTTGGAAAGAGAAAGCATGAAGCAGAGGCAAAGAAACCAAGTGTAAAAGATTTAACAATCGAAGTAGAAACGTACAAGCCAGTAAATATGGGACCTTTTCCGGAAGATGCTCAAAAGTTGAACACTATCCCTTTCACACCAAAGCAGGGTATGATGGCACTTTTTTTGTTTCGTTTGGATTTTGACATTTTTTTTGGTATTAGTCGAGGCCATTCATTCAGGATCATCAACGGGATTAACTTTGGTTGTTGGACCACCTGGTTTGTTCACTTTACTCAGTTGAATTCATTGTGCTCTGAACCTTAATGTCTTCAGGTACTGGAAAGACCGACTTGACTGTCCAGATCATTGCCAACATCTACCATAACTTCCCCAACGAAAAGACTCTGCTTGTGACGCACTCGAATCAGGCGCTAAACCAGCTGTTTGAAAAAATTGTTGCTTTGGATATCGATCAACGTCACGTTCTCCGTCTTGGTCATGGAACTGAAGATTTGGATTCCGCTGAAAACTGGGGAAAATACGGTCGAGTGAATTCCTTCTTGGAGAAACGAATTGCATTGTTGGCGCAAGTCGATGTCTTGGCCGCAAGTCTATACCTTCCAGGAGCACATGGATACACCTGTGAAACTGCCGCAAACTTTTTCAATCAGCATGTTTCCCGCTTGTGGGAGCGCTTTACTGAAGTGCTGACGAAAGTAGACGTGACGGTCCAAGACTTGACAAACAACTTCCCCTTCCACTACTACTTTTCTTCAGCGCCATCACCGCTCTTTTATGAATCTCAGTCTATCGAAGATGCCAAGGATGTTGTAGACGGCTGTTGGAGGCATATCCGCAAGATTTTTACAGAGTTGGAGGAGGTTCGAGCGTTCGAGCTGTTGAGAAACAATCACGATCGCAGCAACTATCTGTTGATGAAGGAAGCCAAAATTGTGGCACTTACTTGTACCCATGCGGCTTTGAAGAGGCGGGAATTGGTGGCTCTTGGATTCAAGTACCATAATGTTATCATGGAAGAAGCGGCACAAATTCTTGAAGTGGAGGCCTTTATCCCTTTGCTGTTGCAATCAGCAGACCAGGATACTGGACTGTCCCGTTTGAAGCGTGTTGTGATGATTGGAGACCACCACCAACTGCCACCGATTGTCCAAAACAGTGCATTCCAAAAGTATGGAAACATGGAACAGTCGCTCTTCACACGTTTGATCCGGTTAGGCGTCCCAGCGATCCAGTTGGACCAACAAGGACGATGTCGAAAGAGTTTAGCAGACCTGTTCCGTTGGAATTATGATTCTCAGTTACGTGATTTAGATGCCGTTGTTTCCAAGACACATGAGTTTCAGTTGGCGAATCCTGGGTTTGCGTTTGATTATCAGTTTGTGAATGTGGAGGATTATAATGGGAAAGGGGAGACGGAGCCGATTCCGCATTTTTTACAGAATTTGGGGGAGGCAGAGTATGTTGTTGCAACGTATCAGTATATGAGACTTTTGGGGTGAGTTGTTGTCATGACTTTTATTTTTTGGCTGGATGTTGACAGCGACGCATCTTTCAGTTATCCAGCCAGCAAGATTTCGATTTTGACCACCTATAATGGTCAAAAGGCGTTGATTGAGGATGTTTTGGAAAAGCGATGTCGTTGGAATCCACTGTTTGGTCTTCCCCACCAAGTGGCGACGGTAGATAAATTCCAGGGTCAGCAAAACGACTATATCCTTCTGTCCCTTGTGCGCACCAAGACTGTCGGTCATTTGCGTGATGTACGGCGGCTGATTGTCGCGCTTTCAAGAGCTCGTTTGGGGCTCTACATTTTTGGACGACGTGAATTATTTGAAAACTGCTATGAACTCCAACCGGCATTGACAAAGCTTGTACAAGAACGGCCGAGTGATGGGTTTTGGCTTCGAGGAAAGGAGATTTGGGAGGCGGATGAGTTTACGAGACTTGTTGATGAGACTGGGGTTGCTTTGAAGAAGGGTGAGTGGAAGGTGGAGACCACTGGCGAGGATGGTGGGGATGCTGCTGTATTTGAGATTAAGGATGTTGTTCATGTGAGTTCTTCCCTTTTTAAAACAGGGAATGTGCTTTTTCTTAATGTTATTTTTTTTTTTTAGATGGGATCGTATGTGCATCAGATGATTGTGGAGCAAGTGGAGTATATGAAGGAGCAGAAAGAGAAGCAAGGTCAAAATGAATCTGAAGATGTTGAAATGGCTGAAGAAGCCGATGAATAAATAATGTTTTGTTATTTATCTCTTGTTGATGCATGATTGCCAAAAGAAGATTGGCAGCAAATCCCTCCTGAAAACCAACCCTACCAAGTAAACACTCACTCTACTCCTCTTGATCCTTATACAACTGTTCTATGGGTAGATCACTATAGTTTAAACTTTCTTTTTTTTTGGCGTGTACACAGCTGCTCATCACCATGACAGGAAACTATATCGCTGACAGTAGTCGTGTGTTCAACAGCCGTGGGCAACGCATATACGATGCCATCAGTGGCTTGCTTGGAACTTTCTTTTTCTTTATTATGTTGCTCTACGCTGGATTTAGAGGGCACAAGGTTGTTACTCAGGTAAAGCTAGCTTGGACGCGTTTGGAAGAAATATCAAAACATACGAAACTCACTCTCTACGGACGAAAACAAACAAAAAAAAAACCTCACACAGCTTCCCGCGACATTTAGAACCACGAAACAACCCAACTTGATTCCAATCGAGTACTTTGACGACTTATTCCCAAGCTCCGTTCCCTCCGCGTCCTTTGAGTTCCCCGCCGTAACCCTCTGCGCAGACGACCCAGCCGCCACAATTGCAGTCACAGCGTGCTCCAAAATCACGACAGCCACAGGCGTGCACTGCGACAACACCGGAACCATTTCCGGGAATTTGGATGTCGAGGGAAGTTCATTGAGTTGCGTGACCGTGAACCAGTATCCGGGAAGTATTTTGTACGCCAATGTTGCGGAGGATTTCCTCTCTGTTTCAGTGTCTGTGACTGGAACGCGTCCTGGTTTCCATGATGGTGTGATTGCGTATCTTCATGATCAATCGAATGCAACGTATGCGGATCAGTTTAATATGACTTTTGAGAACTCGTTTACTGCGGCGACTTATACTGTGGCTGAAGTGGCAATCAGGTATGAAACACGAAAAATCAAACAAAACCACAAAGATATACAATTAACAGGCTATTTTCTATTGGTAATCTGTAGAAAAGTGATTGACATTGACTTGTATGGAAACTACGAAATTGATTTTGAATCCAAAGTTTCTTACTTGGGTATCAATGTTGAAAAGACAACGACTGGACCATCCCCAATTACATTGGAGATTAAATACCCGGCACTTCAAGTCATTTATGAAAAAGAATTCTTGCCTTTGGATATGGTAACAACTTGAGTTTATGCGGATATAAAATTAATTGTTGTTGTTTCTCAGTTTAACTGGCTTGGTGAAGTTGGAGGTGTTGCAGCTCTTCTGTTCTTCTTTCATAGTACTGTCATCTACATTGTTCCTTTGGTTCTCCTTCGCTTCGATCGCTATACAGATGTTAAGGGAAAGAAGGCCAATTATGAGAGTTTCACGAACTTCTAAATACAATTATACTTTTGTGATTCAATTCAGTTATAATAAAGTAGATTCTTTTTGTTTTGTGGAAATTGTTTATGCGAATCAAAAAAAAAACAACACTTTCCTTCCCAGGCAAATAAAAACAAATCACTTTGAAACTAAATCTTTATTCGCCCTTCACCTTGAATAATACTTATTGAAATTGACAAAAACCAACAGCGAGTTCAGACTCCCATAGTCTTTACTTCCAAAGTTTCCATTGCCCATGTTTTGTCCACTGTCCACAACATCCAAATGTTTCATTTTGTCGGCAACTTTTATGAATATGGATATTTTTTGCCGTACGCTATGGATGTCCTGGTCAACTTCAGAGCTTCCAATCGCAGCGCTTTCACATATTCTCCGAACATCTTCAAATACTTGCAAAAGGATATTCATCATTGGTTTTTGCCCCGTCTCCAATAAGAGATACCAGGTTATTTGATTCAGCATCATCTCATGCGCTGTCTTGAGTGATTTCAAGTCGGTTATGCGATAGGTAGGTGGCTCTTTCAATCCATTTCCAACGCTTAATGACGAGAATCCAGCTGAAGCCGATTGTCCCGTCTCACACGCCAGCAGTGAGTTCATAAATTTGTGCCACGGAGAAAGACCCTCTTCGTGGAAATACTGTAGCAAGCTAGATATGAATTCAATAGCTTCCATTCTGAACCGGATCAAGAGGCTGGACTTTATCCCACTTTCTCTCGGAAGAGTAAGTCGGTGGAGGTCGGCCAGACACAGTTTGGTTTGGAGTAGCAGGGAAAAAAGGGAATTATACTTTTGAATGGACTGAGGCGTCAATAAATAGTCGAAGGGTGCTTTGAGAAAGTATTGAAGTGACAGGTTATGAGTTGAAGTAGCAATCACTGGCCGAACTAGTTTGAACTTAGAGTTCCTCTTGTTCAGCTCCCCGCAAACGCCCGTTCCTATTTCCAAAAATTCCTTCAAAGACTGATGACATTCCGGACTGTGTGGTTTGGCTTGCGCCATGGCAAACTTCGAAAAATCGAAATCTTTCAAAAAGAATGCGCCTCCTATAAGAGACAATTCGTCCCTCAATTTCAAATCGCGGATGAAAACCAGCAAAGTCTGCGACAAGCCATTGATAAGTATATAGGAACTCAAATTGATTTATACATACCTCCTGAGAAATGAGATCGCACCGAGCGTATATAGCATTAAACAGTGTCATTTCGAGAACAACGTCAAGCGATGTGGAATCTGAGTATTGGATATCCCTTGCAGGTAAAGCATCATCTGGATTTAGCCTTAACATCGGCGAGGGACATAAATACGTCAAAATTCCATGGCAAGAGCAAGTTGACCGTTTAATTACTGGAGATGCCAAGTTAAATGCACCACTTTCAAGTGCGTTAAGCATATTTGAGTTTACGTTCGCTTTAACTGGCACCGATGCTGAAAAGAGGAGAGAGCTCGTATCTGGCCCTTCCGCCGACGCGATAGCTGGTAAAACTAACGCCGAAGATTCACTCTGATTGGATGCTTTTTGATTATTCGAGTCATAATCAACCTCCGCGACAATATCATCCTCGGCGCTATCCATAACTGGGGTTTCCTCGTGCAGAATTGCTTTCGTTTCTTCGATGATATTCCCTTCCTCTTCAGAGCAGATGGCTGAAGTTTCAAAACCAATTAAAGCACTCTCAGCGCTCTCCAAGATCTCATTCGCCGCCTCAATTTTGATTTCTTGAGATTGAACAGTATCCTCCAATGATTTTTGATCGATCGAGCCAACTTCTGCTTCCAGCATGAATATGTCTTCCTTCAATAGATTCCGTCTCTTCTCGGTCAACTCTCCTCGCCGAAGCGCCCAATCAGCCTTCATGGATTTCATTTCTAAATCCGCCATTCGTTTTGAATGTGCTAATTCCATCTCTCTCTTTGCAGCTTCTTGCTCCGCTTGCAACTCTTCCGCCATTTTTCGTTGACGTTGTAACGCCTCTTCAGCTTCTTGGAGTTTTTTGATTTCTTCGTTGTGACGGTATTCAGCCAGTTGCAACAAGAACTCTTGTACTTGAGACTTCCATTTGGTTTGTTTGTTGTTTCTTTTTTGAAGCCTTTTCTGGGTAAATTCCAAGACATACTCCTCCTGTTTGGTGTGAATATATATCAAAACCTACGCTTCACTCAAAGCAATACCTTACTCTTTTTTGCTGAATGTTGATCAGTTCGTTGCGTCGCTGTAAGATTTGAGCTTGCATGGATTGGTGGACATCAGACTCGCGAGCAAAGAGGTAACTGGAATAAGTATTGAAAAACTGATGGACTTCTTTCCGATATCTATGATTTCGGTAGAGTTTCAGCTCGTTGCAATTATAAAATGTTCCACTAACAATGCAACTTCAGATGGTTGAAGGACAATATCCAACTTCGTTTCGTGTTTATCGTTGATGAGAAATAATTGATGGTTGGGATTGAAACTGCGAAGTAGTTGCAAACAAAATCCAGAGTGCTGAACCGCAGCAACGATTTTTGGAGGAATAAATGAAGGAATCAGACTTGCGTCCTAAAGAAGACAGAGCCGATGAGTCTGTTCATGTGTAAGAATAAAAAAGATCATCGTACCTGTATTTGAGCCATAGCTGTATCTAGGTCCAGCCGCGATACAGTTGGTGAGAAGAAAGATTCGAAATGATTCACTGAAGCGCCTCGCTGAGCCCCAACCAGGACAGACAACATTTCTGTTAAAGGATTACAAGCTCTTTTGAATAGAGATCCTAGAACGTGCTGCAACACTTGTTGATGGGGAGCCAGGTACTGCGATTCCAGTGAAACCAAGACGTCATGAATTCGAGATAGCAAGGAAGCACTGGATAGAATCTCAGAATTCCGGGGATATTTCTCATTATCAATAGAGCATTCGCAAATCTCTGCCATAGATTGAAGAAGGGTGTCCAGTGGTTCTATCATGTTCCAAACAGTCAGGAATCCTGCATATGGGTTTCCAGCAACATAATCATTGGCGGATAAAACAGATGAACGAATTAAAGACAAGAAAGAACGAAGGCCGTCATAAAATATCAGTTCTGTAGCATTTATGCTGCAACAGGTCCTTAACATAAAAGAGCAATTCAGCAAAATAAACTCACATTTTATAAGACGGATATGACATGGATAGTCGCTCTAGTCGAAAAAAGTGTGACCCAAATGAAGCAAATTGGTGGATGATTCTGGGCAAAAATTACTATTTACAAGTATAAGCAGTGGGGGGAAAGCCACTAACTCCTTATATACTGCGTTTGATGTCGACTCAATGCGGAGGTCAGGTCTTGATGGAACTTGAAAAGATTGTGTTTTCTGATCCACTTTGAAGATGCTTGATTCAACGCCAACACACATGGCCAAACAGCTCTTCTTCCGATAAGTCAATCCAAGTTCTGAATAGCCAATTCGAAAGTACCTTCAAAAGCATTCGCCGACTCATGAAGTTGAATTCCTTAGGGTTCGAAAATAGTGTTTGGCTGAATCTAGAGCACTGTTAGAACAAACCAAAGACATTCGCCAAGAGTGCATACTTGCGCATCGCAGCTTCGGATATATGCGCAGACTCTTCGGACAAAAGCTTCACTGGCTGTGGATTGAATGCTTTGCCTTTGACATCTAGAATGTTGCCAAGCATATCCCACGAAGGGAGGAAGAGCTGGATTTAAGCAGTTTAATAGCTGGATATTCTGTTATCTCATAGTGGCGGCTACCTCGGAATCCGTCGCTTCTACTGTTTCGAACATCGCGTTGTTTTGAATTTGGATGTAATTCTTGAATTGTTTTTCGAGTATTGATTCAAAAGCAATCATACCAGAATACTACTATAGTTCTTAAGAGCTGGTTTTATTCCACAATCTACAGTTCTGCTAAATGATAGTCCGAATAAACTGTAATAATGCTGGAGGCAATGGAATGGCAAAGTCATCAACAAATACTCCTGATCGGGCATAAGGTCCGACAAATAACGGACTCATCCACACAAGTATTCCAATTGTGGCTGAACAGTGAAATCAAAAACACATACCGAAAAAAAATATTTAAAAATAACTCAACTGCTCCAACCGACCAGAGTCCCAAAAACCCCCTTGCCCCAAGTCTTTCCAAAGCCTGTTACTCTCTGCAAATATATCTGGCCAAAGCAAAAGATGCCCTGAAGCAAAAAGAATGCAGTGTTCTCTCCGAACCCTTGTCCCGGTAAAAACATGAAAATCAGAAGCTCGTGAAGAGCTGCCGACATTAAAAATGCAGACAAGGAGGCAATGAGGGCGTGACTCGTGGGAATAGGCCTTGCCTGTGCCAGTGTTTTGCAACTCCACTGGTGGCGGATTCACCAACGCAAGTAACTTCAAGGTTGGTTCGAACGACAACCGATGAATAATTTCTTTGATTACAAAGTTCCATCGGTAACTCCACTGTGTTTGAGACAGTTAAAAAGATGGATGCCAGAGTTTCAAATGTCGTTACTCACCCAGTCCCGCAGAGAAGTAGCAAGAAATGGATAATTGAATGCATAAAAGAATGGGGAATCGAATAAAAGAGTGGCAGCAAAAGCAGCACTTGCACAATCTTAAAAAAATTAGGAAATAAGTAGCCAGACGGTACTTTCCAAACTAAACTCAGACATACTAAATTCAAGGGATGTGTAAACGAGACATGCAAAGAGAATTTGTTCTCGTATTCCAATAAAATCGAATGGGGATAGGAATCCATATCGCTCCTGATATCCATACTTTTGAAAATAAGCGCGCGAAATTATATACGCCGCCAACGTACACCCCATTCGCAGCACATGACTGAACAAGAATGAAACAGTAAATTCAGATCGTTGGACAGATTGTGGTCTCCATTTTCGAATCTTTGGTGGCAGCTTGAGTTCCTTTCGCCTCATATTCTCATTTCAGATGCATTAATTCATTTAGTTGGCGTAGTCTTTTGTTGTCGGAAGTCATGAGGAATTCGGTGTAATCAAGCAACGACCATCGAGAGTTTTCGGATCTACAAATTTCCAAATAGCACATAAGTGAAAAAAGGTCGCAGATCTGAGAGACATTGGTATTTACCGTTCAATCGTTCCGATTTCCAGCATTCGCAAAGACATGATCACCATAGAAGCTGCAGCTCCAACCATATGCAAAAAGTAATCTGAGCAGGGATACATAAGAGGTAGACCAACTGCCAAAGAGAATCCAGCCAGCTGGACAACTTGATTTGAGAGTCGCTTTGTTTTCAGAAGACCAAAATGCAATAGTGGCAGTGCAGTGAACACCATTGGCTGTGATGATGCTGGTTGGTACTTGAACGACCTTCATTCCCACACTTACCAAGTAAATGTAGGCTTCAATAGCAGATGAGTACCATTGGATATGTTGCGGAGGAGACATGTTCGAAGTTCGGTTAAATTTTGATAAGATGGATCGTTTTTTTTTTTGAATTTTATTGTGGAAGATAATCAATGTTAAAATTGGCATCTATTTATTATGTAATGGTGATGGCAATGTAGAAACAGTCTAAAAACAGGCGCAAAAAAACAATCCTCACGACACCTCAAACAGAAACTGTTACGTTCTTGTTGTGAGTCACAGCAATTAAAGCACACGCAGCCCCTACAGCGTGATCTCCCACAGTCGCCGATTCGACACTCTTTCCCAAGTTAGCCAAACAAGCAATAGTGTTATCCACAATCTTGGTGTTCAACTTTTCAAAGGCGGCATGATCCTTTGCAACTTTTTGCACCATTTTTGGCATGTTCAGTTGATAAAAGAACTCCAATGGAGTAGGGTCTGGGAACTTTGTTCCGATCTGTGCTGGTTCCTGACTTTTAACGACTGGTGCTGTTGATGTGACAACGTTCAACTCTGTCACAATATCAGCCACAACAGCCTTTGCTTCTTCAACTGTAGTAACCGCAATGTTGGCATCACGGCGTCTGTTGGAAAGTTTGCCTCCAAGTGCACCAGCAGCAAAGAAGTCCTTAATGTCAGCCCCATTGTTGGCAGTTCCGAAGATACCAAGCAAAACGTCTTCTGGTTGGACATTGACAGCAACTTGAGATTTCGAGTAAGGAATGTACTCAAAGCATTGAGAGTTCGCTTTGAAATCCCATCCTGCACTGACAGGAACGTTAAACCCAGGCATGATATCATTCAGTGTTGCAGGGACACCGTTGGGCGCACCAGGTCCACCAGTTGGTGGGTAGTGAGTAACACCACCGGTGTACCCCAAATTTGGATTGAATTGCTGGATCATTGCGTAGTATCTGTCGATGTTGACGTGGTGCATGTAGAAGATTGGATCGGAGGCAGCAGTAGCAGTCATGAACATGTGTCCCACAACGTACTTCAAGTCGTTTGGATTTGACATATCGTAAAAGTAGTAGCCTCCGACATTCGCGTGAACCATGTTGTGCGCATACTCAACGGACCAACGTGCATCGTCGAAATTGGTGTATGGGGCTTCGGTAGCTGGATTCATTTGGGTAACAGCAAGCATGAATTGATCAGTGAGTTGGGGGCGCCCGGCGTAGTTGAGGCCTGCATTCGAAGTCAATGGCATACGACGAATACACACGTCATCGTTAGGGACCCAGGATCCAGCAAATCCATCGCGCAAGCAGTAATGTGAATCCACACCGTCCCATCCAAATCCAAACTCGCTTGGAGTCAGCATTCCTCCTTCAGCAGTGGCCCAATTGGTGGGGTTGGAGCCCCAAGCCCAGTAAGGCATCGCGAAGTTAGGGTTGTTGGTGAAGACCTTCATATCTTGCTCAAACGACCAGATCAGAAATCTGTGCCATGGAAGAAAGATGCTCTTGATGTGATACCAGTCCAACGCGTTTCCATGGAATGCATTGTAATCGTCCCAACGGCTCTTGCGCCCCAACATGCTTGGACATTCACGCATCGCTTGTAATCCCTTTTGGAAAGCCAACTTCTCTGCAGAACTCAAATCACGGTAGTCTCTGCGTTTATCGAGAGTCTTGCAGGCGCCTTTTGGGAGCACTGGAACAAACGCAGCCAAACCAGTGACAGTGTTTGGGTATGCAGCAAGAGAGTCGGTTCCAAATTTACCACACTGACCAGAACCAAGACGCAGGATTCCATTCACGTTTCGGACACAATTGTATGATCTTAAGTTGAAAAGAATGTCGCCAGCTTCACGTTGCCACATTTGGGTAAATAAGTTCTCTCCGTTGCATTGAGCCAGCTATACCAATACATCAGCAAATAATAACAAACAGAATCAGGATTTAGTACTTACAGTCAAGTCAACAACATCGGTTACGGCAGCGTCTGCGGTGGCAGCTGGAGCATTCAAACAAAGTCCAGTGGCAACGTTCTTGATTTGGCCGAATTGGTATAACCAATTCTGTTCAGGCTGGCCATTACATGTTGTGGTGTACACATTGGTGATCTAAATTAACAGGTTGGGTACAAATGAGTCAAAATGACTACGAAACGAAGAAGCCACGCACCAAATTCGAGTAAGGGTCATTTGGCTTCATTCCAGTGACACATTGTCCTCCGATTAGAAGAGAAGTAATAGCATCCGGTGTTGCCAAAAAAGCGGGTTTGATAGGACCCAAGTTGTTCACCTCCAAGGCATATGTAGAAAGACACTTTCCACCGGAGACGTTTCCGAACTTTCCAATAGCTTGAATTCCAGACACTTGAGCAGGAGCCAGACATGATCCCGCAACGGTTGGAGTTCCGTTGATATCGAGGTCTATCACCTGGTTGCCGTATCTAGTTGTGTGGTGATGAAATTAGCAAAAAGTGGAAAACCCTAAATGAGGTTGACGAACCCTGAACGACATGGTTGCAGCGTCATGAAGTTCGCAGCGTTCTTCTCGACACAGAGCGAGCCAGAGGTAGTACCGTCAGAGATCATCATAACGTAGGCTTTGCCGCCGATTGCACTGGGTTGCTTAACAACGAAGAACGCCTGGAAGGGTGACCCTGGGTTACACTCAGAGAGCTTAAGCCAGGCTCCTTTCGTGTAAGTCGACGCCTCCCAGCACTTGTTCCAGAGAACAGCCTTGTGGACTTGGATGGAGATGGTTCCAGGCGAGCTTGGCCAGAGGGCGATAGGCGGGATTGATACGGTGGGTGCAACCTGTGCTGTCGTCTGCATAGCAGCAAGCACAGCTAGAAGTAGCGAAGCTGGTTGCATGTCTAATTATTCGATTGTCTATTTGTGAAACTTGTTTTTTTTTTAATTTCCAACAACAGAAAAATGTGATTGAACCAAACGTGACTCTGCCATTCAGATCACATTCAGATGACGGCAAATGACCAATACGCGCGAAAAATATTTTATTTTTTCAACTTATGCGTCTTAGAACGATTCAACATCCAACATGGATCCCAAACACTGAACAATATTGGTCGTCATTACATCTTCGACTTTCTCTTCCAAATGGCGCTTTGGATCCTGCTTTCCAATATGACGTGTCTGGAGTTGCTCAGCTGTCAAAGTGCTCTCTTCGCCGACCGACTTGTTGTATGCCTCCGAAAGAGCCAGCATTTTCTATTAATCAGGTATCAATTATCAGTTCCGTAACAAATGCAATCAAAAATAACAGGGAAAAGATGGAATATGTGTCAGAAATCAATTTGGCAATGTTCTGTTTGTCCAACATATGCTGTTTCGGTACAGGTCTGAGATTGTGATCATCATACACAACAGGATGAATGCCAACATATGCACCGAACTCTCACCTTAACAGATTCTTCGTTGGAGCAGCTGTGTTCATCAAAGTTGGTTAAGGTCAACCCTTCGGTCCAATCTTTCTTGTGTAGGTTCAGCAACATTTTTTGCTCCAACTCGTTTTTGCGGTAGTTGATTCCAATGGAGTAGTAATGGCGATTCAATCCGTGAATCAAAGCCTAAAATATTTGGATTAGCTCGAAACGAAAATTGAATTACGATTGATTCTACCTGAATACTTGGCTTATTCAAGTATCCAATGTTGGAAGTGATTTGACGTGGCTCCTTATTGATGGCTAAAGTTTGTGGGTTGATGAGGCGGAAAGCGTCAATCACGACTTTTCCCTTGACTGATTGAATGGGATCAACGACAACTGCAATAGCTCGTGGGTTCAGTTGCTCGAAACTCTGCAGGCCGGATAGATTAGAATATTTATCGCCAACAAAGCATGAATACATACGTTCTGGGTGTTGACATCGGTACTCGAGAGCCAACATCCGAAACCAGGGTGAGAGTGGTACCAGCCAACAACCATTTCAGGACTGAAAGATATAGTTGAGTTGAATAACTTCGATAACGAAAGAGTATAGTACCGTCCAGTTTGCTTCAACATGTCCAACATCTTTGTTTGAAATACGGGGTCCACCGCTTCAACGGACACTCCCGTACCGCTCTGCGGCATAGCAAATACATCTACAACGCGGACCTATGGCGTGTTTAAGCACGAGAGCCACTGCTGGCCACTATGCCAACATACCGTGTAGTCGTCCACAAACTCTCCCAGCATCAGCCCCATAACTTCCATCGGCACTCCCGCGCGTCCGTGCTTTAACATCTTCAGGAGGGCAAGCGATGAAATGTGCACAGTCTCAGCAGTGTCAACCATCGGGGTATCGAGGCCAGGCTGCTGCGCCTGCATTCCCTGGCCAAACATACGAGCAAGTCTCTATTTAAACAAGACTGTTTAATAACAGATACAAGTTGAGACCAGCAGCAGAGGCTCGTGTTTTAAGCAGGGACTGCGAACTCAACTGCATCCATTTTTTAAAGATTTTTCAAGGAAACGCGTCTCTTACAGAATGAATGTCGCAAACACAAGATATCATGATCCATTAAAGTCCATTACACTTAAAAACAATAGCAATAACAACGGGACCAAACGAAGGAAAAGAGTATATAAATAAATCGCCTTAAACATGCACGACAGTTCCGTCACAAGAGTACTTGAGCTCTTTGGATTGTACTAAATTAGGCAGGTATGTGTTCAAGAGTCCCGTAAACATTGTCAATTGACTCGTTGTATTGGTGACCTTCCAATTCTGTGTGACTTCAGTTCCAAGTGGCCATCCCGGCTTTGTTTCTTCAAAGTTCACAACCAACTTCATTTTTGGGAACTTGCTCATTGTGGACGAGCTGAAAAGCTGATTCCACCAACCAGATTTGACAACAATTTCAGACTGTGCTCCTGCCATATTCACGTATTCAATATGCCAGGGAGATCCAGTTTCTGGGATCATGAGTGGCTTGTTGTGTGTTTCCTTGGTGCAGAACATTTGATAAAAGTCGTGTACAGCAGTGTATGCTGGTGTCACAATGGCTCCCTTTTCGGCCATTGGTCCCTTTCCGGTCAAGTAGTCGTTAAAGTAAGTTGGTTCTACCGCGCAATTGAAGCAACCTGGGAACGGATAATTATAAAGTGAGATTCCAACCCAATCGACAACGTCATCGCCCGGATAAAAGGGAGTATACGGGTCATCGTAATTGTCAATAGTTCCGTCATGATTTGTATCGAGAACATCAAAGTCGACACCTCCTGGTTTTGGAGTTTCGGTGTAACTTCCTCCAGTGAATGGGTAAGTGATTCCGACGTTTGGGGCCCACACCATTGCTGAATACAAGGAAGATGAGAAGTGGATTTTTAGAACCAAATAACAAAAATCGGACAACGGCAATGATAAAACCTGTCATATTTGTTTTGGCCCTAACAGCTGCCGCCATAGCTCTGAAGGATGCCTTATATGCCGTTGGTTGGTTTGTATAAAAATTCCAATCACCTTGCCGTTACGATAAGATTAATGAATAGCCAGCAGAGAAGTGGGAAATTTTCGCTAACCATTCATTTCGTGTCCATATCTCAAATAGACAGGCACTCCATACTTTGTATTCACCTCCAACAACTGCGTCGCAACTTTTTCATACATATCGTTTGTAAAAGTTCTCAAAGACGCATTCGGCTGTAGAGAAAGTTCAAGAATACCACCCACGCGGCCTGCTTCTTGAGCATGCCAATCCAGCATTTCGCTATTGTATCCTTGGCCATTGAAAGTTCCAGGCGCCAAATCGAGAAAAGCGTTGCTATACGCGAAACCCCGCCAATCTTGGTTAGGATCGCAAATAAATAAATATAAAAAAAACTCAACTAAACAACGGGAGAGTATCCGTTCAGCTTCTTTACAATTTTTTGTGGAGTATCATAACTCCAATCCAAACTGAATCCAAGCATCATTTGATGCGATTGAGGTTCTAGCCGTGCGTATTGCGATGTTGTGTCATAATAGCATTTTTTGTTGACTTGGCCAGTTGCGGGGTCGACGATTGTCACTGGCGGCAGAATACTCACAGAAGTTGAAGGGTACATGGCATGAGAATGGAGATCCACTACTCGCCATACCAGAAATAACAAACCACTGCCCAAAAATTACGGTTAAAAATATGCAGAAGAGAAGGAATATGGACAAACCCGACAGATAGACTCATGGCAACCGCAACCTTTGTCCAAAACAGACAATTGCATATGTTATTCCGTGTATACCCCATGCTTAGCTCTTTTCAGTGACGAGTTTTCTTTTATGATTTCTTCTAGAAGCCTCATTTTTGGTTTTCGGTAAAGAATATTCGGAACAAGAATTCTTCTAGAAATTTATTTATATTGCTGACTTTCAAGATGACGAAGTGTAAAAGGAAATAGACCACCCCTTAGTTCTTTTGATAAATTGTCGCACAGTCGATGTTGTTCACTTTGCGAAGATTTGGAGACAACTTCAAACTGACTACTGCCCCCTTGTCGTCTCCCACCAGCAGTATAGGCTCAAATGGATTGAAAGCGCAATGTGTTAACTTGGCTTTACGTACAATCTGCTGTTCGCAAATCGCTTCGTATTTGTTTTCATTCAGGTCAAAGACAAACACCTAAAATACAATCCAACATGTCAGTATCCAAATAAAATTATTGAATCAAGCACAACCTTTCCGTCAGCAGTGACTGCAGCAAATACAGTTGAAGAATATGGTGCCCATGCCACGTCTCCGACCGAGCTATTCAAGTCAAACGACGCCAATGGTTTATCTTTACAATGGTCCCACAACTTCACTGTCCAATCTGCACTTGCTGATAAAAATACATTTCCATGGAATGGATTGTATCGAACAGTATAAACAGACATTTGATGTGCCTTTTCCAAAACAATGTTATATGCGTACAAAATAACTAGTAAAAAATTTCTCACATCAAAAGACAGCAAATACTGGCTATTATAAGTCTTGGAGCATTTATGAATCCTTCCCTTCTTCTGTTCCAACGACAAACAAGTGATCAATTGTTTTATGAAAGTCGAAACAGCATCCACCCGCCAAACTAAACAAGGGTTCATCTTCTCCGACGAGTTCAGTTCCGCTTTCATTGAACTTTAAACGGAATCACGTCCTGAACAGATTATAAAAAAGGCAAGGAGACATCAATTGTTGAAAGATTTTCTGGTATAAAAGTCTCTTCTCAACTGTATAAATAAGCTCATTCTGCAAAAGAGTCCATTGGGCAACGCGGCCGTCAGATGACACCGAGAAGAAGTTCATGTTGTCGTCCAAGTCGTCCTTTTGCCAGCACACTTGCCATACTGGGTCGGTGTGCTTTTCCGTTTTTGGGGTTGCATCGGAACAAAGGTGCATCCATCTTCTTTTGCATGTTATAGACGAGTACTGAGCCATCGTATAAACCCTACAGAGGATATCAGTCCCAAAGGATTCGAAGAAAAAATTATATCATTACCACTGCAATCATTGAAGGATGCTAAACAGAGATCTATTAGTAATTTGGTCAAATCCTGTATCCATTCTTCTTTACCTGTGGGTGGAAGTCGAGGCTCATAACACCAGACTCCGTCAAATACAAAAATTCTGGGTACGACGGATTTTTGAGTGTGAAGCAAGCAATCATACCAGGTCCCTGTTTCGAGAAATCATAGGAACCGTAACCAACTGCAAATAGGTCCGTGTTCTTGGGGTTCCAGCAAACGGCCGTGACTTGCTTTCGCTTTTCTTTCTCACAAACGAACTTCCAGAGAGGTAATAGACTTCCCCGCTGGTTGGTTTTACCTTTAGAATAAAGAAGATGAGAAATACCATTCTTACATTTTCGGTCACCCAATTCATCAGAGGCATCCTCCCAGTATTTATAATCTTGGGCCACATCATCAAACGTGTTTTGGTTCGCCATTCTCTCAATTATAATCATTGCCTTCTTCAACTCCAAATTCTTGTAATATGCATCTTCATTATGATTTTCTGTGGGCAGAATATTTTGTTTGTCGTCATCCTTGTGGCCTTTTGCTCCAGATGGCGCAGCCTTTGCCTTCTCTTTTGTTGCCTTTTCTTTCGCCTGAAGGTCTTCCATATATGCGTCGAATATAGACCATTGATTGACTGTGTAGCTAAAGACTCTTGCCGGTGGCGGATCCGTATTTGTCGATCGTTCCTTTGAATTAAAATGAGGACTTCGACCAAACAAAGTGGAGATTTTTTATGATCCTACTCTGTATGGGTTGTTGATTGTTTGCGAAGCGCGCTCGCTAAAGTTGAATTGGTTTCTCAAGGTCCTTTTGGCTTCTTTTCTTCTTCGACTGCAGGAGCTGAGGCGGCTGGCGCGTCCCCGTCTGTTCCGGTTCCGGTTGATTCGGTCGTTGTTTCTGCAGGCGGAGCTTCTGTTTCCTCTTCTTTTTCCTTGTAGATCCAATATCTAGCATCAACAATAACCGATTGAGAATTTCCGAGAGAGTAAAGGTAATCAATCACGTTTACCCATCAAACTCAAAATGGACAACAAAATGGTCCACATTAGGACTGGCTTTGAAGATTTTCTCCTTGTTGTTGTAACGCGCAATATTTTGAGGCGCGTGGGGGTTGTTTGCGTTCAAAATTCTCTGCAAGAAAGTGATATTCCCCCAAGACGCGTTAATGGAGTTTCAGGTTGCCAAAATACGTACAGTCAGTTCCTCTTCAAGCTCTGGCTCGGTCAGTTGAAGCTGTCCAGGCGGTTTCAACAGGACTTTCGGCTGTATGTTGGTACGTTTAACATCTCCAAGCGATCATATGTGGGGGAGGAGCTCACAGGCAACCAATCTTCATTGCCAGCCATCGCAGCATCGCCATTTCCACCATTTGAAGCAAGCGACTGCGTTGAAGTGTTTTTTGCTCCTAGTTGGGCAGCTGGCGCCACTGCGACTTTCCTTTGTGATTTCATTGATCTGTCGATGTTTGACAATTATTCAAAACCCAAAGTCATTTCATTGTTTTTGAAAGCCAAAAGCATCAGCAATAAGAATACAGAAGGAGAAAAAGAAACAGAAAGAAAATAGAAGATAGATAGATGCAAGAGGTCTTGGTTCGCTCATCAACTGTTTTCAGCATTTGACACGTTGGGACGGTTTGGATTGTGGTCTACCAACCAGTTCCCAAGCCAGACCTGTTTTGGGTAAATCATTAAGAGTTAATTCTAGCTGGAAAGGAACGAATACTAATCACACATACGGTTGGGTTTGCTGGCTTCTCCTTGCACAACATTGTAAGACCCTTGGTCAATACTGGATACAAAGATTCCTCCAGCAAGATTTTTGATTCTTCGTTGTTTGGAAGAGTAGTTCGAAGGCCTGTTTGGATGGGTTGACAAGAAGGAGTGTGGGTGTGAGGAGGGAGATTCAATGTGGCACCAATAATCACTCACGGTCGGGAAAGAAGATGCGCAAGGCAGCCTCGGTTGCTTCCGGCGTCAGGGTCGCTTCGACGGCGCACTTGTCCTGGCTGACGGCGTACTTTGCGCGCAGACTGTGTGTGAGAGTGTGAGTGAGTATAGTTCGGCGCACGACGCGGCGCAGCAACCTTTTTGGCGCGCCGTCCTTCGCGTCCTTCAGCTCGCGCGGGCCGAGCAGCGCGCCGACTTGTCTGAACGCGTCGAAGCGCGCCAGCAGCAGCACGACGGCGGACCCCGCGCGCGCGCCGAGGTTCGCCGCGAACGTTTCCTGCGCCGCCGCGTCGCCGGCGTCGGCCGCCGTTGCGGCAAAGAAGGCGCGCGCCTGCTCGTCGGCGACGGCGAGGTGCTTCTTCTGTGGTTTGTTTGGTTTGAGCTTTGGTCAGAGGGACTACAACCCGCTCACATCCAGGATCTTGAACCCAGCCACGTGGACTGCGTGCACAATGTGGTTCTCGCAGTGGCGCGCCTCTGGCCGGATAACAAAGACCGTGTGCTGCACTGATGGAATATCGCTCATTTTATTTTGATCAAATAATTAATATTTCTTTTCTTCCATGTCTCTGCAAACTCACCACGCCCACTCCCTGGCTGATGTGCCCGAAGCGGTCAGAGACGGGAACGAGGTGGCCATGCGCTTCAGGCGTCGCATCTTGCATCCCCGTCGCATTGCCGCCTACGAGGCTGGGACTGTCAAGTTCAGGGCTTTCAGGGTGGGCAGCTTCGTTGCTCTTAGCGGAGTGATTGTCTACATGGCGCTGTTCGAACAATACGGCCAATCAGATCACTGCTTTACCCCTGTGAGTAACCATCTGTCGCACGATGTGTTTGTATGCTGATCTTGATCCTCCAAGTTGCGACAACAGTATGACTCGCTTCGGCGAAGGGTGTTAACTCTCAGCGACGACGATATTAAAGGTAATTATCCTCTGCAGTAGGTAAGTAGATCTGATAAGATCTTTTACAGAAGTGGAAGCCCGAAGGAGACAACAGCAATAATTAAACCCAATCATCACAATAAACCTGCCTGCAATGAGTCAAGATGATTTTATTCCACTGCAATTTCAACGCTTCTTCAACTTGAAATTTTGGAGCATATTCCTCTTCTTCTTGGTTGAGCCCTGGTACAACCAGTCAGCAAACTCGAAAAGAAAAAATAGCATAGATGCAACTTACACCATCTTTCTCTGGATCGAATTTGGCACCAAAGTTGGATTGCGGCATGACTTTGATATCTTGAAGAAGGGGTTTGGGCACTCGGGTGAAGCGCCTAGGAAAAGTCCATCAATTAATGAATATCTTAAATAGCAGCATCAACGACGAAATCTCACTCTTGTTCAATTACAGCTGGATCCGCGAGAAGCTTTTTTTGTTTCCTGAAAATGGAAGTCGTTAAGCAGTCAGATCTCAATAGACTGACAGATGCCAATGCACTTACACTTCCGAAGCGTCAAACGACACTGTTTTCAATCCCATTTTCTTGTAATCTGCCTGTTCTGCCCAAAATGGGACGCATCCATTTTTCTAGAACATAATCAAGCGACAAAATCACAAGAATATCAACATTTTCTATCACCTAAAAGATCGTTTACAATTTTCAAAGCAGATGGGGTAGTACGGTCGCATTTTGTATAAAACATTACAACACGACCAACTTTGCTTTCGCGAAGACTAGTAGAAGCGTATTCTCATCAGACAAACAAGTAAGTTTTACGAAACATCTGCTCAACTGTTCGGTTCTGATAGGAAACTTTGCCAGTGCATTGAACATTGCCATTTGAACATCTAAGTTTGGAAGAGATCCGTCCGAACGCAGTGGTTCTAACCTGTGTTAATAAATGTAGATAAATTTGGTGTCAACTCGTTCTACTTCCAATTCTTCGTAAAGCTTACCATAGCTTTATGCCATCCAGAATATTGTTATCGAGAAATTGCTCGGCCAGATTAGTCTTAGCAAGTTGCGCCGTAACAGCCGTGAGCAGCTTGATTTTTGCAATAGCTGGTTGCTTCAATCGATTGAATTCTTGATCTGCATTCGCGGCCTCCTTCATTTTTTCCACCAAGTTTACAATCATTTCATCAATTTCCTAGTTGCATTTTTTTCCATTTAGTTTTAATAACTGGTAGGGTATGTTTTGGTATTAACAGGATCATCTCCATCGAGTTTCTTTGCCCGTTTGTGTTTGATTCTATTCAAGGCTTCATCGAAATCATTTGACGCCTGCTTCAGTTTCGCTGTATGAGGGCCGTTATTGACCACAATTTAATAGTTTGTTCGACTTCCTCGGATCAATTGTCGCGCGCACCTGCTTCTGGATCGAGTTCTTTTGCTGGCTTCACTTTCAACAACATCAGTCGGATCGCGATCGTTTCCCAGCCTTCTTCTTAGGCCGCCTTCAAGCAGTTAGAAAGAACCATTTTGAAGCCAATTTGGCCTTACCGCTCCGTCTCGTCTTCTCCTTCGGTACGTTGCTTCTTTTTAAACTTTGGTAGAACAACAGGAGCTGGAGCTGTTTTATACCAACACCACCACCAAAAAACGACGTGTGAGTACAGAGCTACAGAGCTATATTAAGAAAGGTGGGTGACTGAACCCTCTTTTTCGTCGTCACTATCAGAGAACGCCAGCTTGTCCTCCTCGTTTTCATCCAAGTCCGAGTCACCACCAAAGATATCATCTAAAGTAATTCCGTTCTTTTCTCCGATATCCTGGGTCTCTGGGACAATGTCGTTGGGGTTCGTTGTAGCTGTGGTGGTGGCGTCAAGGTCGTCGTCAGCTATCCATCTTATTATGTATGAATTTAAAAAGAATAATAAAATAATTAAATTATAAATAAATGCCAAAGGATAGAGAACTGGTTCGTTCCCACTTCTCTTGCATTCATATCATGAACTTGAAAAAAATAACAGAGAGTCGTCGCACTGTTTGATTATTCTGGCACGACAGACGAGGAACTCGATATTTACCAAAACGATCTATTTACTGTCATCAACAAGGACAATTCTGACTGGTGGTAAATAAGTCTCGTCGTATTCCCGTGCAGTTTCTGCATTCTTTTTAAACGTACTTTTTTTTACAGGTACGTGAGAGACGAAAATGATGATCGACGCGTTGGATACGTCCCACGAACCTACATTGCTATTGCCGATGACGAAGGAAACCCCGTTCACCAAGATGAAGACGAAGGAGAAAGAACACCCAAATCGAAACTGACGGCGAGGATTAAGGAGAACTTTGCACGGGCTACGTTGGAAGCGAGTTCAGTTCATTTGTAGATATTCTCATGTTTTTGTTTTAATTGACCGAGTTGGGACCTTCTGGCAGAAGGAAGAAAAAGTACTGCGCAGCGTAAAGATTCTGAAAGAAAATCCGAATCTGATCGGGACTTGAATCTTCCCAAAGGATGCTCCGAATCAATACTCTCAACCTTCAAGAAGAATGGTATCTTGTTAATCACAATTATCAAGCTTTAAACTAATGAAGGAATAACATTATTATATAGAAGACAAAGTATTATCGAAAACCCTTTGCCCTATCGTGAATTCCGCTGGATCTGGATTCACGAATCTGTCAATGGATCCCTACACGAAAAAACTCAAAGTTGTCCCGTTCAGTGCACAATTGGATTCAGCTTGATGGAGGCGAAAAACGTGGAACCGCTGATTGGAGATCGACGCGTTCTTGGACGACATGTTCGAATGTCGCTGTTTGACAACTCTGATGTCTTGAGCAATGTGCATAGCATTCCTGCTATTAATTCAAAGGAAGTTCCCAATGTTTGGAAGTTTTCATCAAAGGTATTGAATCTCCTCTCAGTTGATATTCCAGATATTCCATCTCCAACAAAGGAAAAAAAAAACTAAACTGATTCTTGTTAAGGCATCTCTCTTATTTCCTAAAGATGATGAAAACACTTGCTTTCTTCGAACGAACGATGTGGACATCAAACTATGTATTCTCTTTGAGCTCTGTGCATTACTTGAAATGTCTGAAGTCAAGAATAAGTCAGGTACTAAAGAAAGAAAACGAAGTTCTGCTAGTTGTATGTATTAACCACCAAACAATATTTATAGACATAATTGAAGTCAGCGTTGGTTGGGGAATGCTTCCTCTTTTCACATCAGATGGAACAGCAATCGAAAACAAATCCTATGACATCCGACTCTATTCGGGATCTCCATTCTCAAAAGAAGCATTTGCCAAAGAATTCACTGAAAAAAAGAGCTTTTTTCAAACTTTGATTCATGGAAACAAACACCCCCGCTTGAATATTAAAGTGTGGAAACTCGGTCAATCAGTTCTAGACGAGATCAAGTACGACTCATTCTTGAAATTTTTATTTGCAATAATCCAAATGATCTCACCCCCTACCAACAGTCAGCTGCCTGAATCAATTTGTTCGTTTCTCTCCGCTGTTCCTGTCATGGCAAAGTATCGGCAGATAATGTGTGATGCACTCATTCGCGACAAGAACTATGGCCCCAGACAAGATCCAGCCCTGGCTGTTTTCCCAACTATTTGTAATCAAAGTGATCTATTGCATTTGTTGAGTCTTATATGGGAGAGAAAAACGCGGTCCGTCAGTCAAAAAAATATGGTTTGTGCTTGAAGCCGTTATTTTTGCAAAAAGGGGGTTTGACATTTTTGCCTTGGACATTAATAGAAAAAGCCAAAACTCCAGGCCGTTCTTCAAAAAAAGTTTGGAGAATGTGTCTTATTACTATGGCCCATCCTGCACATGCACGAATTTCCTGCGTATATAGAAGGGTATGAAAGAATAGGCGCAGTATGTTTTCTTCATTCATAGATGGAACTCTTGCGTGCTACAGAACTAATTTATTCCATCATAATAGAGCCGCGTTGCATTTGCGAATAACATCCAAGAACTGGGCATGTTGGAGTTGCTAGGCAAAAACAGAGAGCAATATGGAATCGCCCCTTTCGACATGGCCGAACTAGCATGTAATTTTCCATAAAAAATTCAGTTGTTTACAATTTTCAATTGAAGGTATCGTAACGTACATGAATAAAGACTGAAACGGTTCCATTGTTTGTGCAAAATTCTTTGTCTCAAGGTTTTGAAGTTTTTGTCACATGCAAGTCCAAGAAAGCAGTACCAATGAAAGGCAAGTAGCATCATTTTCATTTGATCAATGATAAGGAAATTGAGAGACCGACCTCCAGAATTCCGGCGACGGAGTCGTTGATACCGCTGGAGTTAGTCAGAGTGGAAGTTCCAGCCACAGGAGCTTCAATCAACGTTATTCCATCATCAAACGATCAAACCATCCAAGATATATTGTATGAGGCTTGCTTAAAATTATCCCTCGTTCCATCAGAACACAAATGCAAAATAACGTTCAAGGACAAACGCGTCGAATACCCATCAGCTAATCAGCTTTTCAAAGATTTTAAATCGGTGGATTTTATATCGTTGGTTTCTAAAGGTTATCTTTTATTCTTTTTACTTTTTTTTTTGCGATGATGACAAATAATTTTCAAACACTTTTTTTTTACTTGGCAAGATGGCCCAAAGCGTGAAAAAACAGTACTTTCAAAATCAATTGTCAAGCTGGAAGTTCGAGACTCGGTAGAAAGTTTTCCGTTAGCTCTTTTTAGTGGAGTTAAAGCGGCAGTCCCAAAAATTGGAGGGTCATACGTTACCCAATCATCAGATTCTTCAGGTTTCAAAAGAACGGCATCAATGAATGCAAAAACAAAAGCGGAAGGGAATTCACTTGCTATCGATGAATTAGGAACTCTGGACCGGAGAAGATCAGTTGGAGACAGTGCACTGAGCCCGCCATCTTCAGCCGCAACAACTCATGACCATGCTGTATCCGCTGATGCTATTCAAACGCCGGAAATAACGGATAGGGAATATTTTCCCATTAAATTCAAAGCCCCGGCTGAAATCGCAAACTGAACAAACTCCTCCAACCGAATCTGAATCAGCCAGTCCGATAAATCAGGCTGAGATTCTGTTCAACGTAACTTCAGCACCATCAATTCAGGATCAACTCAACTCTTTTATTCCTACAGCCGAGGCAGATTCATTTATTTCCTTCAGATGTGGATTCTTGCTCAAATGACACAAATACGAGAAGCAGTGTTGTAACCAGCCAACACCCATCGAACATCAATAGCTTCCAAATCAAGTATTGGAGACGTTTTGAAACCCTTAATCCCAATGTATGACGACTCTTGAATCTTTGACGTCTTCAGTGTATATAACCATTTTTTTTTTTTGCTGTGCAGAAACGCACATCGCAACAACACATATCGAGCCGCTCGCCGCGACTCACTCACAAACATTAAAATCTGGGAAATCGCAGTGAGCCAAGCAACTCTCCAAAGCAAAAAGAGCCCCCCGTCCTCCTCAGGATCTGAAGAGGAGAAAAAAGCGTTCCTGATTATTACGCTTCCAGACTATAAATCAATCGCAATTAAAGCTGTTTATGATTTATCCATGGACGATATCTTGAGCTATGTGTGTACCAAGAATAATCTTGCGTTTGAGGCGTATACGTTTCAGTTGAATGGAACTGGAGATACGGTTGTTGAAATGGATCGGCCGTTGAGTTTCTATACGGGAGGAGCAGCAGCAGCAGCAGGAGGAGTTGCCGGTAGCGGGGGCTGTCTTGCAGAAATGTTTATTGTTCCTGCAGAAAAACGGTATAGATCTAATGTTATCCGAGAGAATGATAAAGATGTGATGGTGTTACATTTGACATATGGAAGGTTTGTTCTTGCTGATTTTGGGTTTTGTCTTGCTTCTGATTCCAACCGTTTTCAGACTGCAAGTCATGTCGGGAACCCCGGACAAGTTGATTGAAAAGCTATCTGATACCGAGGACACTAATAGTATGTTGATTAACTTTTTTTTTGTTTGAATAAAAGTTGAAGCGTTTTTTTTTTTTTTTTTTTTTTTTATCACATCCTTTGTGTGTCAGATGATCACACATATCTGGACACTATGCTTCTCACGTTTAGATCTTTCATGACAACTGAGGAATTTTTTCAAAGGCTTTTGGGACGATTCTATTGCGTACTACCTGAAGATCCCACTGCCGAAGACATTGTCTATTTCGATCGAACCAAAGAACCGACCCAAATCAAGTAACTTCATTTGTTTTTTTTTCTTCTTTCTGGCATTCCCTCAACTTCCAAGCATGAAAAGTGGTCCGCCAACACTCAAAAACACAAAACCACACACACACACAAAAAAAAAACAGAATCCTTCAAGTTTTCTTGTGGTGGATTGAAAACCACTGGCACGACTTCACACTGAGCACAGACCTCCGAAACCAACTGGACGATTTCGTGGACGACCTCAAGAACCAAACATCCTCTGTTGTCAAAACGTTTGGAAAGCAGTTGCTCGATTTCATCAACCTCCAAACACTCAAGTACGAAGAGATGCAAGATTATTACAGGGTTGTAGCTCGCCGTGGGAAAGCAATGGAGAGTATGTTTATGGAGATCAAACCTGAAGAGTTGGGGCAGCAGCTGTGTCTTCATAATTTTAAGCTGTTTAGGAATATTCATGCGATTGAGTTTTTGAATCAGATTTGGATTGCAAAGAAGGAGGATACTCCTTATTTGAACTTTTTTATTGAAAGGTTTGATAAGGAATCGTATTGTGAGTTGGCGGTTTTTGTAGGATCCAAAAACAAAAAAAAATACTGATTATTTTTGGTTGAAATAGGGGTAGCAACTGAGATTGTCTCAGAAAAGAACTTGAAGAAACGAATCCTGATACTGAAAAACTTTATTCTGGCCACTCAAGTTTGTTCTTTGCCTTTTTTTTTGTCTTCTTCTTCTTCTTTGTGTTTTTTTGATTCCGATATTCTTTTCACGCTTTTCGATCAGGCATCTGTCAAATACAACAACTTCTTTAGTCTATTTTCTTTTATTTCCGGACTCAACTTATCCCCAGTTACTCGACTTAAAAAGACTTGGGAAGGACTTCCTGATCCAATCAAAAAAGTGTATGCTGAAATTGAAAAGCTTGCCGATCCATCGCGGAATATGAAGAATTATAGAGACTTGCTGGGAAAAGCAGCGCCTCCGATAGTCCCCTTTTTACGTGAGTTTTATTTTGAGAAGCTGGTAAAATTTTATTTTTCTTTCGGTCAGCAATCTACTTGAAGGACTTGACATTTATGAACGACGGAAACCCGAAACTTGTGGATGGGCTAATTAATTTTGACAAATTGCGCATGATGGGGAATAGAGTCAAGGATATTATATCACTCGCAGAAGTGGATTTCCAGTTTAGTGCCAAACCGGCCATTCAGAATTTCATTGCCATGCCTCCCGTGGAAACAAGTCTTGCAAAGCTCAAAGAAATGTCTTTGCTTTGTGAAAAGCAGGTGGCAAAATAAACATCAACTTAAAAAAAAAGTACAGAGTGAAGTGGTTTAATCATCATCACTGTCGTCAATGACACGACGTTTCGCAAGCGGTTTTTTCGCTGAGCTGGTTGGCTCATCGTCTTCCCTGCGCGATCGTTTTGCAGCTCTTAGCTTTTCTTCACGTCTGCGCTCATCCTCACTGTCGGAAGCCGCTTCTTCGACATCATCGTCTTCCACTAAAAAAAAAGAAATAAGAGATCCAACGAAATCATGTATACAATTGAAAATTCATACCAAAGTCTTCTTCATATGCGTCCAAGTTTGTAGCCACTGGTCTTCTTCGTGCTCGATCTCCGGCAGTATCATCGTCAGAAAACTCTTCGTATCTCCGACCGCTATATCTGTCATTTCCGCGGTCGCCTCCGCCGCCACCACCATATGCCATTGCAGTCTTTTGACGTTCTGCTTGCATTTTTTTGGCTGCTTGGATAGCTTCACGCTCTCTCTATAAATGTATTTACATGAGAAAGGAATCCAATTAACCAGAAAAACAACACACACCTTTTCAGCTTCTTTCCTCGCTTGAACAGGATCATGATTGATATCCGTAAACAGACGCGTACCCAGAGCAGACTTGTGTTTCTTGACGATGGCAGCATTCATTCTCTTGAATGTGGGCCCGTTCTTTGCCGACACAAACATGACAGTGGATTTAACCTTGAGATGCGTCTGCAGCACGTTTTCAGCGGGGTGCTTTGAGGCCAGGTAGTGGTTCGCCTTGAGACTCGACTTGATGGTGCAGTCGAAGACCTCGTTGTTGAGCAGCAGCGAGAAGGAGCCGTCTGACCAGCGGATGACGCGCGCGTTCGAGTCTTTCGCCATGGACGCAGCGGCCCTGTTTGCGTAGCGCCACCGCACCGTGTTTTCGGCGCGCAGCCGCGCCTCGTCGTCGGCCGCATCGAACGCCGCCAGGCTGGCGGCGTCGAACGGCCGCGCGTCGACGCCCAGAAAGTGCGGCACTTTCGCGAGGTGCGTCGCGGCGCCGCCGGGGCCTGGCGGCGGCGCCTTGGCGAGAAAGAGCGTGTCTCTTTCTCCGTCTTTGTCTTCTTCTTCGTCTTCTTCTTTTTCTTTTCTTTCTTCTTCTTCTTCTTCTTCTTCGTCTCTTTGCTGTTCGGGTTCGGGTTCGGGTTCGGGTTCTTTTTGGTCGTAAACAGCTTCAGTCACTCCCACGTCATCGCCTTCGTCGTCAGACACTTCTCCTCCAAACAAATCTTCGAACGAGTCGTTGGCATCGTTGGCATCGTTGGCGTTGTCGGCGTTGTCGGCGTTGCTCTCGTGGTCTGAATAGTCGACTTTGTCTTCGTCCATTATATTTTTAAATTAATTAATATTTAATAAATAATATAATTATTTAAAAGCAATGTTTGATGAAAACATCCAAGTTACTTCGGGACAACTGCTTCTTCTTTCCGACGCCGATTCGTTCGCGTCCTTCACTCTGCATTCGGCTCTGGAAGCCATCGACAAACAGAAACAAAGTTTGAGCAAGCAGCTTCAAGTTGCCAACAGTGCTAGTACGCGCATCAACAATGCGAAAGAATGTGAAACCGATGCTTCCAATGAATTGAATAGTCTCCGGGAGGCATCAAGCGCGTTTGCCTCATTTGCTGATGCATTTTCAGGAAAAAGGTCGCCCTCCAACAACCTGTCTGGCAGCAAGGATGATGGAGACTCAACATCTCTTTTTGATTCCCGTATCAAGGCCTGGTTGCCTCTTCAACAGCCATACTCGTTCACTCCTAAACTAGATGAGGCTATTCTTGAGTTTCACTCCACATTTATTCCATTTCAACAGGTATGTGTACTAGTGCACGTGTACCAGTCGTCTCATCCGATTCATGATTTCAGAAATTGGACCTTCTTCAATCCATTGAACGCGATATGAAAAGCGTCCATACTTCCTTGACTGGATCTACGGAACTCACTGACCTTTCTTCAAATGCCGCAACTCTACGCCGAGAACTGCTGACATTAAAATCATAAATAATCATATTTACTTTTCAATAATTCACGCAATAAAAAAAAATAGTCCCGCATCAGCAAATAATAATAGCATTGTCGAAAAATAAGAATACATAGTCCTTTCACTCAACGCTAGCCAAAAAGAGCTTTCCAACTCTCATTCTTTCTTCAACAGTCACCAACTCTCTCAACTTGACTTTCACCTCTTCGCTAATGTTCCCATACTGCAAACACGCTGCAACAACAATCAATAACGAGTATCCCGGACGACTGACTTCACGTAACCGCTCATAGGTAATATTCTGGTCGTGCATAATAATGTATTCGACGCGCTTGATGGCCGCATACGGGATCTTATCCACATTGGAACGCAAATTCGACACCCAATTTTTGAAATCATAACGCGTCATTTGCTTTTTGATGGAGGCCCAGGTTTGCGGTTCGAATGCAGCAAAATCTTGCACTGATGATGATGATGAAGCGAGGCCAGAGGAGTTGGTATCTACTGTTCCAGTATTGTTGGCGATGTTGAGGCTTGTAAGGGATGAGGAAAGGCTGTCACTTGATGTTCCTTCAGCGCGTTTTGAAAGCACAGGGATAGTCACGGGTGGGCCCTTCAATATACACAAGCATTCGCAGACAGTTTTAAGTTCCTCGGGGGGCGTAGCATACCAACTATGAAACCAGGGATTTTTTAAGAGAAAGTTTCAAGATTGGGTCCAACTTTGGGGGGTGTGCCACCGACCAACCAAACCACCCACCCCCCACCCCTATAAAAAAAAAGACAAACTTACATGGCCTCCGTAAGGTCATTCATTGAAATATTTCTAAGAAACTGTTTGTAATGTCTCAAGTGGGGTCTTTTCTCAACTTCCAAAAGATCATGTTCTTGACCCAACGTTTTCAAGCTGGCTTCCAGGGTTTCCACAGCGGTTCTCATCCGGTCTCGCAGAATAATGTTTGCAAGAGACTGCATTCGTTTCCCAACAAGTCTCATTTGAAGGAGGCTTGGGGACGGCATTTGATGGCATACAAGCAACAGCAGCTCATTGGGAAGTTGCTGGTGGATGGGTCGCCTGGAAGAGCGACTCGATGCGATGCTTGCAAGAGTATTGGTGTGGCTGAAAGTGGAGAGGGGAAGCAGAGGGAGTTGCGCTTCGATCACTGGAGCGTTGGAAGCAGTGTTTAAAGAGCATGCACTGTCTGTTACGGATTCTTGATCATTCAGGCCCAAGCAGCTAAAGTCCTCTACAATGATTGCAGGAGCTGCTGTCGTCTCAACCATCATTTCGTCGCTGTGGGTCGATGTGATGGGAGACATAGGCCAGTTTCGGGAATCTCGAACAAAAAAGTAAGATACTCTAAAACACGTCCCTTCTTTCTAAAACATTTCAAGCCCCGCACCCCCCCTAAACGCAAAAAATTCCCAAAAAAACTACCAGTTTATTCAAGCATTCCTTCAAGCCAAATCCCTCTCCACCATCTGAGCACAGATTGGGTGATAAAAGCCCTTGTGCTTCAAAAAAGTCTCCCTGGCAAGCTTTTCCCCCGCTGTAGAACACTTTTTGAGCGCACGGTAGAGTGGTCGCACGTACTTCATTCTCCCCATGGTCGTGACGAAATCAACAACCTCCGGGAAAATCACTTCTCTCCCGCTCGCAAGACACAGCTCTTGCCATCTGCAGCGAATCTCGCAGTTTCTGCCCACAGTGAATTTGTAGACTGAATCCATGGTATCCAAGACTGCGATCGAGAACTTGACTCCGTTGGCAGAGGATGCTTCAGTCATCAAAGTCTCCAAAAAGACAACTGTTTGGTTGGTGGAAAACTCGGAAATATCTTTTTCCGAGAAATTGTGAGAAGGGACTGGGTTCTTGGCGTAGTCAGTCCAGCGGGTGGCAAGGCTTTTGCATGCCTCTGCAAGGGACTGGTCAAACTTGTTCTCAACTGGAGGCTTGTAGATTGAAAAACAATTGAGTCAGTTGGTTGACATCAAAAAAGAAAAAAACGGAACCAACAACATACCATTCCAGAAGCAAAGAACCAAGTATCCCAGTCAACCGTGTTGAGAATGTCCACCTTCTCCTGCCCAAAAGTCTTTTCAAAGTAGGCATACAAGTTATCCTTGAACTGAAACGAGTTGATGGACTTGTGACTGAACGTCTCGACATGGTTCCGCAAGTATCCATCAAAGACTTCACTTCCACCCAAAATGCTCTCCAAATAAAACAGCAAATGGAACCCCTTTTCATACGGTACCGTTGAGAAGGCGTCATCAGGGTCGCATCCCTTCAAGTCTTGCACAAGGCGACAGAATTGTGGAGTCTTGATCTCATTGTAGTGATCAACAGATTCTTGTAACGCCTTCACACCCAGCAGAGCAGAAAAGTGACGTGCGGGTTCTCCGTGGAGTCTGGAAACGATACGGCGTTCGATAAACATTGTGAATCCTTCATTCAACCAGAAATGCTCCCATGAGGCTGAGGTGACAAGGTTGCCCATCCAGGAATGGGCGATTTCGTGTGCAACAACGTCGACAAGGGACCGGTCGCCAGCAAGAAGCGATGGAGTGACAAAAGTCTGACGACAAAAAAGAAATCAGACAAGGAACCAGCAAAGGAGCACCAAAAACCCATACCAAACACGGATTCTCCATTCCTCCATACGGGAAACTCGCTGGCAAAACAAGCAAATCATACACTCCCCACACGTAGGGAGTCAAAATCTCTTCTCCTGTTTTGATAAACAGCTCCGTGTCCTGGAATTCCCAGGCAGCCTTCTCGACTACTTCCGGCTCGCTCCACACCGTGGTTCGTGGACCCACGCGTTTTCCTTCAATGTTGCCGACGGCGAGGGCAATCAGGTAACTGGGGATGGAGATTTGTTGGGTAAAGTTGCATGTTTTGACGTTTCCTGAAACAGTTTCGGATGTGGGAACGGCGCTCATTAACGCGCGAAGATGGGAGGGGCATCTGATTTCAGCCGTGTCTATCGGATGAAAAATGGGTGAATGAGAGGTGGATGGTTTTTCTAAGACGGCTCTAATCGAAACTCACATTTGAGCTTCACGTAGGGAGAATCTTGAATAGGCGCCAGTGTACGTGCATAAATTGGTTGGCATTGAGTGAACATGTATGGATGCTTCTTTCCCACAGTTTGGCTGCGGTTGGTTAAAGCATCAATCGATTAGAATAAGTATTGACGTGGAAAGAAAAAGTCCAAAGCTTGTACAAAATACCTGGGTTCCAGCCACTGTGCCGCCAAACATCCGTCTTTGGAGGTTCTGTAAAAGACTTGGACACTGACTTGGTCCCCGACTTGCAGACCCTCATTCAAAGGAATGCGAAGAGGGGCTCCATAGCACGCATCAATGTCTCCAAGAACGTATGCTACCTGCGAATCGTTGACAAGGGTCTTTTCAATGAGCAGGTTTTTGGTGTCCTGTCCAAGAAAAAACTGCATTAGAGCCACGACAGCATTGACAATGAGAGCAAACGAAGAAAGAGAAACATCGCCAAGAGGTTTTGCATAAAAGATAGAGCGTGCCCAGATAGTTACCAGAACCAGTTCTTTCACTCCAGCTTCCACAACAGTGCACTTGTGTGTGACGGAACCAATCAGGATGTGGTTGAAGAAGTCGGTTTCAAGCGACAAATGCACAGTTGTAATTGCAATCTGGTGGGCGTTTGCATATGAGTTTGGGTCGAAAGGCGCCGTGAAGCACATTTTTTGTTGGATTCCGAAAACTTCCGAACCGATGGTAACAGCTGAATTGAATACTGACTAATAATGTCCGAATGTATTGGCTACGGCATAGACGTCTTTCTTAATCATTCTTTCGCTGGAAAGATCTGGTGGTGGAAAATATCTTTATTGGCGACAATACAAATAATTTAAAGAGTTGCCATCGAAATGGATATTAAAGGCAGAGTCCGAAAATAACACGGCATGATTTTATTTCGAGTTTATCCGATGTTCCGAAAAATAACTATGCACGAGTTTATCCGATGTGTGGGTGGAAGTTGGAATTTCATCCACGATTTCTGATCTACAAAAAGGCCAAAAACCTCACTGAAAAGACAACACAACCAACCACCACCACGTTTCATCCAGCCAGCCACGATGCTCACAATGTTCCAACAGCCTGTGCTCCTGCCTCCTGCGCCACAACAGCATAAAGCCCTCAAACGGCGACGAAGCGACTCCCCCTCAGACGAAACTGAGCTGCCTGAGGCACCGCCCGGTGTTGACGCAGAGGCATACGCAGAGGCTGTTGGAACGAGCAAGAGCAAGCGAACCCCGTCTCAGCGCGAGGTGATCAAGCAGGCTAGGTGAGCTATCGAAGAGATGATTGCTGGGATACCCCTCTCTAACACAATCCCCACACAGAATCGTACGCAACCGTATTGCCGCCCAAACAAGTCGCGACAAGAAGCGACGAACCTTCGAAGACCTCGAAGTCACCAACGCATCCCTGATGAATCGCCTCGAGGCGATGGACAAACTCAACGCAGAACTCCTGGCCCAAGTGAAGGCCCTTTCTCACCAAGTGGCCTCATTGACCGCCTCTTCGTCTTCGGCTTCCTGCAGCATGGCCTCTTTGGTGCCGCTTCCTGTATCTCCCAGTCTATCGTCCCATTCGACTTCCCCAACTCTCTATTCCCACCATGACACTCCGTTGTTTCCAGAGTCGTCACCATCTCACCAATTCTCTCTTTTTCACTCTACTTCCATTCTTGGTCAAGGCGAGCCAGCAGCGCTCCCCTCGCTAGAAGAATCTGTAAACTGAAACCTTACGTCCAGCTTTGTTGTGTTTAAACGAGCTCCACGATTTGCATCTCCTGTCCGTTCTGAAATTGGTTTCCCGCAGCACTTCTTTGTCGCCTTGGGGGTTTTCTGACTGCAAGCACAAGCTGGGATCTGGGCACTTTTTCTTCCTGATTTGCAGTGTCTTGGCGCCACTGGCACTCGATTGCTCCGCTCAACTATAGTTATTGTTTGGCTTTGGTTATTGCTTGTCTTGGTACTGTATTTGAGATGGATCGGACGTGGCATAGAACGATGGATGATGGGGAAATAATCTGCGTTGGAATCAAGAGTTGAGCTGTCGGGAACCGCAATGGAACCTCCTTGGTTCATTCCGGTCTCTTCGCTGCTTTTCCTCTTGGTTGCGACAAAGGGTTGTTTTTCCAAATTCTTGAATGACATGCCTCGTTCGTTCCTCACAAAGACGTGCCATACTAGCAGTTGCCAGTTTCCGGGGTTGAGCATGTTGCATTAAGAGAGTGTCAGTTTGGTTCTAAAGATGTTGTAAAGCGGGGAGGTAAATGTGACTTGATTCTGGTTGTGTTTTGCTGGTTCGTAACCCCTTTAGGTCGACGAGTTTGTGCGTATGGGCGACCTTTTTCTTGCGCGACACCGGATGCGTTTTCTGTTGTGGTAGTTGACGGGTTTCTCTGTTCATTTTGATTACGGGTTCTTCGGGTGCTTTACTATCTTGTCGATGTACACTCACAAGTCTCTGTGTGTGTCGCAGTAGTGGTATTCCCCTTTATGGTTCTTTTGCAGCCGCGACCAAGCTAAATGATGGAAATGGAGTGAATGAGTTGAGTTTTTTGGATGATTTGAACTTTGATGATGATGTTGTTGGTGGTGGTGATGGGTTGGATGCCGCGTTGGATGCCTTGTTTGCTGGGTTGCCGGATCAAGGACCAACGGACATTTTCGCTCACTGTGATGTTGAGACTGTGGAACCAGTATTGGATTTCGCTGAATTCTTGCAGTTTTGACTCCTTTCTTATGAGTTTAGTTTATGTGTACAATAAATCTTGGTTTCGTTGAAATCGTCTTGTCGCTTATCTTATGCTTAAGTCTGGCTTACCATATAGTTGGATGTTGCTACTTACATGATCCTCCAGAACTCACAAGCGCTCGCAAGTCACAGTAGCGGATTGCGTCTCTGAAAAGTATTTGCCAGTTGACAACGTTGACGTGGATTGTGTCAGTGAAAACGACTGATCGAGCAACGATGAGTCAAAACAGGGCAACTTTCGATCAGCTTACATTTTGAGCCCCGGCAACAACCGCCAAAGCTGTCATATCCGGGAAGCACAAATAGCACTCAACGAAATTGATTCACGTCCGTCATACGCCCTCTCCGGCTCGCTCGGATCGCTTATCGCACAAAAGTTACAGGTTTGGAAAGTCAAGCCCAATTTTAAGTGTCTAATTTTTTTTTTGGCAGACACAGGGAGGCTCCTTTTATTTGTAAGCAGTCGTGCTGCCCTCCAGACTGCGATATCGCTCTAAACTCTTGACCGCTTATGAATTTTTGGGTGCTCTATGCCTTCTGAGGTATGGCTCCCTTGGGAATGATCAAGTAGCAGAACTTCGAACTTTGGGTGCCTTGCCAACATAAAAGATTTTCTCCTCTTTCAATGGAGATAGAGCGACGTGACGCTGACGACTCGAAATTCCTATGCATGCTCCTTGAGAAAAAAAAGGGTATAAATGCAACGTCTTCCCGCCAGTTTCTTTTCCTTAAAAAAAAACAAAACATGCTCGCCTCTGCTATTCTCTCCCTTGCTGCCGCTGCTACCGTTGCCACAGCTCAAACTTTGAACTGCCCCAAGCCAAATGTGACTCCCATCTACCGATGCAATGCCCAAGGTGTCAACATCGCGTCCGTCCAGATCGCACAGAATCTTGGTGACCGTAGCTTGTATGCGGCCCCATCTACCGTGTCTATTTGCTACACCGATGATGCTATCAAGTTGAACTTCTTGAACACCAAGGAACCATACTACGCCGTTAACCCAGCTTACGGCCACAACGACAACATTTGGGAGCAGACTGTTGCTGAGGCATTCATTGTCAACGTTCCAAGCTACGACGTTGACCCAACTACTTACCTTGAATTCGAGGTTTCCCCAACCAACCAGACCTACTCTGCCTTCATCTACAACCCATCCAAGGTACATCTTCAATGATCAATTGTTATTGCGACATAGTTCTAAATTGAAATTGCTATTCCAGGTTCGCACTGCTGGAACTCCATTCGACCACTTCTTTGTTGGTAGTCAGCCAATCGACTCCACCAACAGCTGCAAGGACGGCCGCTGCGCCCGTTTCAACGGAATCACTGCCGCTACCACCACCAACAAGGCCCAAAAGACATGGACTTCCGATGTTTCCCTCCCATTGGCCCTCTTCAATGTGAACCGTCCAGCGGGAACCATCTGGAGAGCCAACTTCTTCAGAACCACCTTTGACGGCAAGGACCAGACATACGGTGCCTGGAATGCTCCTAATGTTATCAGCTTCCACCAAGTTCCATGCTTTGGAACTCTCCAGTTCTTCTAAATCTCCTTTTTTACGAAAGACCACCGCCTCCCAGCACCCCAACTAAAATGCCAAAGTGCGAACCTGATTACATGAAATGAAATAAAAAAACAGCTTCTATCTCGTTATCAGTTTTTCGGGTACTTTGGAGTGATTGTGTGGTATTGGAGTTTGGAGTGTGACTTAGCTTTCTTGTGATTCATGAAGATCCTTGATGCTTGAGAAGCAAGGTAACAATGGCCATCGGTGTATTTGGAAGCGATTCGAGTGGAGCAATGTAGACACAGTTGACAGACACAGAAGAGTGATATGAGTATGGGAGGCACCGTGCCTTGGAGGTGTCAGCAAAATTTTTTTCGTCACGTGAAAACGTTCTGTTTTTTTCTTTCTAGAAATGGCAAAGAAGACAGAGAGCCAAAGATGAGGGAATCTTATACGTGTATGTATTTGAGATAAGAGTAATGGTCTGTACATGAAAAAATAGAGGGCCAGTACGATTTAAAATTAGAGACTGACTCTTTTCTTCCGTGAAGTGCCGAAACGGAATTTTTTTTGCTTAAGGAAATTTCTTGGAAGTTTGACATGGTAGGTAGTACAAGGTCAGAAACGTTCAAAAACATCAGTATAGGTCCTAACCCCTTTATGCACATGTCAAAGCGAGTTTCAGCGAATCAAAGACCCCCCCCCCCCCCCCCCCCGTAGAGCCAGAATCCACCCTCAAATACGAAATGACAAGACGAACTGGAGACGAACATGATAGGGCCTGAAAATTTGTCGAAAATTTGATCAATTAAGAAATGCAATTTTCGGAAGGCTCAAAGTTAAAGTATAAATTCAGGCAACTCCTCTCACTTTTGAACACAGAATCAAAAGCTTCCCCTTCAAAAACCGAAAAAGAACAAAAAATGATCGCCTCTGCTATCCTCTCCCTTCCTCCGCTGCCACTGTTGCTACTGCTCAAACTTTGAACTGCCCCAAGCCAAATGTGGTTCCCATCTACCGTTGCAATGCCCCAGGTGTCACCACCGCATCTGTTCAGATTGCCCAGAATCTTGGTGACCGTAGCTTGTATGTCGCCCCATCTACCGTGTCCATTTGCTACACTGACGATGCCATCAAGTTGAACTTCTTGAACACCAAGGAACCATACTACGCCGTTAACCCAGCTTACGGCCACAACGACAACATTTGGGAACAGACTGTTGCTGAGGCATTTATTGTCAACGTTCCAAGCTACGACGTTGACCCAACTACTTACCTTGAATTCGAGGTTTCCCCAACCAACCAGACCTACTCTGCCTTCATCTACAACCCATCCAAGGTACTTCTTCAATGATCAATTGTTATTGCGACATAGTTCTAAATTGAAATTGCTATTCCAGGTTCGCACTGCTGGAACTCCATTCGACCACTTTTTTGTTGGTAGTCAGCCAATCGACTCCACCAACAGCTGCAAGGACGGCCGCTGCGCCCGTTTCAACGGAATCACTGCCGCTACCACCACCAACAAGGCCCAAAAGACATGGACCTCCGACGTTTCCCTCCCATTGGCCCTCTTCAACGTGAACCGTCCAGCTGGAACCATCTGGAGAGCCAACTTCTTCAGAACCACCTTTGACGGCAAGGACCAAACCTACGGTGCCTGGAACGCTCCTAATGTTATCAGCTTCCACCAAGTTCCATGCTTTGGAACTCTCCAATTCTTTTGAGAAAAAAACAACAGTTTCTTTCAAAGTACTGAAAACAATACTTTAAAAAGTTTTTAAGTACAAGTTTATGATTTAATTTGAAATAAAGCTATTACTCTTTCTATTGGTTTTTTTTTTTCGGAGGGGGGGGGGGGGGGGGGGGGGGGGGGGATGATGATTGTTTGACTTGAAAAGAGCGACGTGGAAGTTTGACCATGACACGTCAACTGTAACCAAAAAAAAAGAAAGAAAGTGACCTTGGAACTCATCAGGAATCAAAACGTTACACTCTGGTGAAAGAAAATCATGCGAAAGGAATATCTGGGTCCAAAGCATCGATACCGAAGATGCGTGTACAGTTGTGGAAGGCATGATGGTTTGGCAACTTCAACAATGTCCAAACAACTCGAACTTGTCTATTCTACACTGAGGAACTCTCTTTTGGCAGCGAGTCAGTCAAATTCTTTTGATGTTGATAAGGAGTATGTGTACCTTTAGTTTTTTTTCCGGTTTGGAAACTTGTTTGGAAGCAACAGTTCTCACTGTTTTCTTTATAAGGAATGTTGCAAATTTACCAAAGTCCAAGAAGGAAAGCATGTCAGCCACACCATGTACGGCAATTATGCGACTGATTCCCGCATCGCCAAAGTCACCTTACTCCCAGAAAACAGCCGAAGATGATGAATTGCTGTTTATTCAGCCGTTCAGTGAACACGAATTTGTTGATTTGGATGCGATATCAGGATGTTGGGACACGGTAATGAAGTTCGAACCGTATGAGGACGGAAGAGAAGCCAACTGGTTTTCCTATCAGGATTCGGACGATGGAGACATTTGCCAGGAGGGCTGGTATGTGGTGGGACATGCAGCGAAGGGACAGTTGTTCTTGGATGTGCTGTGATGAGTTTTGAGATGGAAATGCCAAGTCGCTCGCTCACAACAAATAAACTGTGAAAAACAACCAACTTGTTTGTGCATGTCACCGCCACAGTCGCCGACCTTGTCCGCGCACCAATTAGAAGCGGCGGCTGAATACGAAGACGGCGTTGCGTTCCTCGAGTCGCCGGCGGAAGGGGACTCTGACGTGGTGTTCTGGGAGTCGCCGGTGGCCAGCGAAGACGGCCGGTCGCTGCAGGGCGAAGTGCCGGAGATTGCGCTGGACTGGTTTGCGGAGACGGAGGCGGCGGCGGGCGGCGGCGGCGGCGGCAACTCGAGCGGCAACTTGAACGCCAGCGCCAACACCGACACCAACGGCAGCAGCGCCAGACACAACGCGGCGCGCGCCGTGTCGCGGCTTGCGTTCCTCGCGCGGCTCGACGCGCTGCGCAGCGAGGCGGGCGGCGGCGCGGCGCGCGGCGCGTTCGTGGCCGTGGCGCCCGAGGCCGGCGGCGGCGGCGGCGGCGGCGGCAGCGGCTTCACGGTGCTGCGCCACCGGCAGCTGAAGGACCTCGTGTTCGACCAGGCCGCGCCGCTGCCGCCGCCGCCGCCGCCCGAGGACCCGCCGCCGCCGCGCTTCGCCTTCATCCGCCGCGCGTCAGAGGCCGCCGCCGCGAAAGACGCGCCGACTGTGTTCAAGGATCTGCTGTCGAAGACGGCGATCCGGGGCTCGTCGCTCGGCCAGCGACGCTCGTTCAACGCTGACCAGCCACAAGTGTCTCCTTCGTTAAAGTCTGGATCTCAGCCTTTACTGAACTTGCCAACTGCTCCAGCCTCCGTTGGCGGCAGTAACGCGGATGGCTCAAAGTTCAGAGTCTTGCGTGCAACAAAAGGAGCGAGTCTTGAGACGTTTCCAAATCCGTCATTGACTACTATGGATCTTCAACCAATGAATCCCGCATCTGCGAGAGCTACTGTTTTACCTGACCATTATGGCCTTTCTATTTCGCCATCTCAATCGCCGAGTCAAATACTAGAGACGTCCTTACGTGCTCACAATGTGTCGTTGCCAAATACGCTCATGCCACCAGACCCATCTTTTTCTGCACCCGCCCAATCCAGTAATGATTCGAAACGACCATTACCAGTTGCCTCCTCATCCTCAGAATACATACTTGTCACCAGCCCTCCCCCGAGACGAGCTCCCCCACCTCCGCAACGTTCGGTCCCAGGATTTTCAGCAGATTCAACTTCATCTGCTCTTGCCCCAGGAGAACGAATATTCATCGCAAGTCCGTCACCAAGACCTGCACCACCTCCACCAATAGACCAACCTGCATTTGGTCCACCTCCTGGATCCCCTCAACATTCTTTCTCCACCGTTTCTCCAGTGAACTCTATCAAACCGTTTGGAATTCGTTCAGTTCAACTCGCTGAAAAGACCTCCTTTAAATTATTGAGGACACATAAAAAGAAGGACGAAGACAACGTCGAATTGTCACCTGTTTCTGCCACTCTGGATCCTTCGGTTAGCATTTTAAACAGCAGTGGCTTTTCATTGCCTTCATCTCCTGTTCATAGTCGACAAACTCATCATCAGGAGATTACGAACGTTTTACCTGTCCTTCCACCTCAATCTGCAGCACCTCCTCTTCCTGCTATTCCACCGCCGATCGAAACCATCAGTTTAGCACACAACAATATTAATGAAAAAGGCCATCAAATCGATTCAGCCGGTGTTTCACCGCCGCTTTCGAATACTGTTGATCTCAACGCTATCAATGATTCTAAAGTAAAACCACTGACAAGGAAGCCGCCCCCACCTCCACCGATTCGTGTACAGCAGCAACAGCAAGCGACGCAGCCGGATTTCTTTATAAAAAAGTTTATTCTTGCGAAAATGTGCATTGAGGGAAGTGAAAAATATGCAGTGAGCGAGGAAGAAGCGCAACTTTGGAAGGAGGAAGGGCTTAGATACCTTCACGAATTGAAGGCGTCTAATATGCCTGAAACTCAGTATTATTTAGGGATGTGTTATGCCAAGGACGGGAATTGTGAGTTTTATATTCTTTGTTTTTCATGGTAGTCATGACTGACATAAAAACAGACAACCAGGCTTTCCCTGCTTATAAGGCGGCAGCCGTAGCAACTTTTACAGAAGCCTATTATGCTGTCGCTGTTTGTTTTGAACATGGACTGGGGACATCTGTTTCGTTGAATGAAGCCAAGTTCTACTATGAAGAAGGGGCAAAAGAGAACCATCTGCTGTCAATGCATAGAATGGCAGTGGCTCTCCTCAACGGCGATCTGGGATGGAAGGTTGATATTGTTGAAGGTCTCGATTGGCTGCACAAGTGTGCTGATTGTGAGTGTTTCCTTGAGGTTTTGCTCTCGACGCTGACAAGGTCCATCTCTTTTTTGCTTTGTTTTTGATTTCAAGACCCGCAACAAGATAGCACCAAGTCGCTTGCTCTCTATCAGCTTTCTTTCATTTATGAACATGGGTTTCCAAATCGACTTGTTATTCCAAGCGTTATTTTGGCCAACAAGTATATTTTGGAAGCCGTCAATAACCAACATGTTGGTGCAATGACTCGCCTTGCCGCGGCCTATGAATCCGGATCTCCAGCTTTGGGAATTTCTAGAGACATGATCAAAGCTACTGAATTGTATATAGAAGCTGCAGCCCTGGGCGATCCTGAAGCAATGTTCATACTTGCAGAGTATTACCTGACAGGGGTCACAATAATGGATTGTGGATGCTCATTGGATGCTCAACACGCCACCAGCAGTTCTGCAAGTAATTCGCTGATGATCAGCCCGTCAGCAGAAGAACTCATTGATACATGGGCGCTTCCCGGCCTGGAAAGCCATTCCATCCCGACACCGCCAAACAGTCCCCCAGCAACACTATTTCATTTAGAAGAACCTATGCAAACCACCACCCAAAAGCCACATGATGGACCCTGTGCATTCCGATGCCTGATTCCCCAATCAATCGAAGACGCATACGCATTGCTAGAAAAACTCGCCAACCCGCCTCCAGCAGCAGCAGCAGCAACAAGCGAAACCGACAACGGCAAGCTTCTCCCCATTGGACCCAACACGGTCACTATCCCAGGCAACAGTATGGCCGCAACCGCCCAGAGGAACGCGCAGCTCCAAAGCGACGCCAAATTCGGGCTTGGCTTTCTGTGCGAGTACGGACTGGATCCGACGAAGCCTGGGGTTGTTGATGTGGAGCGGGCGGAGCAGTATTACCGCGAGTCCAAAAATATTCTCGCGAACCAGAAGCTGAGTGAGCTGCAGAAGAAGCGTGATGATGCGGTGCCGCCGCCGCCGCCGCTGCCGCTGCCGCCGGCGGGTGGTGGGTTGGGCGCGGCGCATCCGGCGGCGGCGGCTGGCGGCGATGGGGTTCCGGCAGCGGGGGGTGGCGGCGGCGGCGACGCGGGACGGTTCTGGGTTGTGAAAGCGCGGCGTGAGAAGAAGCCGGATGATGCGGCTGTGGCGTTCCAGAACAGACTGGCGGTGGCTGGGATGGTCAACAGTACGAGCAGCAGCTCGCCAAAGAACAGGGGCGATGAGGAAAAGTGTGCAATCATGTAAAAAACAAGTTGGGGGGAAACAGTAATGAGAATATACGGCAGAAGTAATTAAAAACATACAGTATATATATTCATTGAAAATAAAATGGTTGCCAAACGAAAACGGACAACATCGAACAACGAACACCTCCCCCAGAGGAAAACAGTAAAGACGGCGACAACACAACCACCAAGAGAAGTAGAGCTAGAAGAGCAAGAGTTGAGGGACCCGCTTGAGAACGTGGATGGTATACAAGTTTTTTGTGTGTGTCAAAAAACGCTTCCTGACACGAAAGCAAACGCATCGCTCAGAATCGATTCGACAAGCGAGACTTTCTATCCAAGCCAGGCTTTGTGGAAAAGTGCTTCCACTGGAAACTCCTGGTCTTGATGACGCGATTGAGTGAGTTGGAGGCTGTTCAGACAATAGGGGGGGCAAACTGGAACTTGAATCTAAAAACTCAGCAAAACAAAATAGAAAGCTCAGCGATCTAGCAAACAACTCTATTATAAAGAGTGAGAGCAATTCGGTGCTTTTGATTGGTCCTCGCAGCTCTGGAAAGACCATGGTTAACTATCCCAAATAACATGTCCGAACTTGGAAAAACTCAACACACAAAACTATCACATATACACACGAAAAAACAAAGGTGATCCGGAAGGCCCTCGACAAGTTTCCTGCCGACAAATTCGTAACCGTTTGGCTCGATGGTACATTCCAAACGTCTGATCAATTGGCTGTGAAGGAGATTGTCCGACAGCTTCAAATGGAAACGCAGATCGAGTGCGCTAAGCCTGTTTGTACACTTTTCTCCTCTTTTTCCCCATCCAAAATCACACCGTAACCTTTTTTTTTTTGGAAACCCCTCAACTTAAAAAGACAAACGTGAACGAATGTCTCAATTTCGTCATTGACACACTCAACTCTGGATCAAAAGAGAATATCCCCGTCGTCTTTATACTAGAAGAATTTGACTTGTTTGCTTTACACCCAAAACAATCCTTGTTGTACACATTGTTTGATATTGCTCAAACATGTGTCAACCCTGTCTTTGTCATTGGTGCATCTCAACGCCAAGTGAGCAGTTTTTTTTGGTTTTTGAATCAGTTGTTGAAATTGGTCAAAAAAAAAAAACAGGATTGTATAGAACTCCTCGAAAAGCGAGTCAAATCGCGTTTCTCACACCGCGTCATTTTCACATACCCACCCAAAAACGTCCAGGAAATGACGCAGATGGTTCGAAATGCAATCACCCTTTCACCATCGTCATCATCATCATCAACATCGTCATCATCAAAAAACGACTCGGTATCACCGCCGGAAATCACGAATGAATCGTATCGCCGCGTTTTCAACGAACGAGTCCAGCAAATTTTGGGGAGCGATAGCTTCAAGGAAATTGCGCAAGGGATTTTGTATGGAACCGCGAATATTCGGGAAATGTATAATGTCTTTGTGAGTCGCTCTTTGATTTTTTTTTTTTTTGAAAGATGGCTCATCACGTTCTTAGACTGCCCAACTCATGTCACTGTCTGCTAGTCAACCGTACTTTAGTATGGATGGGTTTCAAATCGCTTGTGCTTCACAGTTACTCGATCCGATGCCGGATATGTTTAATGGTATACCTTTTTCTTTTGTTTGTTGGGACCAATTAATACCGCCGAAAAAAAAAACAGCCATCTCACCGCTTGAGCAAATTCTTCTTGTAGCTGTTAAACAATGCGTGGATCGCCATTTCGTTCCCTTCAATTTTGAAATTGTGTATGAATACTTCCAAGAGTTTCGACGACAGTCGGATAAAATGGCGCAATGGCTCTACAAGAAGGATGTTGTATTTAAGGTCTGCATGGTCTTATTTTATTTCGTTTTTTTATTCTTATTATTTTTTTTAACCCCCCCTTTTTTTTATTGGCAGGCCTTTGAGAGTCTTCAAGGAATGATGCTTATTGCTCCCATCAATGGAACCGGAAACCGATGTCCGAAAATGCACAAAATGTTTAAAGTAAATCTGTCAGTGAATGATATCTGCGCCTTGGTTGCGGGCTCTGAAGATTGTCCTGATGATGTAAAGAAATGGTTTGTCGTTTTCTTTTTTTTGGAATCTTTGTTCTCGTTTCAAATCTAACTTCAACTGCAGGTGTATGTCATGAGAGAGTCAAGAAAATAAAAGAGAACCTTTTTTGTATCCACATAAACCAATGGTATAATAATATTAAATCCAAACGAAAACTCCCTAAATCCAAAATGAAGAACACACAAAACATATAAAAAGAAAGAAAAAAATAACCTAACAAAAATATAAGAGGTTGTGCCCAATCTACTGCGAACGGCAACTCCTTTTAAACACGACAGCCAACCAAGTTTTCCCTCCCTCATCATAATATCGTTACCGAACGAAAGATTTCTAAGGCAGACGAGGGTGATTAATAAACAAAACCACGCAGTAAGAATAAAAAACAATAATAACAAACCTTCAAAGCCGTTTGCAATTCCCGCGTCGTCAACTCCACAATCGCCACCTCAAACTTCCTCACAGTCCCTTCATCCCACCCAAACTGTCTAACACAAACTTCCTCCAACACCTTCAAATACTCAACCCCCTGAATAATCAAAATCGTCTTGTGCAGATTGGCGATTTCAAAAACAACCAAATGCGCAGCACCATCCGCGATATTGAATTTCGGATTCCGTGGGATTTCAAACAACAACGGCGTTATACTATTGTAAATGAATTGCGAAAACTGTGGAACGGGCGTGAGACCTCCCAACCCGATTGCAATCACTTCTTTCCCGCCCGTGCCGGATACTTTCTTGTCGGTTCTGGATTGGGGCGGGACGAGTGGTGTTGCGGTGGCGCCTTTCCATTTATTCACGTTTTCCAAGAGCGGGGAGTGCGAAAGGCCGTTGATTACGGTTGTGGATGGGTTTTGGGGTGGTAGGGACGTGCCGTTGGGTTTACACAGTGGATTTGAGGCTTCACTGCCCCATCCGGCAACCATTTTCGATAATAATGATAGTGCCAGCTTTTGAGATGTGGGATCGCTGGGATCGTTTGCGCATAGAAGAGTGTGTTGTAGGATTGTCGTCAAATGTGGCATGTTGGCTTTTTTTAAGAAGAAGACAAAGTCAATAACCAAATCAAATGAACATGAAAGAGAAAGAAACTCACTTGGACTAACGAGCACTTCAGACAAAGTGTGCACAAATACGTTATTCATCAAGTTAAAGTACGACCGCCTGAGGTCATTCATTTCATTGAGTTCGTCAAAACCAGACACTGATTGATTCAAAAAGTAGAAGATTCGTTCAACCAACGGAGCGAATATCTCGTTCAAAATAGTGCTGAACGAAGACTATCATATACAAGAACAGTTGAGTCGAGGCGAAAGAATTAGACATAAAAGCGAAAAAAATACCTTGAATTTATGCATCAATAAATCAACGGAAGGCAAAAAGTTTGCAAGTTCTTTCGTTGTGCACTGAGAAAACAATCCGGCTGAAATCAGAGGCTGAAAGAAGGGCAATATTTCTGCACCAACGCAACCAATTAGGCGTTGGAATGCGAAACGAGCCTGGGTAACAGAATTCAAAGTTTACAATCACTCACAAGATTGACGAATGAAGCAAAAAAATGTCATACCGCATCTCGAATAATGTCAAATGCATTCAACCTCTGCAGCACCATAATAATTCGATGTAATGCTTGCTTGAAAACATTTGCCCATAATGGTGACGACACAACCGTTCGGGTTGTACTGTCAAAGTCAGGGAAACCTTTCCCCACACTTCCCACCGCAGTAATAAGTTGCCTTAAATAGTTTGTAACCGCCAAATTGTCAGGGGTGTCCAATTTATACACTTCTTTGTCGAGGATTTCTTGCATAGATGTCATCAAAGGTGTCAGCACATACTGAAGATAAAAACAACAAGTAAGAATCAGGTGCAATTAGAAAAGAGATAATAGACCTCACCTGCAGTAATTGTTCCTGTTTTGATGCATCGCTATCCAAGGAAATCAAAAACCCAACAGCCTCATAAACATAGAGCTGATTTGCATAAATAGCAACTCCGGCTTTTTGCTTTACAGCGTTCGCCAACACTCCGGGTTGTTGCATTTGGGGTGGGGTGATATAAAGAATATCCTAAACCAGTATTCAGCGAACAGAACGGAAGAAAAGAAAAACCAAGTACCTGAATCGCTTCCACCAGTTTACTTGCAAAAACCTTCAATTTATCCCGCAGCTCCTTTTGCTCCTTCACAAAACGCATGAAAAGGTAGTATACACGACTCCGAACAACAGAACTTGAGTTGTGCAATCCCCTAGTATCCACAAAGGCTTCAAGTATTTGAGGCAGATACTCAGGTTTCGTGTTATAGAAGATTGCAAATTTCACGGCATTTTCAAAAAAGACTACTGGGATCGATGGATGTGGATATGCCGATATGTCTGCAGCGTAGAGACGTAAGAATTCAATTTCAAAAAAGACTTCTACAGAAATTATACGAAACTGCTCTGCATCATCTTCACCAAAATAGTGCTCAACGCAGTGGGTGCACTTGTTTCCGGATCAATGTAAACGAACGGGCCTCGGTAAATAAAAAGCAAATGCAGAGCAAGTTCGGCTTCAGACCAACGAACTCGATCTTGCACTCGTTGACCACATTGATTTGCCATCAAGATGGCATCAAAGGTATTGGTCAAAACAGTGGAGAAGTGAGAAAAGAACATTTCGGCGTCAATAGAAGAAATGACTTCCATCTTGCTTCGTAAAGTCTATTGGAATCTAAGTCAGAACTATTGGGTTGCAGTGGTCAAGAGAACAAGGAGAAAATCACCTGGCGCACTTGAAAGAAAAGTGCCTCGTCTTCTCCGCCTTCTCCGTCAAAGTCGTATTCCTCATCTTCATCGTATTGCATCTTTTTCACAATAACTCCCAACATGCCAACCAAGCTCTCGTCAACAAAAACTGCTGCAGCCTCTTTAGATATCATCAAAGGATCACCAGTAGCACTGGGAACGTTTTCTAATGCTCCATCTCTTTTACAAACTTTGAGAATCTTCAAATACTCGTCCAGAAAGGGGAATGCCAAGGCAGATGTATCATCGTATTCACTCCGAAGGACACGAACTGCATGTGGAAGCATTAATTGCAAATGCTTCAGAATTCGAGACTTCAAAATCCCCGCTTCAGGGCTCGTAGCCAGTGCTTTCTGTTCAGCGATAGTCTGCCACAAGAGGCAAAGTTCCATTCCGACCAGATTAATAAACTTGCATCCCAAGTCTGAAAAATCTTCCCCATCTTCGTTTGAGGATGACTCCCCGTCAATCGGTCTTGCAGCAGCAATCAGATCCATGACTCGTGTGGTGGCTCCAAGCATGTCAAATACGGCAAGTTTATCGGGAACTAGCATTCCCTTGTCAACAATACCCATCAGACAATTCAAAGCGCCAATGCGAATAGAGGAATTGCTGCCCAAGAATCCAAACAAGGCATCAATAAATCCAGAATTAGACAAAACTAATTGAACGGCATCGATCCAAGACGCATACAGCCCAATACACTTAAGGCAGAGAGCTGCTGTGTTTGTATCATTCGATTGAAGAGATTCGCTGAGGATTTGAAACCAGGATTGTACTAAAATCGCAGGGATTCCTTGCGCCCTCATGCTGTCCTTGATGAGAATATTTGCAGTATGGGTTTGCGGACTATACGACATTTCCCGTGACGCAATTTCGTCGTGGATGTTTGTGCAGAGATGGAGAAATGTTTGGACAAACACGGGTGTCCTTGGCAGCGAGAGAAAGTCGGTGAAGAAGGTTGGCCAATCCGGGGGACTGTTTGAAACTGGGTGGGGAATGTAATCGTTGCGCATGAGCAGCACCAGCACGTGAATGAACTTGTTTCTGAGGAAGTTTGCGGGTGAGATTGGCGTGTTTGTTGTGACTGACGTTGATACGACTGTGTAGACAGTAGAGCGAACGACCTGGCGGTCTTCAGGCGGCAGTTGGGTGTACCGCTGCGACACGAGCAGGTCTTCTAGCTGCTGCAGGGCGACGAAGCGGGCGTTGGGTTGACTGCAAAGACGATAGTTCAGAAAGAAGACAAAGAAGAAAGAGAAAAGAACAAAAAGAAAGAAAGAAAAGATAGACACCGCGCCGCATTCGCCGCCAGCAGCAGACACACGCGCCAGGCGTCGGCGGCCGCGCGCAGCTGCGCGCAGAAGGCGCTGGCCGCCGCATGGGCGGGCGCGCCCGGGTCCAGCGCCGCCAGCATCGCCTGCTCGACCGTCGCCTCGTCAGCCTTCGACGGCAGCGCCGCGAGCGTGGCGAACGGCGGTGACGTCATTGCTTTCGTTTGGTGTTTATCAAAGAGAAATCGAAGAAATCAAAAAGAAAAAAATGCTGCTTTATTCTGCTCCACAGCATCACAGCGTCTTGAACTTGTCCGCTGCCGCAACAAGCTGCTGCGTGGTGCCCGGCTCCTTGGCGCTATGCCCGCTGTCGGGAATCAGGTGGAACTCGGCCTCGGGCCACTTCTTGTGCAGCTCCCATGCACTGACCGCCGGACACACCACGTCGTATCTGCCCTGCACAATAACACACGGAAGGTGGCGGATCTTGTCCACGTTGTCCAAGATCCACGCATCAGTCTCAAAGAATCCCTTGTTGACAAAGTAGTGGCACTCAATACGCGCAAACTGATCAGCCCAAGTGTCATCCTCTGCGTGCTTCACCATCTCTTCCGAAACATACAACTTGGATGTCTTCATTTCCCAGGAAGACCAAGCTTTTCCAGCTTCTCTTCTGACCGCAGGGTCAGCACTGGTGAGTCGCTTGTAATACGCGGTAATATAATCGCCTCGCTCTTCTTCTGGAATAACAGCCTTGTAAGAGTCAAATGCATCAGGAAACACGTGTGATGCTCCTTCCTGATAGAACCACTTCAATTCACTCTGGCGCAGAGTGAAGATACCTCTCAAAATGAGAGCCTTGCAGCGTTCCGTGTGCTTAATTGCGTACGTCAAAGCCAACGTGGATCCCCAAGAACCACCAAACACGACCCATTTGTCTACGCCCAAGGTGGTGCGCAGCGTTTCGATATCTGAAACCAAAGCCCTTTTTTTTGTTTGGGAAGACACGTTCATTAGGCGGCAACGATACACGCTCTTGACTCTAAATATTATCTTTACCATGTGTCGTTTTCTTTAAGCTCGGCCGGAGGAGTAGACTTTCCGGCCCCTCTTTGGTCGAAAGCAATGATGCGGTAGAACTTTGGGTCAAAGTACTGTCGGTCGCTTGGGCTAATACCTCCACCTGGACCACCGTGCAAATAAACTACTGGGAGACCCTACGGTTGAATTTTAACTATCCACTACTGCAGTACTTGAACCACACCGCCATTAAAAAACCCCTTCTCACCTGTGGGTTTCCGGACTGCTCGTAGTAGATGTTATGGATGGCAGAAACCTTCAAAAACCCAGTATCATATGCCTCGATAGGAGGATACAAAGTAGATGGTCCGTAGTGTGCGTGAATGTCAGCCATTTGTCTTTTCTGAATGGTTTTGAAAGAGAAGCGGAAAGATCGGAATGCCACAGCCGGAAAAAATCGAAGAGAAATCATTTTCTCTTTATTTACTTTATCTACTTTAAAACAAACGAAGAACCTCCGAATAGATGTTTGAATCAGAGAGTGCGGGACTTTGGATCGCGACAGGTAACTAAACTGCGGCATCGGATAGTATGGAATTTGGAAACCATTCATCCATCTAAACGCGTGGACTTACTATCAAACAGTGGCAGGCGCAATTGCTTCTCACGGGATCGGCTTTTTATTCCTTTGTCCAAATGTGGTTACGCGTATTCTTCTTTCGAAGGGAACCTACGAAAAGGCCCCCACCAAACCTCAACTGTCAAACAGAACAGTACCAAACTCTAAATAAAACAACCAAACAGAATCCACGAATCTGGCGGCAGAAACAAGAACCCACATGATATAAGCCACGCTGCAAGAAGCCTCTACAGCTTCACGACAGACATAATTCGTTCATACATTGACTTGCACCTACTGCTTGCATTTTCGTCATACACTTCCACCAGCCTAACTCTTCCTCATGCGTTCTACTCAACTCTGCTGATTTGGCTTGCTTATATCGTTCCCGTTCTTGGATCCGATGTGTTTTGGGAAGGTCGAAACTATCATACAGCAGTGTATTCTGCTGCGCGCCATTTAGTTTCTCTTCTCTCAATCACTGCGGTCTTTTATTATTCCGACTCTATTTTCGGGCTTGATCTTTTTTAAAGAGAAGGAGAAAGAGTGTGAAGCAAACTTAAACAATAAACAAACAGGTTTTATTTCATTGAGTTGCAGGCAAAAAAAAGGGGGGTGCAAAAAATGCAATTAAAAAGAATAACAAATTGAATTTAGTTCTCAACTTCCTCCAATTCTGGGGAACCGGATCCAACGGCGACAGCTGTCTTGGAGTTTGTTGTGGCACTCAACGCCAAATAAACATCTTGAAGAACTTTGAGAGACGCAGGCTCATTGCATGCCCCCAAGACACTTGAAATCGCTTGATTTGGCGTCGTTGCTGTGGCAGCAGCACTGATTGCGCCCTGAGCCAGCTTTCCGAGATTATCAATCAACTGGGGGTTTGAGAATACAGCAAGGCCATTTGCAATAACGTTGGTATCAATAGAGATAGACGCTTGAGCATTCAGACTGCCAGTGACTTGAGTCAAAACCTTAATCAATTCGCTGGCTCCTTGAACCACTTCTGTGTTGGATAGTGTTGTGTCTGGACGCGTCGCCGAACCCGCGGCACCGCCGCGGCCTCGGGCTTACTAACCCTAGGCTTACTATTCTCCCCACTCGGCCGCGTACACCGCAGCCCCATCTATTGTATATATTGCATCCTATTTATATATCACGTGACATTATTATCCAATAAACTGTCAAGGTTCCAAAGGACTCGTTTGCACCCTTGACGCCGCCCCCGCATGAGCGGGGACACATCATTTTTTCCTTTGAGTTCCTTCCATAGAGAGGGCCCCAACATCGAGAGGACCACTCGAAGAAACCACGCAGCTCGACACACTACAAAGATCGAAGCTCGCCAAGAACCACACCAACGAAAGGACACCCTTTCTCGACAGCTACAAACCGGGACGTGGACAACATGAGCAACCACACAACACCGTGGATAACATGAGCAACCACACAAAACACTGTGGATAACATGAGCAACCACAAAAATACCGTGGACAACATGAGCAACCACAAAAACACCGTGGATAACATGAGCAACCACAAAAACACCGTGGATAACATGAGCAACCACACAAAACACCGTGGACAACATGAGCAACCACAAAGCACGCTACTCACACCATTTTATTCTACGCTAGCAAATAGGCACTCCAGCTACGACCCACAAACTCAGCGCGCGTACTTGTCACTCGCCGTTTTCCTTCGTCGTTTTACCCTCTTCTTTTACTTTTCTTTTATTTTCTTCATTTCTTTTTTTTTTCTTTTTCTTGTCTCCTTTCTTTTCAGCTTTCAGTTTGATGTCAGAAACCCCTCCATCGACACCACAAACACAACCACCAAAAAGAAACTACAGGAAAATGACCGACATCGAAGGCATCGCTACAGACGACCCGCGCTTGCTCGAAGCAATAAGAGCACTCAAAGCGAACGACGCCGAGAGAACCGCCGAGACAGCCCGCGGGAAAGCAGCCCAATCAGCCAAAGACGCTGCCAACGAATTCGCCGGAAAGCTCGCAGAATTCAGAGACCAACTGCAAGCCAAGCGCGGCGACCGCATCAGAAAGCTTATCGCAACTGGAGATACAACTGAAATCGACAAAGAGATCAAGAACCTAGAGGCCATCGTCGCAGATATCGAAGAACTCACCAAAGCCCCAACCAGCGCAACCGGGACCGCGACCAAGCCCACACCGACCGAAAAGGCGAGACCAGTCCCTAGACAAATAACCGACGCCGCCAAGAACCGTTCATTCACAACAGAAAGAACGTACCCACTCATCCCCTACCTCATCGAGATGAGAGAACTCTTGGACGAAGCTAGACCCAACGAGCTGGAAACTTGGACCAGAGCATGCGCCGGACCGGACTGGGCCGCAATCAACAAGCCGGAGCTCACACAAAACCTCACCCCCGACAACTTCTGCAAGGCCATGATCGACCTCTACTTCGTCGGAGTACAAGGGAGAGGCCGCCTCCTCGCAGCAAACAATTTCAACATGCAACCGGGCCAGCACATTGCCGCATACAACACCCGCTACATGTGGTTCCTTCAATGGACAGGCGCTATAGACGATGCACCATCGTATCTATCCAGACTCCCTACCCCGCTCAGAGCCGCGCTCAGCTACTGCATCACCAAGAGCGGGCCAGAAACACGCGCCGAAGCCGAATTAGTAGCAGCAGCAATCCACTACACCCCCGAACCTACACCTCGCACCAGCAACAAACGCGAACGCAGATACGCAGACCAAGAAGAAGAGGAACAGCAGGAGCGCACCCCAACCCGCACGCCCCAGAGAGCGGCTACAGGAAAGAGACCTACCTGTACCAAATGCAAGACCCTCGCCGAAAGCCACCCCAACCTAAACATCAACTTCACCCACGAAGAAGCGAACTGCGACGGGCGCAACCAGAAAAGAATCCAGGCACTGGTGTCCAAAGCCATGAGAGCAAGCCCCAGCACCAAACGTCAGAAGGTGATCCAGAAGAAACTCGACACAACCGAAGAAACAGAAGAGGAAGCGGTTACCATCAAAACCACAGACGTCACGCCATTAGAAGAAGAGGACAACGAATTCAACTACAACGACGATGACGATGAATACGACTACTGAAGAGAACCGGAAAATAAAAATTTTTTTTTTTTTTTTTTCTTCTTTTCACTTTTTTGGACAAATGCCGATCCTGACACCTCCAACCCAGCGACCACCCAACAACGACGCCCAGAGAGCCGCCAAAGCCGCAACCTACCTCAAGACCAGAGAAGTGCTACACATGCTCTCCCCAGGAGAACTGATCCACTCGTGCGTCATCCTAAACGGGAGCAACGAAATACACGGACTCGTTGACACAGCAGCCACAGTATCCATCCTCGACGACAACTGCGCAAAAGCCATGGGAATCAAGGTCTCAAGAACCATTCGCGTGACAATAGAAGGATGGGACAGCAAACCGAGTCTACGGACAGTCGCAGTATCAGAACCGATAACTTTCGCAACCGCCGACGGTAAATATGAGACAAGCGGAGGAATGACAACACTAACCCACACACCACCAATAGGCCACACCACCACGAAGTCGATAATGATCTCCTCCAACCCCCGAGAAAAGCTAACCATCGGATTGGACATATTTCACGACCTGGGCTTATACATTGGAAAACTCCAACACATCGGCCTCAGACCAACACCGGAAGACTTCGACGAGGACCCGGTACCCGCAATCTCATTCCCACCGTCAAGCCTTTCAAAAGAAGACCACGAAGAACGGGAGAAATTCCTCGAAGCGATCCAACCGTTCCTAGCGGAAAACCACGCGATCCCACCCACAGCACGCGCCAAGCTTCCAACCCACTTCACGATCGAATTAGTAGACGGAGCCACACCGAAATTCATATCGCAATACAAGTTACCATTCCACAAAAGGCCTATCGTAGAAGCGAAAATCAAGGATTGGGAGAACAGAGGAGTAGTCTCCCGAGTAGCCGGCGCCTCACCACACAACTCACCACTCATAGCGCCAGCGCGCGTCATCAACGGAGTAGTAGTAAAACACCGGATCTGCGCAGACGTCAGACACATAAACAGCCAGACTGTAGACTACAAAAGGATGCCGCAGACATGCAACGATGACGCGTCGCCGAACCCGCGGCACCGCCGCGGCCTCGGGCTTACTAACCCTAGGCTTACTATTCTCCCCACTCGGCCGCGTACACCGCAGCCCCATCTATTGTATATATTGCATCCTATTTATATATCACGTGACATTATTATCCAATAAACTGTCAAGGTTCCAAAGGACTCGTTTGCACCCTTGACGCCGCCCCCGCATGAGCGGGGACACATCAGATAGAATTCCAAACACACTAGCAATGGCCTTGGTTGGATCACTTCCAGCCTGCGTGGCAGCCTGAGAAGCGTCGAGACCAGCTTGAATAACTTTGATTGCGCTGTTGTAGACGTCCGTGGTGAGAAGTGGGGTAACAGTCGGTGCAAGTGACATGAGTTGGAGTGGAGAAGAGTTTCCAGTTCCAGAGCCACTGATGACGGCGGTTATCAAACCGACAATTGCAGGAATGTTTCCAATAATGGCAGTCAAAATTTGCGTGGCAGTGGTCGTGGCAGCAACTGCAACTTGAGCATCTTGTGGGCCGCCTGGGATTGGAAGAGACATGGCCACCAAGGGGAGGACAGAGAAGACGAAAACGTAGTAAAGATTCATTTCTAGAGTATTGGCTTTTGGTGTTGAGAGGGTTTGATGCTCCTTTTGAAAGCCATTCGTTGTGCCTTTTATACAGTTTTCAAGCCAATAACCACCATGAGATTTTTTCGTGCTTGCACGACGCAGTTTGACAAACGAGCACCCCAATAAGTTCGACTCATAGGTTCTAAAATGCCATTCATTAGAGCAATTAAATTTGTTTCTGCTGTCCGAGTGTTCGGACAAACACAGGTATTTAAACGGCATTCCCGGACAAACAAGAAAAACACGCCAAAAACACGCAATGCTCCTGCTCTTTAATCGAACGCAATGATGCGGTAGAACTTTGGTTCAAAGTACTGTTGGTCCATTGGGCTAGTACCTCCCTGGACCTCTTTGCAAATAAACTACTGGGAGACAGAAACTGTCATACAGCAGTGTATTCTGCGGCGCGCAATTTAGTTTATCTTCTCTCAATCACTGCGGTCTTTTATGATTCCGACTCTATTTTCGGGCTTGATCTTTTTTAAAGATTTAAAGAGAAAGAGAAAGAGTGTGAAGCAAACGTAAACAATAAACAGGTTTTATTTCATTGAGTTGCAGGTAAAAAAAGGGGGGTGCAAAAAATGCAATTAAAAAGAATAAAAATTTGAATTAGTTCTCAACTTCCTCCAATTCTGGGGAACCGGATCCAACGGCGACAGCTGTCTTGGAGTCTGTTGTGGCACTCAGCGCCAAATAAACATCTTGAAGAACTTTGAGAGACGCAGGCTCATTGCATGCCCCCAAGACACTCGAAATCGCTTGATTTGGCGTCGTTGCTGTGGCAGCAGCACTGATTGCGCCCTGAGCCAGCTTTGCGAGATTATCAATCAACTGGGGGTTTGAGAATACAGCAAGGCCATTTGCAATAACGTTGGCATCGATAGAGATAGACGCTTGAGCATTCAGACTGCCAGTGACTTGAGTCAAAACCTTAATCAATTCGCTGGCTTCTTGAACCACTTCTGTGTTGGATAGAATTCCAAACACACTAGCAATGGCCTTGGTTGGATCACTTCCAGCCTGCGTGGCAGCCTGAGAAGCATCGAGACCAGCTTGAATAACTTTGATTGCGCTGTTGTAGACGTCCGTGGTAAGAAGTGGGGTAACAGTCGGTGCAAGTGACATGAGTTGGACTGGAGAAGAGTTTCCCGTTGCAGAGCCACTAATGACGGCGGTTATCAAACCGACAATTGCAGGAATGTTTCCAATAATGGCAGTCAAAATTTGCGTAGCCGTGGTCGTGGCAACTTGAGCATCTTGTGGGCCGCCTGGGATTGGAAGAGACATGACCGCCAATGGGAGGGCAGAGAAGGCGAAGGCGTAGTAAAGATTCATTTCTAGATTTTTTGGCTTTTGGCGTTGAGAGGGTTTGATGCTCCTTTTGAAAGCCATTCGTGGTGCCTTTTATACAGTTTTCAAGCCAATAACCACCATGAGATTTTTTCGTGTTTGCACGACGCAGTTTGACAAACGAGCACCCCAATAAGTTCGACTCATAGGTCCTAAAATGCCATTCATTAGAGCAATTAAATTTGTTTCTGCTGTCCGAACACAAGCGGGTTCGGACAAACGCAGGTATTTAAGCGGCATTCCCGGACAAACAAGCACTAAAAAAGACGCCAAAAACACGCGATGCTCCTGCTGCTGCCGCCCGAAGTCGCGCAGCTCGTCTTCGGCTTCGTCGCCGACGCCGCGTCGCTCGCCCGCGTCGGCGCCGCCAGCCGCGTCTTGCGCGCGCACGTGCGCTGCGATCGGCTGTGGCGGCGCGTGTGCGCGGCGCAGGGCTACGAGGCGCCGCCGCCGTGCGTCCTGTTCTCTTTCTTCTTTTTTCTATTTCTCTTGTTTTTGTGTCTGACGATTCGATGAACGAAAACAGACCCGGTCTGTCGCCAAGAGACGTCGCCGTGCTGGCTGCAAAGACGCGCTGCGATCGATGCGGTCGGCGCGCAACAAAGACAAACTGGCCAACGTTTGAAAAACTGTGCAGTAAAACCCACGCGTTTGTTACTTTCTCTCTTTTTTTTTTTGAGCTTGTCGTTGGTTCTTGAACTCTGACAATTTGATCTGCAACAGTGAAATACTACCAAACCCAGTCACACTTCTTGACTCCTTCCCGGAATGGTCGTTTCAGCAGAGCAAGATTGACTTGGATCGCACAAGAGCCCGGCTGGATTTAATTGCTCACCACAAGGCGTCCAAACGGACAGAACTCATTGATCACTTTTCCAAGTTGCCAAGCACCACAATCAATCAAACAACTGCTTACATTCTTGACCTTTGTCCTCCTTTTAAGCGCATCTGCTCTGCCAAATCGTTGGTTTCGAATCGTGTCTTTCAAAATGCCAGAGCTGTTCTCGAACCAGAAATCAAGCGTGTCCGAATCGAGCAATTGGCTGATGACATATTCAAGGAAATGTGCACTCGAGCCTTTTTAGCCGTCCCCACTTGGGCTCCTGCTCCTTTTTGCTTCAATCAATATAATGGATATTTGAGATCGGTGGGAACAGATGTTGCTGCCTTGTACCTGACAGCTTTTAAAGGTATTAAACCCCCTTTTTTGGAGGAGAATTTTCTTTGATGGTGGGTAGGATCAAATATCTCAAGAATTGCGGCTCGTCGTTTTAGACATGGCTTGGAACGATCCGCTTCCTGTTGCAGATGTGACTGTGGAACTCAACCGATTACAGAACAAACTCGTTCGGCCGTTCCGAAGCTTTCAAGTGCATAAGCAAACACTCCTGAGAAAGTATCCAGACGTGTCAAGTATGATGATTCTCTTTCAAAGTCATTGGGTCACTGCTATAAAAGGTACTGTTCAAACAAATAATTGGCAACTAGCTCTAATACTGTTTTACCTTGATTTTTGAATATTTAGAATTGTTTGCCGAAACTATATTACTTTCCCATCAAGAACAATACGCCAAATTCGATGCTCTGTTCAATGAATACATGATTCAATATCGTTTGATCAAGCTGTTTCCAAACTGTCACGCGCGATTCGCTTCTCCCTATATTCGAATCAGCCCCAATCAGAGGCGGCTTTTTGTCGAGCAAAACGGCGTTCTTGCCTGGTTTCTCAAACATCCTGGTTGTAAGTTACCGCTCTCTATTCATTTTCATTCCCTATTCATCTTGTCACAACAAACAGACTTTGATTACAAAAATCCAATCTGGTACCAGAAATACAACGATTTTGAACGCGATGCGCATGCGTGGATACAATGTATTAACCAAACTCGCATCGCCTTAAAATTCTGACACTGCCATGAGTTGAATTCAATAAAATTAATAATGCTTTTTAAAAATTGCCAATTTATAAAAATTTTCATTGAATTAAAATATGCACAAAAAAATTCAATAATGTATTTCATTGAGTACCAATATAATATTATAAATTACAATTTCACTCCAAACAAGGCCACAAGTTCCCCCATGCTGAGCTTTTTGGGTTTGAACCCTTCCTTTCCTCCAATCGTGTGCTCCACCAACTGTCGCTTCTTGTTTTGCAGAATCACAATTCTCTCTTCTACCGAGTCAGCGACAATCATACGATGGATAAATACAGGCTTCTTTTGACCGATTCGATACACTCTATCGATGGCTTGGTCTTCCAGCATTGGATTCCACCTGTGAGGGGCCCACAACAAAACAAGAAAGTTAAGGCACGTTATGTATCATTGGTAGCATCGGGGGGCAAAGAGTACCATAAATCAGTCAGGATCACGTTATTTGCGCAAGTCAGGTTTAGACCAACAGCGCCACACATTAATGACATGAGGCACACTGTAATTGAAGAATCGTTTTCAAATACTCGCAGCGCGTCTGCTTTTGTTGTGCTGCTCATTTTTCCATCATCTTTGACGAAAAAAGAAAAAACACGGAATCAGAAAGATGAAAAGACATTCCCCCAAACATTTAATACTTACATTGTATGAACTTGATGCGTTTTTCTTTGAGGGCCTTGTCAAGCACTTTAAACGTACTCGTCCACTGAGAAAACACAATGAATTTCTCTCCTGGTGCCTTTTTCAGCCGAGTCTGGATAATTTCAATGATCTGGAATGGAAGTTTACGTTAGAAACAAAAAAACCACTTGAATAAAAAATGAGGAACTAGCCTTGTTTATCTTTGATGACGAATTTCCTTTCGCAGGTGGTACTGGCAGGTCTTCATCAAAGTCTTCTACAGGTATTGGGGCACAATCTTGACAGAGTAAATCATCACATGTTTCTAACAACCTGAAGCCAAAACAAAGGCAATTTGAGTATGAAGCCACCCACAATATTCGAAACGTACGTTAATCCGCAAGATATACACGAAGGGAGTGTGAGAATAACAGAGGTTGTAGCAGAAGGAGGCGAATCGCGGGTAAGATCAATGATCGGTCTACTGGCTTCTGGGAAAGCCTTCTTGAAGTTCGGCAAAACTCGACGCGTTTCAAAAGGAAGGTCCATAACTGGCCTTGAGTTGCCGGCAGACGTAAGCGTCATCTTTGATACCATAGCATCAAGCGAATCAACATCCGAATCTTCAGAGTCGGCCGATTCAAATTTCGAAGTAGTGACAGGAGTTGTTGACCCACTTTCCATTGTGCGATCTTTGGAGGATAGAGATGGTAACAACCTGTGGTTACAGATTTGGCGAAGCCTCAACAAAAGTGAGAGAACAACCATTCGATTCAACGAGTCGGCATTTTGAGCATCTTTGATCTTCAGTTGTCCCTTTTCTTCGACTTCCTTATAGTACCGAAGTTCCTCTTCTGATAGTTGGACTCGGCAATCAGTAATGGTTTTTTCTGGCAGGTTGATTGTGAACAAATCAGACTTTTGGGGTTGTTGCGGAACAGAATGAAGTTCTGTAGTCTTGGTTGATTCATCGGCATTATTAACAGAGTCAATTGAATCCAGTGCAAGACCTTTCTTGGTTCGTCGCAGCATGGTTGCACTCAAAAGTGTTTGCAAGTGATGATTGTTCTTTGTGATCCGTTTGAAGTCACTGAGTGTCTCATACAACGGGATCCTGAGGAATCTCACAAGCGAAAATAATTCCTCAATGTTGTTGTGAATTGGTGTACCTGTAGTGACAGTTGTTTAGATATCCACATTATTTTACGTTCAATTTTTCATTTACCCGTCAAACAAACTCTCTTTTCGGCACGCAGTTGAGCACATGCTCTCGATCCTTTTGATTTCGCATTCTTGATGGTGTGTGCTTCGTCCAGTACAATTCGAAAAAACGACGCACTCATCAAAATGCCCCCCGCACGTTCATCATCGCTACTATCCTCGATGATATATCCATTCTTTTCTTTGGCGGATTCCTCTTTGCAAGAAGAAGTCACGAGCCCATACGTTGTCAAAACGACATCAAATGATGTCAGCTCTCGAACACTCTTTGCTCGCGACTTTCCGTGATGCATCAGGACAGACAATGATCCCGGCTCGGTTTTTGATTCGATTTCATTTTTCCATTGGTTGAGGAGTGATACTGGTGCAATAATGAGGGTGGTCTTGGAAGCTTCGGAACGACCTGGTTTGGCTGCAAGCATCAATCCAATAATCTGAACGGTTTTCCCTGAGTAGAAATTTTAAGGTGTGATGCATACTACTTTCGAGTTGTTTGCATACCTAGGCCCATATCATCTGTAAAAGTCGTGTCAGAAATTAATATTCGATTGAGATGCCACTGACCAGCAAGAATACAACCGCCTTTCCCAATTTTTTCCTTTTCAATGAGCCACTTGACTCCTTGTTATGCATGACAGACGCAATAAATAATTAAACATAGCAAAACCATTGCGCATGAATACCTTGAACTTGATGTGGCAGCAGTGACACCTTCAGCCCATCAATGACGAGGGGTTCTTCTTCTGGTTCTTCTTCTTCCTCTTCTTCTTCTTCATGCTGGTTGGATTCCTCTGATTCTTCATCCGAATCTGACACGTCTTGAAGCGTCTGAGCAGCAAAAGCATTGACGATTGATGCCATATCTCCATCTTTCATGCCAGTTGCAAGACCCATTTTCTGCATTGCTGGCTGCTGTTTCTGCTGCTGCTGGCGCATAATTGGGTGCATCGGCATCCGCTGGCGCTGTTGCCAGTAGGGCGAGTTGGGTTTGTGCAAGTCCATTTTACAATGCTAGAATATATCTTTACTTTTCTTCCTTCACATTCGACAATGAACCTCTTTTCTTTGCTGCGAGTTTTGGATTCATTTTCGTTCCGATCTGTGCCGAGATTCTATGGCCGACACTGCTACTCTCTGGGCGGTTGTTGACAGACTCTACGGACGCGTTGATTTGCGAAGCGGATGCGCCAATACTGACTTTCTTTCGAGCCGCGCGGATTTTTTCTGTTTTTCGAGGATTATGGCAAATCAGATCTGGGTTTCACGCGTTTTCGTCGACGCTATAAACGTTTAATAATACCTGGAACGGCAAATTTTAGCTTGGTATCTGCAGGTAAGTCAAGAAGTGACGTGTAGGTTGGAGTCGCGTCATCGGTAAACTCTCCAACAACCTTGACAACAATATATGACTTCCGATCGTCCAACTAAATAGATGCAATGTTTCAACTCTTTAGAATCGGGAGCAATTTTTAAGGGTGACAACATAGAACAAAAGGGCAACATACAAATCGCTTTGCGTAATCGCGCGCCTTGCTATTTAAATCGACAACATCGCCACTTTCTGTTGCTAAATCGATAGGCGCTGTCAGATTGGAAAGACCGCAGCTCTTCTTAATGTATGACAACACGACGTTGGCTTGGCAATTGTGGTTTACGATTTTCTCGCAGCCAGCTATAAGACTCTTGGACTTAGCCATGATATCGGTAAAAGCGAGTACCAATGTTTCTTTGTACCTCCGTATTTAACTGTGATGAATGGCATGGGTTTCAAGTGAGTATTCCTCTCTTCAGATTTCCACCGATTTACATTCAATTGATCCTCGAAAAGAACAGCAGCTAATGATAATGCTACTGCTTCTATTTTGTCTATCTTATTGAGAATTGAGAGCCTCATTTATTGAACTTAAAGCGTTAGTGGTTTTTTTTTTCATATTAGACAGTATCATCACAGCCATTTTATTTAGTCTGACGCCTGTGGCGATTCTTCTTTCAAATCACCATAAATAGTTGACGTAGGTCGAGAACCAGGTCGAGATCCCGTTGAAAATCTCTTTCCAGCTCTTGAATCGACACCAAATTCGCCGACTATAATCTTTTGGGACGTAATTTTGTCTCCTTCTGGTTCAAACCCAATCTTTGGCACTATGGGACCTGGACTCTCTATGCCTTCTTCTTTTATAATGGTAAACTCAGGAGTTTTGGGCTTAACCACCGAAGGTCGCTGAGTTGCAATCACCGATTCTTCTGTAGCTCCACGGTTTACATCAAGCATGTTTTCGTCGCTGGAAGGACGTCGCGATGCTGCCTTAAATGCTTCAGCCACAGGATCGTGATTAATAGATGTTTTTCGAGAGCTTTTCTTTGACGAAGTTCTTCTTGCCATTTTTGGTGAAGGTGGGGTGTTTGCCTCTGGAGTTGCTGGTTTCCCTCCATCTCCAGCCAAACTTACAAGCCTCACTGTTCCAGGTCTGCTTAATGGTGTCCGTGGTGGTGCAAAAGTCGGCATCCACTCGGAATCACTCAATTTTTGCTTCGGTTCGGAAAACAAAATATGGCCGTCATCGGGTTTCTTCCCTTCAAAAACAATCCGCTGAGATCCGACATTTTCTACCATGACAGTCGATATTCGTGGCGATAGGTTGTCATTGCTGCCAATATAATTGGAACGCGGTCGAGAAAGCCTTGATGATGCTCCTTGCTTCAAAACGCTTGGCGGCATTCCAACAGAAAAGTCTTGGGATCCTGCGCGACCATCGCCCAACGATGGGGGCCGATTTGACTTCGGACCCATTCGATGGACCACCGTCAGATCACCTGAGCTTCCTTTCCCATGCTCGTATCCAGACGGAACCTTTAATGAAATATCTCCCGAGCTTTGGTCATTTGTGCTGGCTGCTTTCAAAGACCTGGCATTGGATAATCGTCGAGAGCCGGACTTCCGCCTTGAATCGCGTCTCGCAACAGACACAGCAATACTAAACTGAGATCCTTTTATGGAATCTTCGTCTTTCCATGGGAGTCCACGATGGGACTTTGCACTGACTGGCTCATCAGCCAAAGCCTGCCAAACTTTGACTTTCAACAACTCCGTGAATGTAAAAAGATTCTTGTTGCACCGCGTAAAAAGAATCGGAATAATTGGATCTGTGTCAGAAGAGTTAACATAATACTAACTTATCATTTGATTTACCTTGAAAAGTCACCGCCATTTTGGCAGCCTTGAATTCTTCCTCGCTAATCAAACCTACGGCACCAGCTCTATTTATAAGCTCTTCTAGTTTCGTCCAATGTCCCTGATATATACAGCGTTACATGCTAGAACCTGCAACGAAGGCAACTTAAAACTAAAGACAAACCAGGGAAAAAATATTTTGTGAGCTTGACATGAAGGGAGCTTCTTTTAACGGCATTGGCTGATAAAGAAGTTCTCCATCTGAAACTCGTCTATGCATAGTGGATGGTAGCAAATCGGCATGAATCGATTCCGCGATATGACTGGCTGCAAAGCTCGTAATTTGTTCGCGAATAGAATGCGGATATCCTATTTTTTCGTCTGCCGGACCACCATCAAGTTCGTCACTGGATAAAACGATGAGACCACCCAATAATGCATAGTTTGTTCCTTACACGAATGCAGCAAAGAACTTTTTAAGGTCTTCCTCTTGCTTCTTTCTGTCTGAATCCGTTAAAGCCGATTTAAACTTGGCGATTGCATAACTATGGGCCGTCAAACATACAACTGCAGTCACGACCAAAATTACAAGTGGAAGTACTTGTCCAAGCTGTTTTCGGGTAGCGAAGGCCTCTTTACGTACCAAGAGCTCAAAGACCAGAATGATGGCATAAATAATGGCGCAGTACGCATAAATAGATCCACGAATATAGTCATACCACCACACACTGTTGGGTCTTCCAAAAAAGGAGCAACACGACATGCATATCATGAGAATAGTTGTACATCCAAGAAAGAACTTATTCGCAATGTTGAAGTATAGAATAATGACTATTGTCTTGGAAATTGATTCCAAGTAAATATTCCAGTCCTTGTCCTTGAAGCTGAAGTCCTTTCTCAAGAGCTTCAGGATTTTACAGTATCGAACAACCGCATTGGTGAAGCCGCATCCTAGCACAATGCTGCAAACGACCATAATCCAATGAGAACCGGCCCAACAAACGATTCCATAGCTGTTTGAGTATTTGGAAGTTTCAATCGATAATCTGCAATCAAAAACTTTTGCCAAAAGCTCAACACAGGGGTTATAGAATATTAACGCGAAGTTGGGCAGAAAGTCTGCCAGAAATGCGTGGAATTTAGTGAGGCGGACAAGCTTCTCCGGAAAATATGCTTCCAAGAAGCCATAGAGGAAAATCGTGTAGTACATACACGCCAGCCATATAAAAACACTGAGGTTCATTAGGATGTAGTACCAGAACCAGTCAAATATGAGGCCGATATATGAAATCACTTCAATATATACACTTTCTTGAATGACTGTGGACCGTTTCAAGCAAAGGTATAGAATTTGAAAGCATGTGCAACATTGCGTTACAACCCCCAACCAATTTTGCAATGTCCATTTGACTTTGACTTCTTTGGATTTGTTGAGTGTTGCATTTTCCGTTACAGACTTTTTGGCTTCCGAGCTGGTGTGATAGTCATACATGTTACTTGCGAACGGTATCGCGTTCGATAGGACAAGCAAAGTGTAGAAAAGAACATAAATCGAGTATCCGACTTTGGTCACAGAGAATGAGACCAGGTTGTTCCAGAATGTGAGTGCTTCATCCCAAGCATAGCTTTCTAAAATAAATGCATAATGATAGATCAGTTTATACTCTGTTTTCAGGTTTATTTTACCTGGAGAAAATAAGGCAATCATGTCAAATTCCTGTTGAAGTCCTTGCATTACGTTTTGCTTGTTACAAGTCACCAAGCTCAATGATCGCACACTTTTTTCCAAAAGATTTGCTGATAAAGGCACCCATTGATTGCCTGTCAAACTCGTAATTGCTGCATGATCTGTGATGGCAAAATACAGGAAATGAACCATTTCTCGAATTCGAGAACAATCCTCACTATCGCCATCCACAAAGTAAAAATAATGTTCCCGAATTAAAGCATGCACCATAATTGATAGCGGATATGCTGATACAGAGTTAGAATCTGTGACGCTGACAAAGTTGTGTCTGCTGAAAGAGCTTGAATCTATGTTTCCAGAAACAGCAGAGATCACATTTTCCATCGAAGGATCTGTAATAGTTCCGTTCAAGTTAATTAATCGAGCAATCCGCAGTGTTTCTCCGCGTTCCTGCGAATGTTTCACTGCCTCCATTGGGATGAATGCGATAGAGTATGGCATGATAGATGAAAGATACATGAGTTCAAAGGCATTATGGCCTTTTACAAATGATTCGGGCCAATGAGTTCCATTTTTGGTATTAACAATGCTGTTGAAGGCTGCAGAGTGGGTGGCAAGAAACTCCACTATGATATCTGTTGACGAGCTTTCAACTTTATCCAGAACAATAACCGTTATTAATTTTTTCGGAAGTGTGGCATTTGGATTGAGCAATTGTATCGCTGAATCATTCCATCGACTGATTCTTCCACAAAAGATGTCCCCAAGTATCCTGCCATCAAACACTAGGGCAGCGGTGTTCTTGCTTTCAAGATGTGGAAAGTTGTACACGACTCCCAATGCGCCGGCGAAAAGAGGAAACATCAATGTTCCTAAGTGGTGTGGCGTTTGAGGGTTGATGAACGCAGACAGGTTAGCGATCGGATTTGGATCATCATTCAGGTAATATCGCGCATCCGTAATATCTGAATTGGCATCAATGACGCCAAACTGACTTATTCCACCAAATAAATCGCTTTCTCCAACAAGACTCCCAATGGATGCGTATGTTACAGTTGTGTTTCCCCCATAGTGACTGTTTGAAGAATACAAGTTAATCCATCTCCACAACGTCGTTGATGCAAGAGTTGATCCTGAGCCATCGACTTCTATCGCATGTTGCTCGTGGCGAAGAAATGGTTGAGACGATTCGTCGACGTAAGTATAAAGAAGGCCACTGGTCACTGCCATCACAACCAACGGGAACAATGTATAGACAATTACTCGCAGAAGATCATAGAGCTGTGTTACTTCGTCCGATTCCGAATCGTCAATCGTGATTGGCGGCGGAGTCGTGTCTGGGTCGTGCTCTATTGACTTCATGGTAGGATTTTCGTGCAAATCTTGTCGCAGGCCACAACAACTATCCTGATCAACTCATTTTTTATGATCAAGATTCACTTCGAGAATGCCAATAACAAAGACAAATAAAAGTAAATAAATATCATCAATAAATGGCTGTTCAAGTTTTCTATTGCGGCATCTGCACAGCACCACCAGAGGTTTACTCTCCCACCTTCCTTCCATCAATGGTTCATTGATCTCGTCATTTTCAAAGTACTGCGAGTATGGACCCTCCTTCAAACGTTGCAAGCCCTGGCTTCAAGAAAACAACGCAGAGCTTTACTCTAAACTGTACGAGGAAGGAGCTTCCCAAGGTTTCCTTTTTTCGATTTGAATGTATTCAGTGTTGGGATGTGCGTATTGATGGCGGTTTTGTTAACCTTCAGCCGCGGATAAGCTCGACAGCCTCAGTGTCGTAGACGGCGGTGCGACCCCAGCTTCCTCAGAAGCAGCTGGAGACAATGCAAAGAAAGCAGAGAAAGCGCCAGGTTATTTTGATGGCATGACGTGGTTCCCATTAAACTTGACAATAGAAAAACTGGATGCACTTCAAAAGGAGCAACTGAAAAAGGAAAAGAAGAAGCAGGAAGCTCGAGTCAGCATTAAACGTATTGAAAGAACCAAGAGAAAATGCGTGATTGCGGTATCTGGATTGGAAGTATTTGGTGCGTTCTTCGAAGGTCCTTGGACGTGCGTCACGATGAATTCGGAAACTTACGGTGTTATCATTTCCCAGACGTGGACTTGAAGAAAGCCGCCAAATTGTTTGCTACTCGATTCGCTTGTGGCTCTTCGGGTATTCCTTTGTAGTGCCTTTGACGTTCTCTAAGAAAGTTTCTTCCCAGTCACAAAGAATCCTGCCGGTTACGATGAAATTATTGTTCAAGGCGATGTCCAAGACGATATTTACGACTTGATTCTGAAGACGTGGAAGAACGTGCGCTATTATTTAAATCTCATTTTAAACCTGATTTTAAACCTGATTTTAATCTTATTCAATATTTTATTCAAATAGATTCCTGAAGATAATCTTGAATTGGATTAGCTCCTTGTTTTTTTTTTTTTTTTTTGTTTCTTTTCTTTTTTTCCTTCCGAAAGGCATAAAAAACAAATGACTCCACCAACAACTACCACTGCACAAAAGGCATCAAAGAAGTACATCATCGTTACTGGCGGTGTTATTTCAGGAATCGGAAAGGGTGTGATTGCGTCATCCACTGGTTTGCTCCTGCGTACTATGGGTCTTACTGTCACAGCCATCAAGATTGACCCATACCTTAACATCGACGCCGGTCTGATGTCTCCTTTGGACCACGGTGAGATTTCACGTTCATTTGGTCGATGGTCTTGGGAATTCGCCGTTGTTGAAAAGTCTCGTTTAAACAGGCGAAGTCTTTGTTCTTGACGACGGTGGTGAAGTCGATTTGGACTTGGGAAACTATGAGCGGTTCTTGGACGTTACTCTTTCCAGAGAGAATAACATCACTACTGGAAAGATTTACAGAGATGTCATTGAAAAGGAGGTTGGTGTCTTTAGTGACTCATTGCTCTGGCCTGGCACCCTCCAAATCCTTTCTTGATAATTCTGTATGTTATTTTTTGACCGTGGATATTAATGTATTTATTCAGCGTAAGGGTGACTACCTCGGAAAGACTGTACAAGTTGTTCCCCACATCACCGATGCCATTCAAGACTGGGTCGAACGCGTTGCTAAGATTCCAGTGGACGAATCTGGCTTGGAACCCGATGTTTGCATTGTCGAAGTACGTTTTTTTATCAATTTCATACGCGAGCGCCACCTTAAAAATCGGAATTTTTCCGTTATAGATGGGAGGAACTGTTGGAGACATTGAATCTGCTCCATTTATTGAAGCTATGCGTCAGTTCCAATTCCGAGTTGGACATGAAAACTTCTGCTTGATTCACGTTTCCATGGTGCCAATTGTTGGATCGGTCGGTGAACAGAAAACCAAGCCAACCCAAGCTAGTGTTCGTGATTTGAGAGGATTGGGCTTGAGTCCTGATTTGGTAGGATTTTTTGCCATTTTGGTCTGTTTGATATCTTGTTAATGGTCTCCTGATAGATTGCATGCAGAAGCAGCGCACAATTGGAAAAGAGTGTCCAAGAAAAGATTTCCATGTTCTGCCACGTTCCTATTTCTAGTGTTTTGGCCGTGCATGACTGCCCTTCTGTCTACCACGTCCCACTTCTTCTCCATCAGCAAGGCTTGATTACCACCATCAGCAAACGTCTTAACCTCGCCCCACGCGAAACCCAAGCCAGTGTCAGTCTATTCAGTAAGTGGAGGCAGCTCTGCCAAAGACTGGAGCGCCTCCACGATATCGTCAAGATCGTAATTGTTGGAAAGTACACTTACCTGCACGACTCGTATATTTCTGTGGTTAAGAGTTTGGAGCATGCCAGTTTGAGCTGCAACCGCAAATTGAAGCTTGAGGTGCGAACTGAGTTGTATCCTTATGATTTGATGTCTGTTTTCTTAATACTTTTTGTGGATACCAGTGGGTTGAGGCTTCTGATCTGGAGGCTGAAATGCAGCAAACCGATGCCTTGAAATACCACGATGCTTGGAAGAGCGTTTGTGGTGCCAAGTGAGTTCTCAGAGATACTGATGTAATTTATCTGAATCGATTCGTTAGTGGCATCCTCATCCCAGGTGGTTTCGGAGTCCGGGGTACTGAGGGTATGATTCTGGCTGCCAAACACGCCCGAGAAAACAAGATTCCTTACCTTGGAATCTGTCTTGGGTTCCAGATCGCTGTGATCGAATTTGCGAGAAACGTTTGCGGATTGGAGAAAGCAAACAGTACTGAACTGGATAAAGAAACACCAAACGATGTTGTTATTTTCATGCCTGAAATTTCCAAAACTCATATGGGTGCCACCATGAGACTGGGTTCAAAGGAGACCATTTTTGGAAAGGGAACTGAAGGATCAACCATTCGTACGTAGATTTTGGCACTTTTATTTTCGCCTCATCATTTTTCCATCCTGAAGGTCGGTTGTACAATGGACAAGAGACTATCCATGAGCGTCATCGTCACCGTTACGAAGTCAACCCAAAGTTTGTTGATCAACTTGAGTCTAAGGGTTTGAAGTTTGTGGGAAGGGATGAAAACGATGAGCGCATGATCATTTTGGAGCGTGACAGTGAGTGATTCATGACAGCCCAGTTCTTTTGGTATTAAACATTTCATCTCAGTCAAGGAACATCCTTACTTTGTGGCCGTTCAATTCCACCCAGAATACAAAACCAAACCATTGAAGCCCATTCCAACCTTCCTTGGATTTATTCTCGCAGCCGCTGGCCTTTTACCAGAATACTTGGAATCACTCGATCCACACACAAAACGTGCCAAATCCAACCTCGGACGTTATGCGAGCTTTGATGGCGAGACCCCTGCCGATCTTGTGGCTGCTATGTCTCTGAACAGTGGTGCTGAAGGCGAGAAAGGTGTCAAGATGGTTTTGAACGCCGGAGGCAAGAAGTAGATGCGGAAGTCTGAATTGCAAAAAGCGTATTCTTGTTTTTGAGAATACATTTCAAATAATTTACTTATTGAATTTATTCACGGCATACATATTAAAGTACTGGTCATAGCACAACTCTCTTGCACTTAGTCTTTTTTCTCCTTTTTTTAATTAGCACCCGGCTCAATGAATCCATAATAAAGGGCAGGTTGTAACGGAAATGAAAGTGGAATGAAGCCAATTTTGGAACAAAAAGTTCAGCTGAGATACCACCAATGTCATCGCGCGACCGCAGCAGAGACAGAGACCGCGACCGCGAGCCGCGGTATCCACCGCAGAGCGCCACTCCCCGGGGGCCGCCGCGCCAGGGGAATGCATCGTCAGGGTCAGGGGGGCAAGGGTCCCGAGGGGTCAGGCCGCAGCAGCAGAGAAGCAACTCCAGTAACGGCAACTATCCGTATCCAGAAAGCAGCGGCGGCAGAGACAGGCTGGGCGATCTGCGCTCAAACTCAGCCGCTTCAAACTACTCAAACTCGTCAAACTACAACTCAAACTCCCGCTTGAACAACGGCAACGGCAACGGCAACGGCGCAAACAAGAGCGGGCGCTTCTTTGACGACGTTGATGCTGTTCGAACGGACCTCGACCGCATCCAGCAGAAGATGCTGCCAGACTTGATTTCAATGCAGCAACGGATCATCTCATCAACACAACCCAGCGAAACCCAGCGACTCACTTCCCAGATTAATTCAGTGCAGGACAACATCTCCGCTACGCTGCAGAGTGCTCGCAAAACTGTCAAGAAGTTGAGTGCCGATAATGCCAATTTGGCTGCTGGTGCAGAATCACATTCAAGAAAGGGTCAATTGGGAACACTGGCTAAGAAGCTGATGGCTGTGGCAGATGAGTTTCAAAGTGCACAAAGGTCATTTAGGAATAAGTACAAGCAAAGGATGGAACGGGAAATTCGTATTGGTATGTGTCTTTGAATTTGAAACCCAATTTAACTATGACAACGTATTGATTTTGTCCGAATATAACAGCTCGCCCTGATGCTACTCCACAAGAAATTGCAAGAGCGCTGGATAGTGCATCTGGATCTGCCTTTTCTCAGCAGCTGCTATCGTCTCGAAATGAGAAAGCACGACGAGCGCTGGAAGAGGTCCAAGATCGACACACCGAGCTCCAAAAAATTGAGAGATCTCTCGTAGAACTCTTTGATTTGTTTCAAGAAATGCAACAGTTGATTGAGGTTGGTTTCCTGAGCTTGCAGTCAATCGTCACTCTCACTGACATATCTTCGTTTACTACTCAAGACCCAGCAGGAAATGATTAATAACATTGAATCCAATGTCGAGAATACCGTTGCATATGTCGAGGAGGGGTCGAAAGGTGAGGAAACAGCTGGTTGTGACCTTTAAAATCATCTAATGCAGTTCTTCTTGGAAATAAGAATTGTCCAAAGCAATCGTTTACAAAAAGAAAACCAGAAAGAAGCAATGGTGGATTCTGATTGTGGTTCTGATTCTGCTTGTTATAGTTGGAGTCGTTGTGTATTTCCAAGTAATTGTCATTCTCACAAACTTCCTGCTGAGACTAACATATTTTTATTTTATTTTTTCAGGTTATAAAGCCTATGCTGAAGTGATGAATCCAAAAGTCGCACCAGCACTCCTTTTTACTGTCATTTGACTCATTTCTGATTTTATCCACCGCACTCCCAAACGAAAAATAAAAACTCGTATATATGCCAAATATTTAAATGGCTGCTGCTGGAGACGGTGCTGTGTAAATAGTAAATACTTACTCATATTCAAGTCAGCTCGACTGCGAAAGCTGACATTGGTTGAATCAACTGTTAATTGCATTAACCAATACGTATCAATTCAGTCTACTCTCAAATCCACCCATCTGAAGTATGATGGCATGGTATCAAGTAAACAGCTGGCTACCAGAACATGGCTTCGTAAGAACCGGCATTCATAAGCGCACCATCGCGTATCTATCCATCAGAATATCTTTCGAATAATTCACGATCACGTCACGTTGGGAGTGAAGTAGGAAAACCTGACAATCATTTCATTGTGATTTTAGCAAGGCTTGTGCGGGCGGAGACATTTGAATGTTATGCAGTGCCAATAGATCTATCAGCAGCCGACCAAATTTCATGCAAAGAATTTCGATCAACCACTGAACTGACTGAAGGACGTGGAAGATTCAATCGGAGAGTTGGGAAGTTGGCTTGTCGCATCATAGGGCCGGATCGTTGTTAACCTCTTCCTTGCGAACTCAGAGGCAGATAAGAGGCAAGATCATTGAAATCGGCCGTTGCATTGTATCAAACTCCAAAATGAGTTATCGACTGTAAATGAGAAATTTTGCTATCTGAAACCATTTTAATCAAACCGCTCTCGGGCTTGACGAGCCTCCCTGAAACTCCATAAATAGAGCAACCACCTTTTTCACTCCCCTCACCAAACCAATCAACATGGGCTTCTTCGACACTCTCAACCAGGCTCGTACCCAGGTCTACGTCATTTCCTTTGTGTGCTTCTTGTGCCCAGGAATGTTCAACGCTTTGAACTCCCTCCCAACTGCCGGCCCAGCTGCCCAAGAAGTCAAGGACAAGCAAAACGCTTCCCTCTACTTCTGTTTCGCCATCATGGGTCTTCTTGCTGGTGGTCTTAACAACATCTTGGGTCCACGTATCCTCGCCGCTATCGGTGGTACTGGTTACGCTATCTACGCTGCTGCCCAATACAACATTTTCAAGGTTCAAGGACCAAAGGGAACCGACCCAATCACTGACGCTGCCAACACCTTCTCCATCTTCTCTGGTGCTTACATTGGTCTCTGTGCCGGTATGCTTTGGGCTGCTCAAGGTCAAATTTGCTTGACCTACCCAACCGAATCCCAGAAGGGAACTTTCTTCGCCACTTTCTGGGTTATCTTCAACTTGGGAGCCGTGCTCGGTAACACCATCGGAACAATCCTCTCCTGGGGTGCTGGTCCAGAAGGTTACGCCATGAACGACGCTATGTACTTGATCTTCATCGTTCTCATGGCCTGTGGATCCGTTGTCGCTTTCCTCATCCAGCCACCAGGTACTATCATCCGTGAAGACCAAACCCAAGTCGAGACCCCACCAACCAACGTTCTCCGTGAATTCGTTGAAATCCTCAAGCTCTTTGCCAACCCAGCCATGTTGACCATCTTGATCCCATGCATGTCCTCCAACTGGTTCTACACTTACCAATTCGGACCATTCGGTGGATACTTCTCTGGACGTACCAACGGTCTTAAGGCTATCTTCTACTGGCTCGGACAGGCCGGAGGTGCCTGGGTTCTCGGAAACATGTTCTTGGACAACACCAAGTACACCCGTACTGCCCGTGCCTGGACTGGAGTCTACTTGATGGTTGGAACCACCCTTGCCTTCTTCGGAGGAGGTGCTGCTTTCGAATACACTGCCTCTGCCAAGGACTTTGTCAAGATCGATGCCGGAACTGACTTTGGCCGTTTCATCGGACCATTCATCTTGTACGTCTGCTACGGTCTCTACGATGCCTTCTTCCAGGTCTTCACCAACTACTTGATCGGTGCCATCTCCAACGACTCTGAGACCCTCTCCCGTTACGCCGGTTTCTACAAGGGTACCCAATCCGCTGCTGGTGGTCTCTCCTGGGCCTTGAACGGTTTCGTCTTCACTGGTGACAAGGCCTTGACCTCCACTGCTCAATTCTGGGTCATGGTCATCCCATGTGCTGTCTCCCTTATCTTCTTTGCTCTCTTCACCAAGACTTTCGTCAAGGACACCACTGACGAGAACCCAGAGCACGGATCCTCCATCAAGGCCCACTAAATGCTATGAGTTTCTTTGGTGTGTGTTTTAAATAGATTGTTGAGAATAAAAGTGCTATGCTTCAATTCTTTGTTTTTCATTCGCTTGTTAAAATCAAGTAGTCGGAAACGGGAACAAATGTAAAACAATTAAGAACAATTCTCTGATTTTTTTAAATAATTGTCAGCAAAAACAAAAAGCAACCGCGTGTAAAACCACCGATCGTTCGGGTTAAATCAAGTATTCTCAGTGCCACCGACTGCGATTTAAGCCCTTGACTGTGAATATTCCAGACTATGGTATTGTCCCTGTACGCATTTATGTGAACTGTCACAGTCTGACCCATCAATAAATTCAGAAACTCACACCAACTGACACAAGGGACAAACATTTGACACTGGAATTGATAACAACAGGTATGCAAAACACCCTCTCCGCTCTTTCTGTCCCGATCTCTTTCTGCTCTTTCTATCCTGGGCGTGGGCGAGCGGGGCGGATTGTAAATCTTTGGCGGATGGCGAAGAGAGAAAAAGTTGAGCAGAGTGGGATTCGAACCCACGCCTACGAATAGATCACGGCCTTAACGTGACGCCTTAGACCGCTCGGCCATCTGCCCTACGAACACTTCAACAATTTTAAATATACTTGAAGTGAAATACCACATTTCAAGTGGCGGATAACTCTTGATGCTAACATACCCAATCGGATCACAAACTCAAAAAAAAAAAAAAAAGTTCCACACCCTTTGGAAAATACGATCTGGTCAGTATTACAACAGTTTGAAATGTATTGTAGTTGAAATAAGAGACACTCATTGGTTTTTTTTGGAGGAGTATTGGTACAAGAGTTATAAAAACACAATCTTTCCGACAAAGAAAGATGGTGGAAAAATTGTATCATGGAAGTTGGAGATGTAAACTCAGAAAGAAGGAACTTTGCCAACGGTTGGTTTCAAGGAAGTGGTATTTGTAATTTGAACAAACAAGGAATCAAACAGACATGAACTGCAAAGTTAAAGGCAAATTTACCGGAATGTTCGAAAGCCAAAATCCGAATTTCGCCAAACAGCGGCCAAAATAACAGCCAAAATAATGAAGTATTATCAAGTTTTGTGTGAAATTTAAACGACTCAACATGTTCCGCCAAGCTCTCAGACACGTCACAACGAAAACCACCTCCCCGAGACATTCCCTCTGCCAGTCTCTACGAGTATGCGCATATTCAACACAACCAACCGAGTATCCCCCCGTCCAGCGCCTGCCTATCCAACCTCTTGAGGCCACGTGCGCTCGATACTTGGAAAGGTCAGTTCAACCTCGTCTTTATTTGTAGAAAACTCACCAGTAGACGAAAAAAAGTTGCAAGCCTCTTCTCACTCAAGAAGAATTTGAAAAGACGACAGCGGCGGTTCAAACGTTTTCTCGAAGTGGAGGGTTCGGTGACGTTCTCCAAGAACGATTGAGACAGCTAGATGCTACAGAACAGGTCACAATTCACATTTCTTCTTTATTTTTTTTTGGTTCTTGGTGACCGTGAGGACGATTCGTTGATTTTTTTTTTTTTAATTTCAAACAGAATTCGTGGCTCGAAAATATCTGGTTGAACAAGGCGTACTTGGAATGGCGAGAACCGTCATTGATTAATGTCAATTGGTGGTGTCAATTAGCCGACCCCAAGGGTGGATTAGTCAAAACGCCAGAAGAGAGTCCAGTGACGGATTTTCAATTACAGCGTGCGAGTCAGTTGATTTCGAACATGCTTGATTTCAAGGTTTTGGTTGATGAGTTGAGTAGATGCTTCAAGGCGTAGAACCCTATGTTAAAAAAAAACCACACACATAATACAGTCGTCTCTTGCCGCAAGAATACATGAAGGAATCGCCGTTATGTATGAATCAGTACACCAACATGTTTGGTGTCACACGTATTCCAGGGGAGAAGGCGGACACGATTTCGTCAACGTTCCCTTCCAAAGCTACGCATATTATTGTGATGGTGCGCGACCAAATGTATACGCTGGATGTTATTGCGAAAGATGGACGCCGTGTTTCAATGGAAGGCGTTTCCAATATGTTGCGACAGGTTGAAAAGGATAGCTGGATGGGTGAGAGGCAGGCACCCGTGGGAATTCTTACTGCAGGACACCGTGATACAAACTTCAAGGTAGCTATTATAAATTCTGCTTATGATCTGTTGAAACACTTTCTTTTTTCCAAGGGATATTCGCGTCTTCAAAAAATCAGCGAGCAAAACGCAAATAACCTTGAATTGATTCGAACTTCCTTGTTTGTGGTGTGCTTGGACACAAAGGGTGGCGATAAGTTGTTGCCAGAAGAAACACATGGGCAGATTTTCCACAATTACGATGGTTACAATCGATGGTTTGATAAAGCACTGCAGCTTATTGTTCTGCCAAGCGGTCGAGCTGGTTTTAACGGGGAACATACTCCAACGGATGCTGTTATTCCTGGACGGTTGATGGATTATGCGGTGAAGACGTGAGTTCTATTGAGGATTTTTTCCGCTGGTTATTCAACTAGCCATCAGTTTTCCTGCCAATGCGAGCAACGCGGTCTCCAATAATGCTATTCCCGGTCCCCAAAAGCTGCACTGGACAGTTGACCAGGAAACCACATCACACATGAAAGAGGCTGAAGTCACTGCTGCGTCTTTGATTCAAGATACGTTTAGTTGCTTGCTTCAAACAGAAGTTTACGGAAGTCAGTTCATCAAGACTGTTGGTAAGGATATGTTTGGTCGTCCTTTAGCGAATACTAAAATCCGTCCCTCAGCCAAGGCTAGTCCCGATGCATATGTACAAATTGCTTTGCAACTCGCTTGGAGGCGCTTGCACAAAGATCCAACAGCAGTTTATGAAAGCGCCTCTATTCGATTGTTCAAACACGGCAGAACTGAAACAATTAGGAGTTTGACGGAGGATACTTGGAAATTCGCATCCACTTTTGATGATTCCAGTATTTCTGTAAGTGCATGGCCGAGATAGAGTTTTTTATACTTCATGTTCTCAGTGGGTCCATTATTATTTAGATTGACGAAAAGCGCCTGTTGTTTGGGAAAGCGGTCAAGAGCCAGGCAAATATGGCCAAAGAAGCCACCTTTGGAAGAGGGGTTGATCGACACTTGCTGGCGCTTCGAACTTTGATTCAATCTCCTGAAGAGCAGAAGCGAGCCACGTTGTTCACTGACCCTGCATACATCAAATCCATGTACTTTAAGCTCTCAACCAGCAACATGAGTCCTGGAGATTCATTCTACGGAGGATTTGGTCCAGTTGTTCCCGAAGGTATGTACTCTGTTTTTTTTTTTTTTTTTGCTGATATCACAGAATGTAATGCGAGCGACAGGGTACGGAATCAACTATGCCATTGGCAAAGACGATTTGAAGTTTTCCATTTCGCACAAACCTTCCTGCCCAACAACCAGTGCTTTGGATTTCAGAGCTGCTTTGTTGGCGAGTCTTGTTGATCTCCAAAATCTTTTCGAAGTTGGTACCGACTCTGCTTGACATAAAATAATAAAGCCAATGTGACAATCTGTCGTGGAATCATAATTTACTTTCTAGTTTCAAAACCGTTGAATTCATAAAATCCAAGAAGGATTGGACAGCCGCATCAACAGTTGAAAGCTCCAAATGCAGATGATGACTCCCAGGCATATGAACGACTTTCAAGTTCTTAACATGGCTGGCACGGTTTCCGAATCCCTTTTTGTTGAGCCAATCATAGAGACCCTTGTCGCCGTATATGTTGAGAACGGGGCATTGAATGCCGTCAAGAAACGTGTGCACATCGTCTTCGCTGTAGCGCATTGGACTATTTTTCACAGCGACAGGGTCTGAGCTCCAGACAAACTTGCCGGTCTCTGTCTTCACGACGCCGCGGTCGACCAGCCGCTGTGTTCCTGGCTCTGACACAAAGTGCAGACCAGTCTTCATGCGCACGCGCACGGCGGCGTCCTTTGATTCGAACTGCGCCATTCTTTTGCCTTCGTCTTTTTCCTCTTTTTCTTTTTCCTCCGCTTTTCGGCGCCGCACTGCAATGGCCGTTGTCGCGTCGACCAGCGCCGAAACCGGTTGCGCAATCGGGCCGAGCGCCTCGATCGCAACGAGCGACGCAACGCGCGGCGCCACGACGGCGGCAACAAGCGACGCGACGGCGGCGCCCATCGAGTGGCCGAGCAGCGAGAACGACGGCCACTCTGCTTGGTTGTTCGGTTGAGTTGTTCAATGTTGCGTCAGGCTGTGGGTCTGCAGACACTGACCTAGCGCGTCCAGCACAGACACAACGTCTTCGACGTAGTTGTACACGGCGTAGTTGGCCTCAATGTGTCTGCGAGAGAGCGGGTGAGTGAGTGTAGTCTAGCTAGTGCATTCAAACGACCGACGCACCGATGGTCTGAGCGCCCATGTCCGGCAAAGTCCAAGGCAACCACGTAGAAGCGGTCTGGATCAGCCGCAAAGACGCGTTCGAGAAAAAAGTCCCACGTGGCGCAGTTGTCCAGCCACTGTACAGTGCATCACATCATCAGCGCCGCCAGTGCAAACAACGCTAACCCCGTGTAGCGCCAGTATGCGGTGCGCTGACTGCGTGTCCTTGCCCCAGACGACTGCTCTGAGCGTGAGGCCTCTGAATGTGGTAAACTGCATTAGCTGGATTACTTTTTGTTTTTTATCAACACATTATCAGCAGCCAATGGCAAGCGACTTTGTGCTCGAGACGCGCGCAGCCGCCGCCTTCCACGGGCCCGTCGCCGTGTACAAACACGCGCGCACGCAGCTGCGCGTCGTGTTTGCGGCGCTGCCCGGGCCGCTCGTGTCCGCGCAGGTGGTGCTGCCGACGGGCGCCCTCGACGACGCCGGCCTGCCGCACACGCTCGAGCATCTCGTCTTCTGCGGCTCCGCGGCGTTTCCAAGGTGCGGCGCGGCTTACGTAAGCGACTGGCACTGACGCGTAACTCTTTCACTCTTTCACTGGCAGGCGCGGCTTCCTCGACACGCTGGCCACCCGCTCGCTGTCCACGGGCTCAAACGCCTACACGGCCGAGGACCACACATGCTACTCCATTGCAACGGCTGGCGCAGAGGGCTTCTGCAGGGTCCTGCCCTGTCTCGTCGACCACATTTTAAACCCAACGCTGACAGACGAGCAGTTCATAACGGAAGTCTACCACATTGACGGAACGGGCGCGGAAAACGGTGTCGTGTTTTGTGAAATGGCGGGTCGAGAGTACACTGAGGGGGATCTTGTGGACTTGAAGATTCGGCAAACACTGTTTCCAAACACTGCCTATGCATTCGAATGCGGCGGAAAGACTGATTCTATCAGGCATTTGACGAATGCAGATATTAAAAGCTATCATAAGTAAGTTGGTTTGGTGTGATCAGCTACCAAACTGTTGTGCTTTCTTGTTCCAAGTATTGATACGTACTACTAGGCGATTCTACAGTGCAGACCGAATGACCATCTTAATCTGCGGAACAGTTGATCACGAGAGCATCTTCAAAGCATTAAGAGCCGTTGACTTGACATCCTCCACCAACAGCTCAGACTCCCAACCAACAACCCAACAACACGAATCCATTGAATTCACAACATCCCAAGAACACATATCCGCATCAGTCGCAGAAACAGTAGAGTTCCCCTCCCAAGATGAATCTCACGGCTCCATTGTTTTCGCATGGAAGGGACCCCACTCAAATGACTTTCGGAAAATAGTGTCGCTTGATATTTTGCTTCGTTTCTTGCAGGATACCAGTGCGAGTCCATTGTATCAGACATTTGTGGAGACTGAAGAGCCGTGGGCGGCGGAAGTGGATTATGATGTCAAGAGCTACTTACAGACCGCTATTGTTTTGTATTTCAGTGGCGTTAAATTAAAGGGTCAAGAATCTTTGGATGATGCGGATGCCGGGAACGAAGATGATATGGAGGTTGAAGAAGGTGAGGACGGTGATGATGATTGGGTTGATGAGGACGGATCACACGATGGTGCTACTTAGCTCTTCGGAAGATGAAGGAGACTCGGGGACCGCTGCTGTTGATCCAGAAGAGTTCAAAATCAAGCTTGTGGCTCTACTTCAAAAGTACAGCCAACCAGAAAATATTTCACAGGAAGACATTGCACGGACAATTGATCGATACACGCTTAAAATCAAGGAAGCCTTTGAAGAAGATCCTCATGAAGTGGTGGCGAATTATATGATGAGTGACATTACCCGATTCCATCTGTCAAATTCACTGCAAGGCAGTGCCGATGATATTAAGGACCCTCTTTGACAATGACTCGTGGGGCAGTGTTCCGCATTGTCAGAGAATTGTTGAATGAACCAATGGAGTATTGGAGTGGTTTGGTCAAAACCTGGTTGTTGGATCAGGCTGCAGCCCAGTTTATTGCCAAACCAAGTCGCTCTTTGGCCGCTCAACTTGCTTCAAAGGAAGCGCAAGCATTAGCGCTCCGGAAGCAGACACTTGGAGAGACTGGACTAGCCAAACTGAATGAATTATCAGTGAATGCCTTCAACGCAAACAAAGTCGACCTACCTGAATCAGTTCTCAACGACTTTCCATCTGTTCCAGATGTTGCAGACTTGCCAAAATTGACTTGCGACATGTCCATCCATGACATATCAACAACGCCAGAATCCACACTTCGACCATTGACACAGGCGCAAATCGTTCAAACCGAAACTCTCTTTACTCATTTTCGCATTGCATTCAACATTTCATCTCTTCCCGCAAAGCTACGACCCTACCTTGTTTTATTCCAAGAACTCCTATTCCAAAGCCCCGTCGCCGTCCCAAACAGCCCCGAAATCGACTACCGCACCGTAATCAAGAAAACAGCAGAAACCTTTGTCTCCCACGAAGCGTCCTGTCGGTTTCGGAAACGACATGTGGAGCTGCGGCTGGCTTTCCGAAATGTTTATGGTCTCCTGTGTCGAGCGATCCAGTCCAACTTTACGCAATCGATTGAATGGGTGTTGCATGTGATCTTATTCACCAAGTTTACAAAAGAACGGGTTGTGAGTGCGATTCAGAAACTGTCGTCGGATTTAATGGATATCAAGAGAGATGGGTCTTGTTTACAGTCTGCAGGTTGCCACGCGGCTCACGAGTTGTAGAAGAAAGGAGGAGGATGACGGGTGTTGCGTTGAATGACTTGGCAATCAGTATTTTCACGCAGCAAAACTTTTTGAAGGGGTCGAGTAAGAAAGTCAAAGTCGGGTGGGTCTCTAAAGGGAGTCAAGGCTGTGATTGATTCCTTGGAGGCGTTGAAGAGCGCGATTGTTGTTGGGATGGCGGATTCACCTGGGTTTGTTCAGTTGGGTTTGCCGTTGGATTCTGACGAATCAGGAGTGGATCGATCCACTGTGTTGGATCTGTTTTTGAAGAAATGGGATCAAGATGCGAGGACTTTTTATAGTCTGACGAAACAGAGTCCTCGATCCTGCACCAGGAAAAGGCGCTGCTGCGTCGTTGGCGTTTCCTCTGTTGCGGCATCCCTTTGATGTTTCGCTGTTGGATACAAGCAAGTTTGGAAACGGTAGTCATTGTTCCTGTGGAGGGAATTACTGCGTCGTACATGTCCATTATTGTTCCATGCGATGTGTTGAAAACCAAGGATTACTACGCTGGTAAAAAGCCTATTCTCTCATGATATTTTTTTGTGTGTGTCTGTGTGTTACTTAATGTTTGTGTTCAGTGACTCTGTTGGCTGAACTCTTGTCAAGAGCCGAAGGCCCTCTCTACACTTCGATTCGCGGAAAAGGTTACTGCATACTGACTCGTCAATCTCCCTTGCAGCATGGTCGTCTCATTTGACATTTGATTTGAGCGAATCCTCTGACCCGTACCGCGCCTGCTGTCGAATTCTACAACATCCTGCATTCTCTTGGCACAGGAAGCTGGGTTCGCCGATATCGCAAGTGCATTCAACATTGAAACCGCGAGAGCGTCGGTGGTGTATCGAGTTGTAACTGAAAAAGCCACGGGTGGTGGATGTATTGGATCCACGCTGAGAAGATGTCTCCGTGGATTCATGACTGACGAGCAGGAACGTGAGTTTCACGCGAATCTGTATCAAATTACGTCTCGCTGATTTGAAGCGGGTGTATGATTTGTATTTCAGGACAGTTTTTGGATGAGAGCAAGAGGATTGTGACTTTGATTACCAAATCGCAGGAGGCGCAAGTAGTTGGCGGGAAGTTTGTAAGCAGTTTGAGGAGGAGCCGTTGAATATTCGGTTGAAGCTTGTGCATAAGCTGTCTGAATTTGATTTGTGATTTTTGAAGCGATTGAAATATCATAATGTTTCCGTATTTTATTTTTTTGTTTGCTGTTCAATCTTCATATTCGTCCTGGTATTGCTGCTGCTGCTGCTGCTGTTGCTGAAATTGATGCTGCTCAAAGGCCTGTAGCGTGGCAACAGTGCTTGCTACGTCATCGCGCGGTGGTCGATCGCCCTTCACACTCTGCTAGAAATTGTAAAGTACCATTCGGATTAGCAATACAACAAGCTACACATACGCGCACACACACATTCATACCTCGCGATACTTTGTCAGATATGTCTTTAGAGTGTCGCTGTAGTTGTCAAACCCCAAAGACGTAAGAGCCCATAAAATGTCTTCACCACCAATAGTTTTTCGCTTTTCTACAGCACATCTGTCTGAGGCTTTGATGGGAATTAAGGTTGGGCGTATTGTTTTTGGATTGATGTGCCTCCAATACCTTCAGATGTCACAAAGGAGATAAACTCAGAGACACATTCTTGAAGACAGTCCTAACGAGAGAGGGGAGAATTGAGAACGTTGGTTAATAGATCGGTGATCGACCATAAAAGAAACAACCTTTGCATCTTTGGCTATTTTTGCATTCTCTGGTAGCGCGCGTTTCATTAATCGAGCCACATTTGCGATTGGAAGGAGACGGTCTTTATCGAGTGAGGCTGCGGTGGCGACGGCGGCGTCGTCGATAATGTCTTCGGGTTGGTCTTGCATCATTCTTTTATTTATTTTTTACGCAAGTTGTCGAATAGCAAAAACCCGCAACTTGCTCGAAAAGCTGAAGTCTCTAGTACGGGGATTATACTTTTTTTTTTTGGTTAGGTTTGGTTTGGTTTGCTGGCTTCCAGTGTTGTTGAAAGCCGTCCTCACCGCCTCCTCCTCTGCTCATTTGGTTTCTTCTTTTGGACGTTACCTGTTTCGAGATGCCGTGAAGGCCAAGCATTCCAACAACTTATCTTCCATCGATTCCGCTGACCTCCGACTCGTGTACAAGAACAAATCCGAATTTGACATGAAAAGCGCTGACAATAGAAAGGAAGAGCCGTTGGAAGACGACCCTCTCAATTCAATGAGAGGCTCTCATTGATGGCTTTGGCACCACATCAAAGAAGGACGCTCTCGTTGTCGCTGTTCAAGCTTCCGAATCTCTTCCAAATCCCCCTTACACCAATATTTCTGCATTAAATCAGCTCCCTTTATTCTGATCACAAATCCTTCTTTCCAGAGGCAGCAGCGGCCTCTCTTTCGCGCTTTCTCAAGGCCCGTTTGCGGATATCAATGTGCATTTTGTTACTTTGCTTGATCCAAAAGGACTCACCCATAAAGTTATCAATCACCCACATTAGGAGTGCATGGGATGGGTAAGGCGTGCTATCAATACTCTTGCCCAAATTCCCAAGCGCAGCCTTCACGAATTGCTTTGCGGATGGAGTAGTCCAGGACGGTTTTCTGATTTTCGACATTGGAGTCACGACAAAGAAGGCGCGCAAGTGTTCAACGTGAACGTTTTTGGGTTTCAGTTCCATTGCCAAGGCGATGGACCAGAATCTGAGGAATGCTTTGGACGCTGAGTAGACTGAGAGCATGCCGCATGGAACGACACCGGAGAGAGAACCAATGTTGAGGATCAGGCCCTTTTTGTTTTCAACCAGCATGGGGGCTACGATTTGAGTTATTTTGAGATGAGCTTGGATGTTGACTTGCACAATCGCATTGATGACGTCGCTAAGAAAACAAGAACATAGATTAAAAGAAGAGTACAAGAAGAGTACAAGAAACACGCACTCTTTCTCGTCCAGAAACTCGACTGGCATCTCGTGGCTTGTGCCGACATTGTTGACGAGGATGGCGACGGGGCCGCCGAGTGCTTCGACGACGGCGCGCAGCTGCGCCCAGTCAGCGTCTGTGGCGGCGGCCAGGTCGAGCACGTGGGTCCTGACGGTTGCGGCCGGGTTCGCGCGCCGGATGTCGGCGGCGGCGGCGCCGAGCTTTGCGGCGCTGCGCGCGACGAGCAGCACGCCGCACGCGCCGGCGAGCTGCGCCGCAAACTCGCGGCCGATGCCGTCGGACGCCCCCGTGACGATCGCCCACGACCCTGGCGCCGCGCCGAACGAACGCAGCGGGCGGCCCGGAACAGCGTACGCATTGGCGACTGTGTGCGCAAGCTTCAGCACCGCGTGTCCAACGGCGATCGCGCCGACGGCTGCCGCGGCGGTGACGAGAAGGCTGTCCATGGTTGGTTACTTGGCAACAATTGGTAGAAACACAGCCACGAAATGAAGCAAAGAAAACACGACCAATCGCATCTTTATTCCGATACTCGACTCAGCTTCGTTCAAAAAAAAAAAGAATCACAAAATGACAATGGCGGAAGTGGAATTTAGGGCCGTGAAAAAATGCCCTTTATGTAGAGGTGTTTGGATGTTGATTTCTTTACTTGTTCAATGACTTGCGGACGGCATTGACAATGTTGTTGACGCTGGGCAGAGAGAGTTCTTCCAAGTTCTTGGCATATGGCATTGGAATATCAGCTCCAGTAACTCGAATTACTGGGGAATCCAAGTGGTCGAAAGCCTCGCTTTCCATGATTTGAGCGGCAATTTCGGAACCAACTCCGAATTGTGGCCATCCTCCTTCAACAGTGATCAAGTGGTTGGTCTTCTTGATGGATTGAACAATGGTTGGAACATCCAATGGTCGAATTGAACGCAAGTTGATGACTTCAGCGCTGATTCCTTCCTTGGCAAGAATAGCGGCAGCCTCAAGAGCGAACCCAACTGGGCGGGAGTGGGCAACAATAGTAACATCGGAACCTAAAAGAGGAAATGAAATCCATCAAAAAAAAAAAAAAAAAGAATACCATCACCAAAAATAAAAAAAAACTTCAGTTTACCTTCAAGCTCAATCTTGGCCTTTCCAATCTCAACGACAAAGTCCTTGCTCAAAACTTCGTCAGCAACTGGGAAGCTGATACCGTACATCAACTCGTTTTCCAAAACAACAACTGGGTTTGGGTCCCGAATAGCAGCCTTCATCAAACCCTTGGCATCTTCAGCACTGTATGGAGAAACGACTTTGAGACCTGGAACAGAGCCGTACCAGGCAGCAAAACATTGGGAGTGTTGAGCGGCAACTCCGGCAGCAGCTCCGTTTGGTCCACGGAAGACAATTGGGCACGCAATCGTACCACCAGACATGTATCTCGTCTTGGCAGCAGAGTTGACGACTTGATCAATAGCCTGTATAAAACACGCCAAAAAAATGTCAATTGCCAATTCACCCTCTTCGCACTTGATTTTGCCCCCCCTACCTGCATCGAGAAGTTGAAAGTCATGAACTCGCAAATAGGCTTCAATCCAGCCAAAGCAGCTCCAACGGCAATACCAGCAAAACCCATTTCAGTGATTGGGGTGTCAATAACTCGCTTGTCACCGTACTTTTCAAGGAGTCCCTTAGAGACCTGAAAATTTTGATGATTGAAGCTCCGTTAGTCGTTTACTTGAGAATCGAGACTGAAATAAACGATTTGGATGATCCGTGGTTTTGTTTTTTCGTAACTGCTGCTGACGGGTTCACATTCTGGCATTTCCACTCTCCATCCCATCTGTCCCCATCACCGAGCAATAGGAGCGCTATTTTTCTCAGTGTGCGTCCGCGCAACATATTTCCCAAGCGATCATAATCGTGTGGAGGCTTTCCGTTTTTTGAAATAACGCCCTCACCTTGTAAGCACCATTGTATTGAGCAACTTCCTCTCCCAACAAGAAAACAGTTTCATCGCGAGCCATTTCTTCGTCCATGGCCTGGTTCAACGCTTCTCTGACAGTCAATTGCTACATTGTAAACGGTTATTTAAGAAAAAGGGAAAAAAAGCACAACTTAGTGGTTGCAAAAAAAAACAAACGAAACGATTATTTACGTTTCCAGCTGGAGTAGACAAAAAAGCGGCTGAAGATCGCATCTGAACTGATCGGAAGGAAGAGGTACGGAGGGCAGTAGCCCGCGAGAGCAGAGAGCGTTGGAACATTTTTTTTTGGGACTTGCTGAGAAAAGGAAGACGGGAGATTTTTCCGGTTTCTCCCCCCTTTCGCTGCTATCCGTTATCGCCTACCTTCTCTTTTTATATACATATATATATTGCTACCAAAACATATGCACAAATCCTGTACCAGTTGCTACAAGCAAGTCACTTCCCCCATCATCGTCAAAATCCATTCGATGTATCGAGACCCCAAACCTATCCCCCGAAGCAGCACCATAGATGCATTTTAACTGCGGAAAGAGATCCGCCAAGAACTGTGGATCATGCCGATGCCCACCTCCATGTGGGGGTCGGCGATTGTTTGTTGAAGTCGAGAATATCTGTGACGAAAATATCGTACTGCTTTCGATCCTGTGGATTTTGCCTGATTCTAAATTTTGGGGGGTGATGTTTTGGATCAGCCCAAGAATTAGAACGCTGCTTGCTGCTGGCAAGCACACATTGAAAAGCCACAACAACAAAATTTTTGTCTAACCTCCTTCTGCGGTGGACTCGGCCACCCACATTTCACCGTTTTCAATAAACCATCCACTTGCACCTAGTCTGGCGTTACTCCGAGACCCTTCTATACGAGTCAATGTAATGGAGTCCAAGGATCTACCAGTACCCAAAAGAGATTCTGGATCAATCACTCGAACCGTTCCTGCAGCATATCCGCGTGAAGAAATTGGCGTCAAAATTCCAGGAAGATCCATGAATTTGGGTTGGGCTTCGCGCGATGTTTCTGTTGGTGATGAGATGAAGACGTACTGCTTTCCAGAGTTGTCTAGCGATCCTACAATCATTTGACTTTTTCATGGATGGATGACGCGTTTAGTGTAATTTAAAAAAAAGCGTTTTCTGTGAATATCTTACCTGCCAAATCCGCTTAGCGCCGCTGAATGTGCAACAGAACCCACCAGAACGGGTGCAGCTAGCCCTGAAACGATTTTGAAAGCATACACTCTTCCAAATGCCTGTTGGAAGTACGCCAACCGCCATCCAGGCGCACCCACGAATACGATACCATCTACAACCGCAACAGAAGTTCCGAAACCTTCAAACGCGATACCACCACCCAAAGGAGCAGACAAGCTCCATAACGCGTTATCCAGCGTCATGGAATGGATTTGGTTTGGTTTAGATTCAAACATATGGACGATTCCTCGGTTCGGAGATTGTGCTGTTCCAAAATAAGGGGAGCCAATCAATAGCGACTTTCGTTCGCCACCAGCAGCATCAAGAGTCAAATCGCCAACAGACATGGTGGTCCCGAACCCTCTTGCTTTTTCATTCGCGGTTCTGGAAGTCGTAGCAAGAATAACAACATCGGCGTCCACTTCCGCGTTTAAGACGCACTGGTCTCCCTGCAAAGCTTTCTTTTGTTTGCAGTTCTTACTTAATCCTCCTTCAGAACTCCCGTAGAACACAAACACTGCTCCCGTATCGTGATATGACCATGGCGCCGACACCACTAAATCATCAATCCCATCCAAGTTGAAATCAAGCACTGCAAGCGAAGACCCAAAACGCCCACCCATCTGATTCGAAGACAAAGGGCCGTATATTTTTACAGCCGCCACAGTTTCCACTGGATGCGACACAGATGTCATCAAATACTCATGTGACATGTTTGACAACACAAACACGCATCCGATTTGAGATGTCCCCAAATCGGAATACCCCGGCGCAGCCAAAACCAAATCCGGGAACCCACTTTTGGTAAAATCCCCAGAAGTAATCGAGTCCCCCAAGTTCCCATGCGGGTCTTTTTTGGAATAAAAGGTGTTCATTTTGCTGACACTTTGAATATGTGCGATTGAGTGGCATCTTGGACCAAAGACCCATGAAGACACGATTGAGAGCATTTCTGATGTTCCTTCTGATATGGTGGATAGAAGGCGTTTTAGTTTTGTTGGTTCTTGGATTTCTGGGATTGTGGATTCGGTGGTTTGGGTTTTTCCCAAAGGGATTCTCAGGACCTGTTTCAAGAACTGTGGCAACCAAAGATGGTCTTTCAGCCCTATAACTAAGGCATCATTTTTTCCGTGAGTCAATCGAGCTTGTGCACCGTTCATCAATGTGAAGACACGGCTGTGGATTGTTGACTCAGTCCTGCTGATTCTCTTTGATTTGCCCGTTATAATGAATCACACCCTCTGTCTCGCTTGGAATCTTGTTGGAGACGGAGTAATTTCTTGTCAGACAGTGCTCCATCGCCTCGAATTCCACCCGAACAATGAGTGGGCAAATCTCTCAGATCCTCGTTAAAGCCAGCAGTTCAAAACAAATATCCAGCAGGACACTACTGAAGCGCGTCCATTGAGTCGATTCCTCCATGCGGGTATGAATAATACATATCGATAAGAGGTGGCGCCTTTTTAGATCATTTTAAAAAAAAGTCAACCAGTGGGTATGATAAACAAAAACAAAAGAAACCTCTTGAGCCCAACGAGGATACAGATATCTCCCAGCGACTCGAATTCCTTGGGACGCTAGATATCCTTGACTCATACAAGTGTTGAGCTCCAAAACAGTGACTGAAAAGAAAGGAAAAAATGTTTTAAAAACCAGAGGAATGTCTGTACGTACGAAAAAAAAAAAAAAAAAAGTACCATCGAATCCAAGATCCTTATAAATCTCAACTAAATCCCCCGTTGGAACGCGCCATTCAAGTTGAATTATAGAATTCAAATCCATTGAATGAGCAAGTGCGAATTCCCCTCCAAAGTCCGCCATGGAATGTGCTTTGGAATACGATCCACCAAACACAGTATATCCCAAAGCTTCAACGAATCCCCATCCTTCCTTGTCCAAGGAGTGCCAGGTATAATCAGCAACACTGTGGGATATTATGCCCAAATAGAACGAGATCAGAGGAATTGCCTCGTCTGTCCAAATTAAAGATGCTGAGTGATTTGAGAGAGGTGGGTATTTTTGGTGTAGATGCTTGAATGCTGCCGTCCAGAACTTTGGCCAGTGAGCTTTAATGTTCAGATTCAGAACTAGATTAAAACACAGACCAATCAAAAGATTCAATAACCTTCTTCGGCTGCATTCCCCTGATTGGCGCAAGCGTAGCCCCTGATTTGTGGGCTTAAACCATTTATACCTTTTTTGGAATTCAACACTCACCAATCCGGAAAGAATGATCCTGCATGCAAACTCGGTAATGATATTTTTGGTAATATATTAGAGTCGTGAATAAGCAATGCTGAGTCAAGAGCCCGCTCGGAGACATACGCATGTGTAGTCATGCTAAGGCATCTGGTCAGTCAACCGATGATTGGCGCATTAAGAATTACCCACTTTTTTTGAAAGGCGATTAGCAGGAGAAGTAGAGAAGGGGTGTAACCAAGTTCTGTACCAAGCTGCCACAAGTGTGGCGGATCCAAGATAGACAACCAACATTTTTGTGTGTTTATGGTTACTTTTTTTTTTTTTTGAATGGGCTCGTCTCCGCGGACTTCTCTTCAGAAATCAAAATAGGCGGGAGTCGGGAAACGCTGTTGCGAATGTAAGTGCCACAACAACTGCCGGAATTCCATTCCGATCCGGAAAAAAAACTGATTACAATGAAGCATCCTGTCCTGGTCATTCACGGCGGTGCAGGGATCATCCAAAAAGACAAAGTATCCGAAGAGCGTCGGTGAGAAATCGAATGATCGAATATCAACTGATTGAACTGAACTCATTGGTGTTGGGAAAGCGCACTGTACTTGGAAGGGTTACGACAAGCATTGTACGCAGGCTTCGCTGTTTTAAATAGCACATCAGGAAATGCGATAGATGCAGTAGCTGCTGCCGTTGCTTCTATGGAAGACAATCCACTGTTTAATGCAGGAAAGGGGGCAGTGTTTACAAGAAATGGAACTCACAGATTGGATGTATGTTCTGATTGTTTGTATGATTATAGAACCGTGAATTAACCATAGCCTCACAAGGCGTCCATTATGGAAGGCTCAAGCTGTCAAGTGGGTGCTGTTACTCAACTGTCGATGACAAAGAATCCGATTGAGCTGGCAAAGTTGGTCTTGAAACACCAACCAAATGGTCATTGCTTTCTTGCGGGGCACGAAGGAGAACAATTTGGGGCTTCCCATGGCCTGATTTCCGTTGATCAAGAATATTTCGCGACGGATCTACGCAGGCAACAGCACATTGCAGGTCTCGAACAAGAAAATGCGAAAGCTATTGTCTCAGAAGACTTTCGAGCTGAACCATTTGCTATTCAACACGAGGCTGGGTCTCTGGACTCCCCTAAAGGAACTGTTGGTGCCGTCGCCCTCGATTCCAAAGGAAACCTCGCTGCCGCGACCTCTACAGGTGGTATGACCAACAAATATGAATCTCGAATTGGAGATACTCCTATTATTGGTGCAGGGACTTACGCCGAGAATGGTGTGGTGGCTGTTTCTGCAACTGGCGACGGCGAAAAGTTTATCAGAGCTTGTGTTTCTTACGACGTTGCAGCTCAAATGAAGTATGGAGGAAAATCTGTTGTGGAAGCGGCTGAATGCACGTTGAAACGCGTCGAGGCGATGGATGGCAACGGCGGTTTGATTGCTCTTGATTCCAAAGGAAACATCTCCATGGCAAATTCTTCAGGAATGTTTCGGGGATGGATTGATGCGGCAGGTGTCGCTCATTGTGCAATCTTTGTTGATGATGAATGTTGATCAAAGTCCATATTCAAACTGTATTCAACCAATGAAATCAAAAATCATTTCTCTGATGGCTTCAGGAGAATCTTTTGGGCTCAAATGTCCAGCGTGCAAAATCTCAACCCTCTTTAAATGTTCAAACTGAGTTGTATAACCGACGACAGCGTCATTCATTCGCCATACTTCACGAGGCGCCTGCTGATACTGTTTCTGGCCATTCCACTCCAATCCCGAAATCCAGTCGTTTGAAGACAAAATCCCATCTCGAAAGTCAAATTGCCCCTGATACAATAGCACCTTCAAACTATCGTCAAGACGTTTATCCGCATCAAACTGTTGCTCCGTCAGCAGTTTTTCTACAACTGGTTTCATGGACTTCATTCCATCTTCAAACAGATTTGAAGCAACGAGTGGGTCCTTTTCAAACTTCAAATGTAAAGGTACATTCAAAGCTTGTTTGACCGCGTCTAAGTTCAACAACGTTTCCATATCTGCCCATGAGTTTTGAACACTTCCTTTACGAATGTCATAGGGATTTATATTTCCAGTAAAGTTCTTGAAAGCAGCAAAAATCTCATTCCTTGCCAGAGTTGCGGCATGCCATTCCTTTCGTTCCGCTTTCTGAATCGCATCATTGGCATGGAAGTCCAAAACTTCAGCCTGCTTTTTAGAGACTAGTCCGACAGCGAGAGCCAAAGGGGCGTGAGAAAGAACTTGTGACGGGGGATCGGTGAGACCGTTGCCAATAGCAATTCCACGCAAAGGAATGTATTGCGGAATCCGAAGATCAGACGACTTATACATCAAGTCTTCCGCGTTGTTTCGAGCAATTATTCCATTGGCAAACGATGGAACATACTTTCCGGCGTAAGATTCACCAGCAATATACAATGGGGCCAATCGCTGTTCGGGAAACAACTTATAGAATTTTTCCAAAAAGATAACGAGATCTCTAGCTACTGCATCTTGATTTGTGACATATCCTTCATTGTAAGTACCACTGGAATGAGTATCAGGCTGCTTATGCGGCGATTCTTTTGTTGTGGAATGATGGACAGCACTATATCCCACACCAACAGGATTATCGATGAATAACATTGAAGCTTTTTTGTTCCAGGTTGCATTGTGTCTAGATAACTTGAAGTTTGAGTCGACTCGAAGTGGACCCATCTCGTAAAACAACCCAATCATCGACGATGAACCGGGTCCACCTTGCAGCCAAATTATTAAGGGTGGAGTTTCGGTAGTTGGTCGAGACTGGCATGGGAAGTACCAAAAGAAGAGCGATGCTGTGGCTGAATCGGCAGTTTTCGAGCCTTGCCATCCTTCAGGATAGCGCCTTGGAAATGCAGACTTAAGATTTCCGTAAATGATTGGATTAAATCCTTACCGAATGTCAATTAATCCAGCAAAACTCTCGGTGATGGGATTGACGTTGCTTGCCCAAGGGAGTGCGGAATGCTTGACCCGATACTCTCCAGCTGCAACAGTGTAGTTCCAAAGATATGAATGCTGGGTACTATTCCCATTATTGAGATGCAGGGGTAGACTCGTGAGAAGTAAGAGGCCCAGATAAGCGGTGATGAGAACAACTGCGAGAAGTCGCAAAAACATTGTAATTATGAAATGGAATTTTGTAAGATGTAATGTATCTTGTTTGACACACCATCTTAATCAATAGTGAATAGATAGTAATAGAGATCTTTAGCGAAAGGGATTTTATTGTGTTTTACTGTCTTTTTATTTGATGGTGTGCAAGGCCCCCTTGTAATTGCCCACCAAAACAGTGCAAAATTGCCCCAACTCGCGGCTTCAGCTAGCAGCAGTAGATGGCCCCAACTTCACATGCACCTGCTGCTTCAAGTAATATTCCATACGTCCAACTATCTCCTATGGCCTTCAGCGGAGTGTTTGAGTCACCCCACCCACCTTCAACCGTAAGAATTTGGAAGCTTAGTAAACAACTTAAGCGCGTATATCTAAACTACTCTTCAATACCTTCATTTCAAGCATGCTTATCGATACTTTAAATCATTCGATTGGCCCGGATTCAATGCCCCAAGTGTCGCTAACGCCCCTGATATCTTGACCTGCATCAAACTGAGCATTCTATACGACTACAACTTCTTTTCATTCCAAAACTCAACCAAAACGTGTCATTTTAAAGTTCCCACTCGTAATTCTGGATACACGATGGTATTCCCAACGAACGCGACGATACCGTGCCCACCGACCGGAAAACCGGGCTGCATCAATGAAATGAAAGACACGGACTTTTCAAATGCGTTCAGCGTCATGGATCGAAAGGGGAAAGCCTTGAAGCAGAAGGCAAAAGACGTAAAGGCATGCGCAAAGCTTTGCTACCAAAACAGGAATATATGTGCAGCAGCATCTTATTACAAGGGATCTTGCTACTTCAAACAACCCATTAAGTTGAATGATTCCACGTATTATGCGGGTGTGACTTGGTTAATTGATGCACGGCCAAAAGACCGAAAAGAGTCCACATGAGTCCGCGAACCACTAAGGATCGATTAAAGAACTGGATTGAGTTTAGTTGCTTTGCATAATCATTATTTAAACACTGTAAATATACTTGCAACATTGATTTGTCACCACAAAACCTTCTGGAACTTGACCCACACGACAAATTTCGATAGGGCCAATGATTACCATCACCAGGCAATCGAAAGACTGGCTTAAAGCTGTTCTAGCAGTAAGCAGCCGGTTGAGTGGGTGCAGTTCGATCTTGACAGTCCCCTATTGCAGTATGTCCTCGCCATTGCTTTTGTATTTTCGCCGTGGAACTCTTGGATTCAAAGCAGATGCTATGGAAATGTGGTACTTGTGACCGTCATTCAGTCGCCGTAAGTGATACGTTTGTTGTGGTTGGTTTGCAAAGTAACAGTAAAACCAGTTCAAAAACCGTTGGAAACTACCTTGATTCTCTCTTTCTACTACTTGTAACAATGTGCTTCTCGAGTGCACTTTTTGCGTTTATTCAGGCCGTGGTTGGGACTTCATACACCGGAATGGCTTTTGTTTTGTTCTTCACTGTTTGGATCTTCTCCACGATCCGAACATTCAACCTTCAGAGATATTTTGTAGCATCTCTGGTCGCTCCACTTTTTGCTTTCTCGGCTATTGCATCTATTGTTGGGGTCGTTGGCAAAAACACAACAGACGGAGCACTGTTTGACGAAAACTTTCTCATCAGCACATTGGAATCTTACATGATTGGTGTAGCTATTTGTACGGCAGTGAATCTGTTGGTTTTCCCCGATTTTGCCGAGTCACATATCAATGAGCTTCTTCTGTCTGTTTTGGAGAGTATTTCGGCCCTATCGACATCAGTAATTGCGTGTGTCGATGGTTCGGAAACTGACAAGGAAGCTTATGCCGCGGGAAATAAGAAGCGCACAGATCTTGTGCTCAAGATCCAAACTGATTTGGGGAAGATTGATACCACCATTGATCAAGCAACTGCTGAAATCAGTTACTCTCATTTCAGTATCAAGAACTACATTCGTTTGGTGAAAGGCTGTAAAAGTGTATCCGCCGTCCTATTTTCATTCCAGACTGCCTTGTCAACTGCTGGAGTTCAAAGATTGGTTTCAAGTCCAGAATTTGCCAACCAAATCTCCGTTTCCATGAAACCAACGTGGGCCAGCCTGGATTCTTGCCTCCTTAAGCTGCTTGATGATGTATCATCTAAGCTCAACTGCCTCGGTAGCGCCAAAGCCAAACCCGAGCTTTCAGAAGTAGAAATCCAACTCGCTCTCGCAAAATCTGTAGAAGCTACAGAAATGGCACTATTGGAGTTTGAACGCCACGAACCAAGTGCATTCTTGGAAGTATTCGCGGATAAGGCGGACATTGCGGTTGGAGACTTGAAACCTGAAGTCAAGGCAAGCTGGGACAAGCTACTTCACGTCACATTCTTTATCCTTGCGTCCAAAGAACTCGTCAAGGAAGTTTCAACACTTCATTCTGATGCTGCAGCTATGGGAAAATCCAAGAAGATTCGAATGCACTTGAGTCACTTTATCCCCACGGGACTATTTCGTTCTCATCAAAGGATACCAGCTGTCCTCGCCAGTCACTATGCGAGCCAGACTCGCAAAAGTGAAAAACTTTATTTTATCCCCTCCTTCAATTTTCGGCCTCAAATGTGCGGTTGCGATTCTCTGTCTACAAATGGTTCTATACAGTAGACCTGATATCTTTAAATTATGGTATATGAACGGATCTGTCACGTCTCTATTGGTGGCTGTCTCGCCATCCATGGGTCAAACTTATCTCGGTCTTCCAATGCAAATTATTGCGACATCTCTGGGAGCTACAATTGGGTACTTGGGTGTTTGGCTTGTGGAAAAACGGGCCTTGGAATTATTGGGTTTTCTGTACTTGTAGCTATACCGTTTTTCCACCTCATGTTTGACATGAAGACATTTGTGCTTGGACTGCTCACGTTGATGTCATTCTCAAGTGTGAGTTATGAAACCCCTTCCCCCAAACCAATTTGTTTCTATTCATACTCAAAATCTTGTCACTAGTACGTCTGTATCTCAAATGCAAACAGCATAAACCCATTCTTTGATAAACCCGAAGTGTACCTCGGAAAGACAATCGGAACCACAAGTGTAACACTCTGCTTTGCCGTTATTTTCAGTCTCGTTCTGTATCCGACGCTTGCACGGAGAATCTTGAGAACCAAGTTAGGGAGAATCTTCAAAAACTTGAACATTTTCTATCGCAAGATTATCGTAAGCACTGTCAATGCACCAGAAGGAAATGCTATTCAAATCGAACAAGATTCTGATATCAAGGATACGAGAAATAAGATCCTGAGTCAGTTGGTTGCATTGGAACCAGTTATGGTGTTTGCCTCAGTGGAACCCAGATTGGAGGGCCGATTCGAATCTGCAAAGTATAGAGAGCTTTTAACGTGCATGTATCGGCTGTTGGATCGATTAGAGTGTATGAGACTGAGTGGAGGGGATCATGCTTTTGATCCTGATGTTTTGAAGTTGTTGAATGCTGGTCCTATCGGAGAAGTGAGACTGCAAATGCAACAAAGCGTTCGGTAAGTACTAAACACCTAAAACCAGATTGTTTTATGAGACTGAAAACTGATCTGTTTTAGATTGCTGCTCTATGTATTTGCCTCAACCATGTGGACGAAACAACCACTCCCACCATCCCTTCCCAAGGCGGCTGAAGCTCGTGATAAATTGGCTCACATGTTTGTTCTCACTTTGATGCAACATTACCACGGGATTCATCCAACTGGGACTGATCTCGAGGGTCTGATTCCACATGATCAAGAAGGCCTTCTAGCCACACTGAATACAGAGAAATGGATGCGACTCTTGAGTTTTTCTGTTGCGGCACGTGAAGTCGCGTATGAGCTGGATCACGTAACACCAGCAATGAAGTCGATTTTTGGAGAGTTTCCAGATATCATTGCCCGCAAGGATAACAACTTTGTGGTTGCAGACGTGAACGAGTGGCTTGTATCTGATGTTGATGCAATTAAAGTCTGAGTGATCGGAATAAATTGGCCCCTGTTGGTATTCACTCTTTTTGTATGTGCAGGTTTTAGATGTTTACTTTCTGTACTTCCTCTTTTTCATCGAAATTCAAAATGGTTCGTTGACTGCATCCACGTTTTAGGCTTTATGCCCACAGCCCTACGTCATGCCTACATACTGTCGTCAGGATTGCTATTGTGCATTGGATTGATTCAGTCCAGCTTGTGTTGTGGCAAGGCCAGTGCGAAAGGTGCTGGCGCCTTGTGTAGATGCCATCGCACCAAAGTCTTGGAGGGATGGGATCTAACACAGCAACACATCCTTTGCCAGCAAACAGTGATTATGTGCAGGCTATATAGCTGACGATTCAATGGGATGGCGTAATAGGATGGGGATGGGGATGGGGGATGGGGACTGGGAACTGCAGGAGTGCGAAACTCTTGACTCCACCGCACGTCACTGCCCCCTCGAGATCGCAAATCTAACCAGATCTGTTTCATTTGATATATAGGGTCGTGTAAGAACTAAGACTGTCAAGAAGGCTTCCCGTGTCCTCATTGAGAAGTACTACCCAAGACTCACTCTTGACTTCCAAACCAACAAGAAGATTGCCGACGAAGTCGCCATCATCGCCTCCAAGCGTCTCCGTAACAAGATTGCTGGATTCACTACCCACTTGATGAAGCGTATCCAGAAGGGACCAGTCCGTGGTATCTCCTTCAAGCTTCAAGAAGAGGAGCGTGAACGCAAGGACCAGTACATCCCAGATGTCTCTGCTCTTGCTGTTGACACCATTGAAGTTGATCCAGAGACTGCTGTGAGTACACTCTTTTTCCGCTTGCAGAAAAGAGTCGAAAATCAGAGGAAGGGTAGACATTTTTTTGCTTTATGCGGAGGGCTCTTTTGGGAGTCCTCTGCTAAGGCTTGATGTCGAAAATCTGGCCTACTGAGATTCGATTGATTGATTTTTGCGGGTGAAGTATTTGTTACAATTGTTGACTCTTTGGTTTTTTTTTCTTCGTACTTTTAGGCTCTCCTCAAGGCTCTTAACTTCGAGAACCTCCCAGGTGTCCAGGTTGTCAACCCACAAACTGCTGCCGTCGAGCGTGTTCCAGGTTACCGTGGTCCACGTGCCCCACGTAAGCAGGAGTAAACTTTTTTCGTCAAGTGTACTTTGATAGAGTATAGTTGAAGGAAAAGTTTTCGCTGTTGTTGGAGAACCAGAGTTGTATTGCTCTAATCTCGAATAAAAACGAGTTTCGACTTTGAGATCATTCGTTTATTTTTTGTTATTTTTCAAGCGCTGATATCAGGTAAACACTGCAGAGAATGGTTGGAGAGGTTTCTGTCATACTGGTACAGAAGGAACTTACCACAAAGTTAACATGCCCCATTTGAGTGGCTCCTCCAACAGTACCTGAGGATTCGGTCACAGCGACCATGAACTTCAAGAACAGGCTTCAGAAACAGTTTAAACAAACCAAGAAACAATTCATAAAAACCTGCATCGAAAGCATTCCTTCTTCATTGATTCTTAAAGAAACCTTTGAAGAGAGCAATAGTAGCTGTTTAAGTGCTGGTTGCACAACAGAGTACTTGTATCTGCGCAACTAATAAGTTTACGTTGATTGAAATGCAGTATACTGGCTCCAACTTACTCATGCGAAATATCCCCACCCTCGCAATAGAACGCTTTCCAAAGCATCTGAATCTTCATGCTGCTGTGGCACCCATATCGCCACCATCATACTCCACGACTGTCTCGCCGGCTAAACCCCGTGATGAAATTCTCAAATGCGGAGTCTGTTGACGCACTTGAATTTTAATCGTGTCCGTGCTTGGATCCAATTCGGAGATGGCATGTGTAAGCCAAATAGACTGATGTTATCAAAGGGGATTGGTTGTCAAAAAGATTCATTCAGACGTCAAAGCATATCAACCTTCATGATAATTTTGCACGCGATTTCACTTCTCGCGAATAGAGTTTCAAGTTCAATGATTTCTTCTGGTGTGCTTTCGATTTGCAGTGTATTGAGCCTTGCAATCGACTTTACGCGAGCATTTTGCATCCTGTCAGAGTGTCAGTGAATCACCATTAGATCTCCCTCCAAAAAAAAAGCAAAACATAAAATCGTACGTGAGAACAAGATGGTTTTCGGTTGGGTCATGAACTATTGACAATGATACATTTTGAGAACCTGATGAATTGCTGCTACTATTCGTGTTTGTGGAGCGATATCGGTTTCCGTATTGAGTTCCAGCACCAGCCATTCCCCCAATGTTGTTGTAGCCTCGATGGTTGTTGCCTTAGAATGTTTCAAACAAATCAATACTTTGGTTGTCCAGCAATCTGGCACAAACCAAAATTCAACTCATCCGCGTGGGCATTCGATCCTTCAGCAGATTTGTCCCCAATTCCAAAAGGAATCGCCGAAAGGCCACCAAAGATTGAGATGGATTCAATAAAAGACTCCAGATCGACACAGAGCAACAGATCATCTTCATCAACATTCATATCATCGGCAAGATTATTGTTTCCTTCGGCTTGATTACGCGCCGAAGGAGCTCGATAAGTAGAAAAAACAGACTTTGGAAGGACGGCGTGGAGTTGGCATGTCTACCAAGACATGTCCGAGTTCAGTGATGCAAAACAAGCAAGGGCACAAACACACACCCGATGTGGCAAAAGAGCGGATAAAACAAGACCACGCGTTGGAGAAAAGTTGCAAATGACTTTAATCTTGTGTTTGTTGGAGTATTTAGTTGTTGTTGGTGCTTCTTGGAACACACTTACCGATGAAGAGGCTTCCCGATCTTTGTCCTTTGAGTGCGAATGCGGCGATTGCTGATGCAGGGCGCGCAGCAGCGAAACCAGCGAGCGTGAGTTTGGCAGAGCAAAGTTCATCTTTATTCTTTTATTCTTTATTATTATTATGAGAATTAATTAATTAAAAAACAGCGATGGGCGGCAAGAAGAAGCGCGGCCACCGCTCTCAGTCCAGCACAGCGGCGGCGGCGCCGGTCGCCGAGTCGCTGTTTTCGTTCGAGGAACTCGACGGGCCGCGCTCGGACGCCTTCTTCCTCAACACAAACACCACCAACAACTACGGCACAAACACAACCACAGCCGCAAACGACGACGCCGACGACGAGTCCGACGCCGATGCCGCCGGCCTGGCGCCGGACTTGGCCGGCGCAACGCCCGCCGCGCAGCTGTTTGCGCGCATCCCGGCGCTGAGTTCGAAACAACAACCACAGCCACAGCAGCAGCAGCAAGCAGCACGAGCTGCTCGACATCTTTGCCGACGTGCCCGTGGCGCCGCTGCCGCAAGCTGCGCCGACTGCAAACCAGGATCTGATCGACATCTTCGGATCTGGGCCAGACTTCCGTTGTCTCTCCAAATGAAGTCACCCTGGATATCACCCACGACAAGGGCGCTCTGAAACTGACGGTCGGAGATTTGATGGCGAAATTAGAGCGGCTGGACAAACTTCAATCAATGTTTAATGGTGCGGCTTTCTACACAGCAATCCAATTCCTGACTGGTTTTTCACAGATCTTGAAAAGACGTATAAAAAGCAGTCCAAGCACAATATGCGTATAAGTGAAATATTGATCAGTCAATCTTCGATTCGTGGAGGGGTTCCTGTTGGAGATGATGGCGCTCTTGAAAAGTTCAACAGTTTCTTGCTGGATCAAAGAATCAAAATCGAGGTGCGGGGCCGACCTCGATTGTTAAAGTCGCATCACATGTATCTGAAATTTGCTTCCATTTATCTAGCAACACAGTGTGGCGACAGAGGACTCTCCGTCAGGAAGTTGCGATTTTGAAGGAGCAGGAAAGGCTGATTAAAGTGGACTCAGAAGCTAAAAGTGAAACCTATTCGAAGCTTGCAAACAGGTTATTCACCGTCAAGAGGAGGTTAGTTTGGTGTACTTCGGGCTGGTCCCATCTCACCATATGATCCAGGAAATTAAATATCTGAAGAAGAGTACCCCTCCCTCGCGAGCTGATTCTCCTGTCCGCCGAAGTGAATCTCTTGATACTAGTCAAAAGCACCGCTCCGGACAAAGCCCAGTCCCAAGTCCCTCAACCATGAAAGTCAACCATACCCCTTCAACACCCACCACACCCACAGCAACCACAACAACAACATCATCATCTTTCTTCAACTTTTTACCAATGAAATCTAAAGATAAAGATAAGGACAAAGACAAGGATGTTGCCTCCAGCCCAACACAGCCTCAAACATCGGAACTTCCACCGGCACCCTCACCATCTTCTGACGCCGCCAGCACTTTCCAAATGAAGCTCAAAATTCGGGACTTGGCCAATGCTCTTAAAAAAGTAACGGACCAACGAGACTTGGCTATTGTACGTATCAAGGAACTCCAGCACCAAGCGCAAATTGCACCACCGTCTACAACCGTCAAACCAACAGCTTTCTCTTCCGATGGGAACGCCACGTCTTACCAGCGTAGATGAGCTAGTGGCCGTGGATCTAGATGCTCGAAGAAACAGTGGAGACAGTCTGAGTGGACTATTGGGAACAGTCGGGAACGAGTTGGTGGATATATCGGTTGATTCCTCCCCAGGAACAGCAAACAATATTCAAGAACAGTACCGCACGAGGATAAAGGAGCTGGAAGCACTCACGACCGATCTTCAAAAACGAGTGGACGAACAAGTAGAAGCCAACAAAAAGCTCCGAACTAGTGGAAGCTTCAGCTCCAATGGAATAGCAGTACGAAAACGCGTCTCAAGTGGCCACTTTTTTGAAGCGTCGTCCTCCATTATTAGCAACAACTCGCTAACCAGTAACTCCAACGGCAACGTAAACGACGCCGAAGTATCTGGCGTGGAAAGTGAACTCCTCGAAAAGAAGGAGGAAATCACAAGTCTCCAAAGCCAAATCCGAGAGATTGGTAAATCCCGAGACGAAGAGGTTGAAAAAGTCTTTGTGTTGGAGACTCGAGTTGCGGAATTGGAAGCGCTTAAAAAAGCGGTTGAAGAAAAGCTTGACAGTGTTGATGGGAGATATGCGGCGTCGTTGGATAGTATGGCTGCGGTTCATGAGATTACAATCAAGACCATGGAGAGTGATTTGGAGAATCGGAAACGGCTGATGGGGATTGAAGTCGAACGCGCTAATGCTCTGGCATCAGAAGTGTCAGACTTGAAGTCTGCAAAGGATGCTTTGGATAGACAGGTGGTCAAGCTGGAAGGAGAGGTTAAATCCTTGCATTCAGCAAATGAAACAGCTGTATCCAGTCTGGTGGAGTCTGAAATGGCGCGGAAGAAAGCGTTGGAGAATGCAGAGCAGTTACAAGTAAAATTGACTGCTGTTGAAGAGGAGGTGAAAGTGGTATCTGAAAAGTTGGCGGCAATGACGGCTTCTCATGAAGCATCGCTGGAGAAGATCCAAATGCATTCGGGCTCAGTCAACGCAATGCAGGAAAAGATGGAAGCCGCTCAAACTGCTCAGAAGGACACTGTGGCCAAAATGGATAAGGCCTTCGCCATCATTCGTAAGCTGAAGACGGAGGCTGAAACAAAAGATGCGCTGAAAATTAAGCTGGAGGAAGATTTGGCGACAACTAAAAGTTCCCTGCAACAAGCTGAACAGTCCTTACAATCTCTTCGCGCTGATGTGGAGGCATTGAAATCTAATCCATCTGAGACCAAAGAAGCGGAAACAGGAATCAGTCAATCGGCATCAGACCTGGAACTCGCCTCCAATCAAATCTCCGCTCTTGCCGCTGAAATTGATGATTTGAAAAAGAAGAACGCATCCCTTCAGTCTGCTGCGGAAAGACCAGTCTGCGACCATGGCGATGTTGCCAGCCTATATACCCAAATTACCAAACTAGAAACTGACTGTTCTTTGTCTGTCCAGGAAGTTGAAAAGCTTCAAGGAATTGTTTCCACATTAAACGAAGAACTTGCTGCAGCCAATCAACGTTATCAAGATGCTAGCGCTCAAAGCATTCGTGTTTCGGAGCTTGAAATCGAACTTGCGAAATCCCAACAGTCTGCCACAAATTCCAGTGATCGAATCTCTTCTTTGGAGGCCGAACTTGTTGCTTTCACAAGAATCTTTAGCCACTGCGAACAAGAATTCGGACTACTCGTATTTCCCAGCTTGAGCTGGAGCTGACGGCGGCCACCAGCGCTGCTCAAAATTTGAAACTTCGCGTAGTTGCTCTCGGAAACAGAACTGAAGGCAGGAGGCGAAGCCGTAGCCAGCAATATCTCCGCATCTGATAATCACGTTTCGAAACTTCAGGATCAAGTTTCTAGTCTGGAAGAGGAACTAGCGTTGTCTATTGCAACTGCTGAAGAACTACGTTCCCAAATAGTTGGACTTGAAGCGGCTACGAATTCGGCGAATGCCAACGTAGCGGTTGCTGCTTCCGACGAAGTGGAGAGCTTGAAAGCGCAACTGACGAAGCTCGAAAGAGAACAGACTGCTTCGGCCTGATGTTGTAGCTGCAGAATCGGAAGCATTGCGGTCCCGCCTTTCTCAGTTGGAAGGAGAGTTGGCTGCGTCTGTTTCTTCTGCAAAAGATTCAGACCTGTTGCGTGCCCGTGCATCCGCGTTGGAGGAAGAATTGGCGGCTGCCATTGTTGCTTCAGAAGCAGCTCGTATTCGTGTGTCCACTTTGGAGGAAGAATTGGCGGCTGCAGTGACTGCTGTAGGAGATTCAAATGCCTTGCGCGCTCGAGTGTCTATACTAGGAGGCTGAATTGGCTGCTGCCGTTGCGACTGCATTAGATTCAGACCCGCTGCGCGCACGTGTATCCGCGTTGGAGGGAGAATTGGCTGCTGCTGTTGCTGCCTGCAAGAGATTCAAACTCGTTGCGTGCCCGTGTATCTACGCTAGAGACAGAATTGGCGGCTTCTGCTGCTTCTGTAGGAGATTCAAGCGCCTTGCGTGCACGTGTGGTCTCTTTGGAAACTGAGCTTGCCGACGCGCTGAAGTCCGCTGCCGATGCCGCATGCTGCTGTCCGCCGCTGCAGTCGGATGTTGGTTTTTCTGAATCCACTTTCAGCAACAAAGTCAGTATGCACGCATACCTAACGTTGAAGTGTTAGGAGGAAACTATAACCCAGTTGCGCTCGCAGCTATCGGCAGTCATTCCAGCAGATCCCATCGTCAATCAAAAGAGTTAGAAACGCTTAAAAATGACTTGATTGACGCCAAATCCCGAATGTCTGCGTTGGAGTCGTTGAAGAAAGAATTGGAAACGCAGTTAGAGGCATCCAACAGTGCTCAAAAGGAGACGGTTGCAAAGATGGATAAAGCGTATGCGGTTGTGCGGAAAATGAGGACAGATGCCGATAATAGGATCAAAGAGATGGATGCGACTGAAGGTTCAGTTTGAAAGTGAGGCTGCTGCTTCCAAAGCAGCGTTGAAAGCCTGTGAAGAAGAAAGTCCAGGAGCTAAGTTTGCTGCTGGCTCTGCCAAAAGTGAGTTGGCGTCTCTGAAAGGAAAGGTTGCGGAACTGTCGTCTTTGAATGATGCGCTCAAGTCAAAGCTTCTGTTGTTGGAAAACGACGCATCAGACCCACTGTCCACATGCACTCACGAAGATGTTGATACTCTACGCTGAAACTATTTCACAATTACGTTTGCAATTGGCCGAGCGATCTGCTATATCCAAAGATGTGGCCTTCTCAGAAGGCAGTTTATTAGAGTCTATTCGGCTGGAATTGGCTGAATCCCGAACCAAGTTAACAACCATTGAAAACGCAAAAGCAGTTTTGGAAGCTCAGTTATTGAGTAAATCCTCCGAGTCTCTTCAAATTGTATCAGAGTCGGGACCAGATAGGCCTCTCCAGCACCATCAACACTCTCGAACTGAAGCTGGCTCAAGTTACCGCCCAGCTACATGCCGCAGAAGAATCTTTAGCCCTCGAAAAGCAGTCTATTCACACCCATGTTGAAAGTTTACACTGTCAAAGATTCAGAGCTGATGCAAACAAAAGCCAAACTTGCCGAAGAAGAGGAGAAGAAGAACAAGAGCATTCAGCTCTTGCGTAACATGAAAGCCAAAATCCTCAAACTGGAAGACATGGTACAATCACGGGATGCGGAATTGAGTGGTTTGAAGGAAGAGCTGAAAGAGCTCAGAAGTAATGCAAACACTGGAACAGCCGAACGTGATGCTAAATTGATTGCTTTGGCGAAGCAAGTAGAAGACATGAGTTCACGGATTCGAAAGCAAAATGACGACCTGTTCCAGATGGAAAAACTGCACGAATTGAAAAACGTGGAGATTGATGAGCACGCGTCAAAGATGAAGGAATTGAGGGGCTCTTACGAGAAGACGATTACAGAACGTAACCAGCTTCGTGAATCTGATACGCAAAAGGGAGATGAGCTGGAAGCATTGAAGGTTACCCTCTCTCTACAATCTGCCCAATTGACTGAATGGAATGAGCGTGTCAAGGATTTGGAGTTCAGGATATCCAACTTGGATGCAGAGTTGGAAACGTCGAAACGATTGTTTGAGAGCAAATCCATTGAATATGAGACTTTGCAAATCAAGTTATCAGACGTGGAGAAGCAATTTTATGAAACGGAGCAGGCTGTTGGAAGCAATTCTGATGAAGTGGACCACTTACGTCGTGAAATTATGCAACTGCGACGAGAAACGAGTAATCTATCCAAAGAATCGCGAGAAAAGGACACCTCAATTTCTGCTCTAAAACAAGACAACGAAGTTTCGGAAGCCCTTCGCGTCAAGACAGAGAGAATGTGTGATGCATTGACATTAGATCTTGAAAGGCTGAAGGCGAAAATTTCAGAATATTCTTCCAAGGAAGAGGAATGGAAATCTACTGTTCATCAAATCGAACTGCTTCAATCTGGGAGAGAGTTGGAGATAAACGCCAAAACCCAAGAACTGCATACTAAGCTAAACGAACAAGCAAAGATCATGGAGGAAAGTAAGACGAGAGAGAATCAATTGCTCAAGTTAAATAAGGTTAGTTTGCCAAGAATTGAGTGTCATTTTTTTGTAACGTTCTTCGTGCAGTCATTGAAGGATGAGGTTCGAAAACTGGCCAGATCCATTGGAATTGCCACACCTACTCTTACATCACCGACATTATCACATCATAATTCTGGTCTAGATGAGCGGGAAATTGCTGCTGCTAATGCGCAGTTAGGAATGGGTCATTTTTCAGTTTCAAGGAAAAGCAGTTTGGGATCTGGCCTCGATCTATCCGGTTCTTCAAATGGTCTCAATTGGACCAATACCATTGGCTCATTGCCAAAGCCGTCATTCAGCCAGTCTAGGAATAATTCTATACCATCACCGACAACGCCAATGGGTTCCCAGCCTTCCCAAGCTCGATTGGCGGCAAACGAAGAATATCTTAAAAATGTTGTCCTAAGATTTGTGGAATCAAAGCGTGATACTAAGGTTGGTGTTTGTGATTGTCCAAAAATCCAGTATTAATCTTGGTTTATAGTTGCAAATGGTTCCAGCACTGGGAATGCTGCTACGGCTGACGCCCGAGGAAGTAAAGCGTGTACAAAAGTGCATATAATGAACGAAAAATAATAAATATGATGAGGATTAGATGTGATTCATCTGCAAAAAAAAAAATTCCGATGACAGCACCAAACGTCTACCTTCTTGACTATGGGGCAGGAAATGTGCGCTCTCTTGTGAATGCTGTCAACAAGCTGGGATTTGAAATCAGCCCGATTACTTGCCCCGAGGACTTTGCCAAGGCTGATGTGAGCGTCCTGATCAATCTTATCTAAAGAGACCTTCACTCGAGGTCTTACCTTACAAACCAGTTTTAGCGCTAATGTTTTATCTATATGCCCATTAGAAAATCATATTTCCTGGAGTCGGATCGTTCGGGTTCGGTGTTGAGTCCTTACGGTCGAAGGGATTCGAAAAGCCTCTTAAAGAATACCTTGCCAGTGGGAAACCGTTCTTTGGGATATGTGTGGGAATGCAGTGTTTGTTTGAATCTTCTGAAGAGTCTGTGGGAGTTCCGGGGCTTGGTCTTGTTTCTCATGGGATTACTCGTTTCTCGACCAGTGCTGGCGAAGGATCGAAAAAGTCTGGTATGAAGTTATATAGCCCCCGTTGTGATGAATGTGTGAGAGTTAAACTATGGTATTTAGTTCCTCACATGGGATGGAATGCCGCCATTTCGGAAGTTCCTTCTGATTACGTGAATCACGATGGAGACGATTCAAGGTATGATTTTAAAGCGTACTTCCGCTCTTACTCAATCTATTTTTGCAGATACTACTTTGTTCATTCTTTCGCAGCAATGGTGCCTGGAAACTCCTTCAACTCATCGGAACAACAAAAGGACTTGCTTCCTGGTGGCTGGAGCTGTACTTTAACAACATATCACAACGAAACCTTTATTTCGTCAATCAAGCGCGGAAACGTTTTTGCAACACAATTCCACCCAGAAAAGAGTGGAACGGCGGGACTGAAGCTGTTGGCATCCTTCCTCAAAGCCGAACCGGAGCGTTTCTGCCAAGTGACTCCAGCAACAACCATTCCACTCACATTCCTTGTGCCACACAAGTTGAGTCGCCGTATCATTGCATGTTTGGATGTCCGCACCAACGATGCTGGAGACTTGGTAGTTACCAAAGGGGACCAGTATGACGTTAGAGAAACTACTGGAAGCGGACACGTTCGCAACTTGGGAAAACCTGTGGACCTGAGTGCCCAATACTTCAATGCAGGAGCCGATGAAATCACATTTCTTAACATCACTTCGTTCCGTGGCTCAGTTTTGGCCGATGACGCCATGTTGGAAGTTGTTAAGCGCGCGAGCGAACGTGTGTTTGTTCCCTTGACGGTTGGTGGTGGAATCCGTGACTTGACTGATTCCCAAGGAGTTATTACTTCAACCGCCTTGGAAGTTGCTGCCGAGTACTTTCGATCTGGAGCAGATAAAGTTTCGATTGGAAGTGATGCTGTATATGCAGCCGAAGCATATTACAAGAATGGATCCAAACGTGATGGCGCGTCTTCTATTGAGCAGATTAGTAGAGTGTATGGAGCACAAGCTGTCGTGATTTCTGTGGATCCAAAGCGTGTTTATGTCCAAAATATAGAAGAGGCTAGAGGACATGCGGTGGTTGAGGTGTCTCCCAATGACATTGGGCCGAATGGAGAAACCCTTTGCTGGTATCAGTGCACTGTGAAGGGTGGACGTGAAAGTAGGGATCTTGATGTACAACAATTAGTTGTGGCGTGTGAAGCTCTTGGTGCTGGAGAAGTTTTATGTAATTGGTATGTTCCCTCTTATGACTTTTGGTGTCTATGCTCAACAGCATGATTAGTATGGACAAGGATGGAACCAACAGTGGATTCGACCATGGCTTGCTAAATTTGGTGAAGAAAAGCGTGAGTATCCCGGTTATTGCCTCGTCTGGCGCTGGAAGGGTGGAACACTTCACCGACGTGTTTAGTGCAACAAACGTGGAAGCCGCTTTGGCGGCTGGTATTTTCCACAGAAAGGAAGTTGCTATTTCGGAAGTCAAAGAAGAGCTTCGGTTGAAGGGTTTTGAAGCTCGAAGAATGGACGCCGTCCTCTGAAAGCGCCATACAACAAATAAACAAATTGTTTACTTTATTTCGTTCTGCTTTAAGAAAGTACTACGATGTTCCCATTAGAAGACCAAGTTAAATGTTGGTGACTTGATAATGTCCCAATCAGCAACAACTGTTGGGTTTCCAAAGTGCTTCAAAGCACGGAAAACAAGTTGGTATTTTCCAGCTGGAAGAACCTTTTCGGTATCCGCATCGAGGAATGCCGTTCCTATCCATCTAAAAGGTGCGATGCCTTGGATTGATTGAATTCGTGAAAACGAAACACGTTGCAACGGGTTTGCCACTGAAGATCCAAGTGGTTGCCCTGTTGGCCTGTACAATCCAATCGCAGCCTTCGAGTCAAGGAAGCCTGCTTTTTTCATTAGCAGAATCGTTGTTCAGATAAACTGCCTCAATCACTCCAAAGCGACTACTCGTTGTAGGAATCGATAAAATAAAGAGCCCCCCGGCAGTAGCATTTACGCTTAAGTTTTCCGAAATCGGGTTAAACGCCAAGTCAAAAGCACCAGTGGCGATTCCAACTGATGGTGAATTGCGGGACCAAACTGCACGGTCCTTCCATGAACCAACAACACCAGCATAAGGAACATTGATAACGTGCTCGTCATAGTCGTTAACAATTTTAACATAGCCGCCATATACTGGGTAAAGATCTGCGGTAACTTTGGGTGGCGTAATTTTGAAGGTGACAGTGACAGACTTTCCAGCGGGAATGCGAACCATCTTGTAGTCCCAAGCTTCGCTACCCCATCCGTCTTGCCCGTCAAATTTAAGATTGGCGGGTGTTTTGTCGGTAAACGTGGTGGTGCGTTGGTCTTGGGTAAAGTCATCACCAGCCAGAAGTGGGTTAACAGTAGCAGCACCCTTGTTGTTCAGGTGGTATGTCATTAGAAACTTGTAATTGTTGGTAATGGTAATGGTAGCTGTCTTGAGGTGATTTCACTGTGTCGTTAAGAGAGATGGATGACGGGACAACAAGGGTCTTGGCGTTGGCGGTATGGAAAGCGTTCACCAGTCCCGCCCCTTGATAAGCTGGAGAATGGGTCATATTTGTTCCAAAGATAGGTCCCGGAACAGCATTGTTTTGAAGATATCCCTTCAATTGTTGGTAGCTCAATTTTCCCACGAGCTTGCAACAGAAGGGCGGAGACACCAGCAACGTAAGGGCAAGACATAGGACGTTCCTGACATGACACCGTAATTGTCGCCATCTGGTTGGGGATTGAGAGTTGATAAGACTTCTCCTCCAACTTCCGCTAATATCTGGTTTGATCCATAAATCATTGTCAAGCCCAGGAGATGAAAATCCAGAAAGCGTTCCAGCAGTAGGAATGGAATCTATGAATGTTTTAAATGATACCACTACTTTCGGAACCTTTCCGGCCTTAATCGCGGCTATGATAGCTTTTCCTGCAGCGTTGGTAGCAAACATGCTTGGAATTTCCTTTGCTCCAGCAATTCCACCCGGAGAAACGCCGTTGTTGTAAATAATGCATGCGATAGCCCCAGAACGGACCGCCAGATCGCAACGCTTGATGGATCCTCCGAAAGACAAGTCGCCCCAACGAATCAACAATGCTTTTCCCCTCGCTTTCTCATTGATTCCAGGAAGAGTACCATCAGTTTGGACATCCTTAGCATCAGCTTCCAAATCTGTACATTCGTATGTTTTAGATAAAACAATTAGATGGTAAAAAAACTCACCATTCACAACAATATCCAGAACTTGTCCTTCTGTAAAGCTTCCGTTATTCCCTCCGAGACTGTATGCAAATTTGACTTCATCAACTGTGATGAATGGGGCTGGACCGACCACATTGTCTGAAAGAAAACGAGGACAGAATAAGCGTGATTTCGTGGAATCCCATGGGTTGCATACCAAATGATGCCACAGAGATACCCCCAGTAGGAACATTGCTTGTTGAAGTGGCAAAGGCACCAGCAAACCCGTCGTTTCCACTGGCCCAGATCACATGGTGCCCAGCCTTTGACACAACGTCCGTAGCTGTCGAAGAAGGATCACCACTGTAAGATGGTCCTCCACCGAGCGACAAGTTCAAAATGTGGGCACCGTCCTCTGCCGCTTTGTAAATTGCAGCAGTGATTACGTCATTACTTCCGGAACCTTCACAGCCACTAAAAAATTAAAAGTTTGTTAAATGCAACAATTTGAAGTTGTTAAAAGTAATGACTTACAAAACTCGGTATGCATAAATGTTTGCATCGGGGGCAACACCAGTGAATGGAATTCCTGGAACCCAGCCAGGAGCGGTGATATTGCTGGCATCTGCAGCAATGATGCCTGCAACATGCGTTCCGTGAGATTGGCCTTGGCAGTCATCGAGGGGATCGGCATCTGGTTTTGGTTGATAGCCATTTTTTGATCCGTACTCGAGACCAACAAAGTCGTAACCCTTTTGAACTTTAAATTTAGGTCCAAATCCACCTCCGAGCGCTGGATGAAGGTAGTATACTCCGCTGTCAATAACAGCAACAGTAACACCCTTGCCTGTCAACTTCAACAACTTTCTAGCATCACTGACACCTATCGAAATTAAACTCAACGACTTATCAATGAAATACACTCGTAGTTATACCAGTAATGGAGTGGATTTGATCTGGATGTTTCTGTACTTCACTTCCAGCAACCTTCACGGGCTTGATACTTTCTCTGATGGTAACGGCAGAAAACTCCGTCGCTTTTTGGAAAGAAGATACATGTGCGTCGGCGTCTGTGGAAGAAGATCGGATTTAAAATTTGCATTTCTCAAGAAGGAGCCTTGATGCATCTCACCGCAAGTTCCTTGAATCTGGAATGATACAAAGTTGGCGAGTTTGGTCTTGATGGATGTACGAATAGAGTATGCGACGTTCAGCTTTTTAAAGTGGGCATCGACAGCAGCAAGAGCATCCACGTTTTGCGGGAAGTGAACCATGTAAGCACAGTCAATAGTGCCTGGCGCATTGTCAGGAGCACCACGTCTAACTGGCTGAGTGCTGGCAGTAGCAGCCAAAAGGAGTGAGGATAAAATCCCAGTAAGCTTCATAGTTTTCTACAGGTTCTTCTTCATCCTTTTGGCAGATTTACAGGAGCCTTCTTATAGGCTTTTCAATCAGTGGCGATGTGTGTATTTGAACTCAAAAATCTATGACTCTGTGTGGCACCGTTACGTCACGTGGCAGAAGGCTTAAGAGAATGCACAAGTTTTTCAGGTTTTGGTTCGAATATGCAACTCTTGCTGTGAAAATAGCACTTTACTGATAGACGCCTACTTGACGCATTGTCGTCTGTAACAGTTGCAAGAAACAATTGTAAGCCTCAGATTTCCAAAATAAAAAAATTTCATCGACTTCCAAATCAGTTTGGTGATTTGCGCCACTTTGGAGATGCGACGTAAGCGCTGAGGTTCGAAGGAAACTTGCTGCTGTAAGTTCACAAACCGCGACATGATGTAGCATTTATCAAAGATTGTTACTCATATGTCGGCGCGCGCCCTTTCGTTTCTTACGGCAAGTCCTACTGCATCTACCTAATTGTTCAATCGTGGAAGCTGCTTTGGTCCCTCGTATATTCCACATTGCTATTCGCAATGCAAAGAAAAGCTTCAGCTGAAGGGTTTTGAAGGTTGAAGAATGGATGTTCAAACACTCCAAAACTTTCTCTCTCGTGTCTCCACTCTGACATTCTTTAAATCCAGCAGCAAAACATGTTGAATGTGAAAGTATCTGCAAGAGGAGCATCGCTTGCTCTTTTTTCACACTATGCAGAGAGCATATCCGTGGAATTGTGAAGCATTCACTCGACAATTGGTTTTTTCCGTTTTGCGTGAGACGAATGCGATAAACCTATCCAACTTACTCTTTCCTCCTGAAAAAAAAGTAGGAATCTCTTTATCGACAATAGCCAAGTTATCGTAAATTGTATGAAGCACAGTTTCCTCTGCGACTTTTACAAATAAACCTTGATTGACCGGGACAACACAACCATCGGGAAGTCACCAAATGAGCTCGCAGTCTCCTAATACAAGCTGCAGCTCCAAGAACGACGCACCATCGGACACAGTCGTTGACGTGTTCTTTTTTCTGTATCTTACAGTAGAGAAGAAAAGAGGAGCGGAGAGAGGAGAGATATAGTGGAGATGTTCGTCAGCATCTGTTCATAGTACTCAGTTCCTAATCGTTCTTTTTTTGAGGGTCTACTCCACACAAGATAATCAAAACACCGTATTCAAAGATGCCTTGCTAAGTTATTCCGACTGGTTGGATTCTACGTAAGTTTGACCAGAGACCTTCGACCCAGATTTCCGGAGTGTTGTGGATTCCACTGCCACAAACCAAAAACCAACTGCTTAATCTGCCATTTAATTCTTGGCACTTTCCCACATATAATCCGAATGATTGCCAAATCTATTGTCACCAAACGACGAATCAGCATTACCCCAAGATTCTTAGTTTATTGAAATCAAATACGGCAAATTCGGTATCTGCATATATGTGGCTGTTCCGTTATGTAAAGCAGTGCCATCTTTCCCAACCGGATGAACCGTCACATTCAGCCGCCATCGATTCACATCAAACGTTCCTCGTCGAGAGAAGGATGCTCGAAGACTCAAAACTACATCTTCTTCTGGTGCAAGTTTCCCGTCCAGAATAGTGTTTCCTATCCAAGTAAAGTCATTCTCCAGCGCTTGATTACTCTCATTCGATGGGAGTTCCAATGAGTAAGAAACAGTGTTTTCCCAAGAGCTATTTCGAAGACGCGCAGAAAACGAAAGAATCAAGTCTCCACTAAGAAAGTAAAACAAAGTTTTGTGAGTTATTTTTTCAGGATAACACCAATAAATGGCACACACCTGTTCTCAAAGTCATCTGCAAAATTTCTTTCAGACTCCAATATTAATCGAATTGGACTGACGTCTTTCTGTTTCGGCTTCAAGAGGCCATCAATCAAAGTCTTTCTCTCGGATACGGTAGCTGCATAGAGCGAACGACTTTGGAACGTCAGATTACTTGCATTTTTCCCAATACGTGCCAGCAGTTGGAGTGGAGATTGTAGGCTTAAGTTGATTCCAATTATGAAATGGTGACCAAAACGAGGAGAGCCTCCAGGTACCAGTGGAGGTGCTTCCCAGAAAAGAACAATGTCGGCATCATCCGTGAAGTAAAGCGTGAAGATACTGGAAAGCCTTTCCGCTGGTAGCGCAGAATAGTGCATAGCGAGAGATTGCGCTCTCCATGTCGAACGGGATTGAATACAGAAAGTGTTGAAAGGAGCCGTGTTACAAACAACCTGTTCATTTTGCTAGAAAAAGAAGAATCCATTTAATTAACGAAGCAAAGAAAAGAGTATATCACAAACCAGAGCAACATTTGATATATTCAAATCAACCGGCGATGGCACAAACGGCTGGTTTTCATTTATGATAAAATTTACAATAGCTTCAGTTGTGCTCTGCTCAGGAGATGGCTTTGGCCGAGACGGTCTTTGTTTATCGTGCGTGAATCGGAAATATGCAAATGATGTTTGTTTTCCCTTCAGCTGGCCCAAGTCATTATCAGCGGTCCTTCAACGCGAATTAGATAAATATCCACAAAATATTGAATAGAATCATACGTACATCATATCCTCATGAGCAGGTGCAATCTTCCACACAGGGCTGATGGACGTAAACTGTCTCAACTTGATATTAGATCCTTGTAGATTCTCAATCTCAATGCCGAGAATAAAGTCCGTCAACATGCTCGTGCTGGGCCTCGTGAAAGCGTTGATTTTCAAAGACGGTAAAACTTGGCATGTCACTGAATACTGCAGCTTGCGATATCCAATCTTATCATTTTCGTCTTCGCTTTGATATCCAAACAAGAATCTGAAGGTGTGTTTCCCAATTTTGTCTCCTCGAATCCACACTGGAATAATTGTGGTTATTCCAGCCGCCAAAACACCATCATCTCCAGTCCCGCCAGGCAACTGAATATCCACGATGCTCGTGTCAGTCATTTTATTGTTTGAAGTGAGGACCTCTCGTGAGGTCACGTTTTCTTTGGCTTTTGCAGCTGAAAGTATGTCAGAGAAAACTCAAGTAACCGTCGAAATATAAAACACTCACTGTAAGATGGAAAATCAATCTGCTCAGCGCTTCCAAACCCGAAAAATGAAGCATGGCTTAATTTGATTTTCAAATTCTTGAGCCCGCGATGTCCTTTGTTATTTACTTCCAACACGGTTCTTTCAACCTGTCCACTCAGCAGCGTTTCTGGGAAAGAGTGAAACAGAACATCCAAAACTGGCATGGGAGACGTGACAGTTAGCCTCAAGGTATTATCCACCGCGTAAACAGGATCCCCTGAACGCTGCTTCTGGTTATCATTCAGTCGACGGCCTCGTTTCGCAAATTCAATGGTGATTGGGACACAGTCGCTTAGCGTCAGTTTAAGTCCCTCAACAAGCAGCTCTCCTTCACATTTCGGGAATACTCGCAGTTGCATCTAATCAAAATCAACAAGAAATTAATAAGGTTCATTGTAAATGAAGCCAACCCTGACTGACCTCGCGAATTTCATTAGGATCCAACGTAAGAACTGGAACATATTCCAAGTCAAAAAACTCATAAGATAGTCTAGTGCTATCGACTATCGTAGAAGGATCCGTCACCACTACATTCGCTTGGGATTGTGTGAACCGCGCAAATAGAGTCACGTTTGTCAATTCCAGCGAAATTTGCAGAGGATTTTTAACACTGAACGAAACAAAGACAGGTTCTATGAATCATAAAAGAAATTGTCAACAGGCGCGGCTTCAAAGGAACGAACAGGTGACTTGATACCTCCAACAGCACAAATTGTATTTCCTCCGTCCCGAACAGTTTTCATTAGCTTCACAGGTTTTCTACCAGGTTTTCCATTAAATCCTAGCTCCACTAAATCGTTTTCCATTCTATCCCAAACACCATCAGCCACCGACGTCTGTCCCATGTGTTGATGCTGCACCAAGGAAACATTTATCGATGACTGTATGAGGAGTGGCACTGGGGTTTGAGGAAGCTTTTCAACCTCATCGATAGGTCGTTGTGTGGATATACTCTGAAACAGAAAACACATAAATCACAGACGAAACATAAGAAGCGTGCGCGTCATACCTTAAAAATATGTAGGAACTCTTCTAAATGAGACGCTTGCTGAGTCGCAGTTTGCTGGCTTGACTGCAAGAGTTGGGTGAAATGGGCGAAGGCTGTGGATGGATTTCCCAAATGAAAATGCAAGCGACCAATTGTGAAGTTGTTGTGGTCATTTATAAGCGACCACTTATAATTTCCGTAGACGTTTTGAGCTCCGGAATAGCAACGGAGGGCATGCTCTTTCTAGAAAATAATAAGAAAGAAGGCAAGAGGGAAGGAAAGATTCTTACCTGTCCGCATTTGGTGAATCTATCCCCAGCCATTACTAGATAAAATGCGTATTTTCGTCGCTGGGGAGGATTGGACTTCAAATGACAAAAAGCAGATTGTTCCAACAATATAGCACTTCGTAAATCAGAATCCTGCACACAGGGGGTGAATTAGACAGGCTAATCAACTTTTTGCCAATTTACCTCGCCAATCATTCTCAACAAGAAGTTGGCCGAATCCTTGTAATTCTCGCGATATTTCAACATCTCGTAAACCAACATGGTTGCCCGAGTAGCATAAATAGACACACCGGACTCCAAATAATTAGAAATGGAGCTGTCGAGCAGGGACTCCAAGTTTCCCCTCAAATTTGAATCACTCATCAGGACACAAAGAGCCAGCATTTCCTGAACTCCAGCAAAATGCTTTATAGCACGATCGTTTCCTTGAAAGTCTTTTTTCACAGAGTCGTACATGCTATATGCAAATTTGTAGTCATGAAGCATAAATGAATAATCAGCAAGTCTCCGTAAAATCAATTCTTGTGAAGTATATGGGTATCTATGCGTAAAAGAAGTTAAACATGATAGAGCGTTCGATATTCAAATATTTTCGTACGGTGTGGAATATTCAGGAGCCAAGATTCCGGGAGATCCAGCAGGCTTATTTGTTTGAGCACTAGTCCCCAAGAACCGCCTTCCAGCCGTAAATAACCGCCCTGTAAACCCTCGACGACTACTAGCCACCTTGAATAAGACGTAAACATGGATGAGCATATTATAGAGCGACCTATAAATAGTGCTCCAACCTGCTCATTCCAATGCTGAACACTTCGCTCCATACTCGGTAAAAGAGACTGAACAACAAACTCCTTCACAAACGTATCCAACCCTTTCACATCCGATTCAGTCATAAGCGCACCATAGACAGGACTGATTATCGGAGCTTCATTTGAATGAGCTGCATTCGGAACAGAAGATTTTGTAATTCCCAAGACAGAGGCACTTAAATCCAGTTCGCTCTGTGTAATCGCACCCAGAGATCCGCGAGCTGTATTCACATCCAAAACCACATTTGGATCAGCATGAATAGCGTCATCCAGCGGCTTAAATTCATTCATGTATGCATCCCATACTTTGGATGCATTATATTCCGGACTCGCTTCTGTTTTTGAGTTGATTCTTATGAGCCGACAACTGAGTCCAAAAGACTTTTTCATTTGCGCAAACAGAGCATCCGCACTAAAAAATTTTACAGACAGAGGCGAAACTATGAGTCTAAGAAAAAGGTTTGATCTCGTTTGGGAATGGTTACTAACTCTACGTTAGGCGCGCGTGAAGCATCATGTACCAAAACATAATGTTTGAGAGGTATTTGCGGATCTAGATAACCCGAGTTGAAAATAGGAGGTAATTTATCGGGTGAAGACGGATATAACTGATTCAACTTCATGATGGGGTCAGGACACATTGTCGAAACAACAACGAGACCTTGAAAAAGAAGAGATAGTTGTCAATCATATGCGTCCAATACAGGTATTCCAAGCACTTACATGCAACAGGATGGTTGAATGTTTCGTGTTCCGAAGCCCCATTGAATTTACAGACGTAGTTGCGGTATACATTGTACCATGGCGATGCAGTCCCCAATGAGCCTGACATAATAAATGAATATCGTGGTCTATAGATTCCCGAGCCGACGCACCTCCTTTTATGCTCGCCTCCTCGACTGGCTTCACCACGTCTCCGGCCGGCAGACTCTTCATCGCCATCGCCTGCACGAGCACCTTGCGGATCGCGCCCAGATCAGGGCCTTGTAGTTCGCGCAAACCACGGAAGCGGATCGCGAAGCCGTCCAAGTTAGACGAGTGACCAGACGCATCGAGCACGTTGACTGTCGTTGTTGTAGTTGTAGCTGGGTCAGTACTGTCCAAATGACTGAGTGCAACTAACCTTTGCCGTCGATGCGATGTCCGAACGGCTGCAGCAGGTGCGCGAAGGACACTGCGTTGTTTGCCGCCGCGAGTTCGTCCGCGTCGTCCGAGGCGACGACGGCGACCAGCGGCGCAAACACCGAATGAACAAAGCGCGGCTCGCTCATCAGAGTATTTACTGGATTTTATTTTTTGTTTTTATTTTTATTTAAATGGCCAGACTGGCGGAGAAGCTGCGGGAGAGAGCAGCGAGGGCCTCGCACGCGCTGGACCACCGCATCCAGGTACATCTGCTGAGGGGGGGCGGCTGGTGGCAGTCTAACATTTCCCAATACAAGGTGTTGCGCAGCAAGATCAAGAACCCACGACAAATGCAAATGATTGAAAAGGTGCAAGATAATACATTCTCTATTCTGCATGAGACTGATATTTAAGTTGTCTCAAGGTTACTTTTGTCGTGGCCGTCATCAGCCTCCTAGGATTGCACCAACTCATGATTCTAGCCCCTCATTACATCGTTACTTTCTATTTATGGACAATGATTCCGTTGATGCTGATTCGTTACGTCGACTTCCATCGACAAAAATGGCATTACTTCATGATCGACTTCTGCTGTGAGTGTTGTCAGAACTCTTGTAAATGGTTTTGTGGCTGACTGACTATTACCAACAGATTACGTGAATGCTGTGCTGTTCTATTTCCTCATCAAAGACCCATCGAATTCAACTCTATTCAAAGTGGTGTTTACTTGGAGCAATGGTCCGCTACTGTGGGCCATTGTTGTGTGGCGATCTGGTCTTGTTTTCCATTCATTACCACACATTACGACAATCTACATTCACTTGCTTCCAGCTTTTGTCACATATGTGATAAGATGGATTCCTATTGATGGGCAGGATGTTTCATCGTTATGTTCTGGGAATGCCTGTGTGATGCATGTGTCTGACCTGTTTGGATGGCCAATCGCGTTGTATTTAGTGTGGCAAATCTTGTACTTGGTTAAAGTATGTAATCCTTCTTTTGATGTCGTCTTTTTTTCCTGGTGTGTTTAACACTAACCTTCATCTACCAGACCGAAGTACTCGACAGAAAGAAGCTTCAAGCTGACAAAGATATTGGTACCTCGTTGCGACATTTAATTGCGTTCTATCAAAACCATTTTTGGGGAAAAGTAGTGAATTCCTTGGGTCCACAGTTGAGTTTTCTGTTCTTTAAAACTTTTTTGATGCATTAAATTGAATAACGTGATCTATAAAAAAAAAAAAGATTCAGCATTCTCATGTTTGTGTTGATGCAATTGGTGTATACTGCTGTCGTTTCTATTCCCACCGCTCTATTTTATCAAAATCAACTACTCCATCTTGGATTTATTCTCGGTATAATCCATATTGACCCACCACACGATCCTATTTTTTTAATTATTCTAACATGAAACAAACCAATTATATATAATCACTAGTTATACTCACGATTTCAATCTGGAACGGTGCTGGGTTCTACGTCTACAAAGTAAACAAGAATACAGACATTTCAACAGCACCAGTTGTTGATGAGGCGCAATCGGCAGAACTCTGGTATCATCGCTATATTCGTCGGGGGAAATCCTCGTCCGTGGTGGTATCTAGATCTAGGCGGCCAAGCAAACGCGTCGCTTCCACGGAAGATTTAAGAGCTGAAACGGATGCTACAAGTCAAGAGAATCAGGGTCTTAGAAAGAGAAAGTAATGAAAAAGAGATATTTACTTCAATAATTATTTTCCATGCGGAAATCAACCAAACGAAAAAAGGTGCAGCCAAAACCTTCAAACAATCCTCCAACTGAAAAAGAGTCTCCCTCCACGCGCATCAATCCACTGGAAAATGATTCACAAGACAAAAAGCCACAAGACAATCGAAACAGTACTTCATCATGGATCGAAACACACCTCCTCCAAAACTCACAAGCAAAGTCAGATCTCGTCCTCTCCGATATCCATATCCACAGCACGTCACCTCAAACGACTTTCATTCTGCCTACATCCAGGATTTCAATCAACCATGGTCTTGCAACAACACTCCCACTTGTTGGTCTTCAGATATGGGCGGGAGCCCTCGTCATGAGTGAATACATGATATGGAAACAGCATCTTTTCTCCGGGAAAGGTGTTCTTGAGGTAGGAGCTGGAACCGGTCTTGTAAGTCTCGTGGCTGGGACTCGAGACGTGGGAGCAAAGAAAGTAATCGCGACAGATATCCATGTGGGACCTGACGAGGATCAAGAACATACATCTGCAGTCGGTTGTAAAAAGGGTGGGAGTAGTGGGGTCTTGAGTTTGTTGAAAGAGAACGCGATTTCGAATGAGGAAACTTTGGGAAACGGAACTGTCCATGTGAGAGAACTGGATTTAATTGACGATACGTGTCCATTATTTCAGTGGCCGATCCAACGAACAGCATGCAAGAGTATTGATGGGAAACCCCACGACTTTCAATTCACAAAAGAAGACATGGACTGGTTCCATGATGAATGCAGTATAATTATTGGAGCTGATATCATCTATGTTGATTTCGTCACATTCCATCTGGTAAAGCGTTTGCCAGTGTTGCTTTTGAAAACGCAACCACAAAATTCAACGTCAAAAAAGCGCAAGGTTGAATCATCACTCTGGGAATCACGGGTGTTGTATCTAGCGTTGGAAAAAAGGGTCCAGTTTTGTAAAAATGAGTGTCGAGTCGCTATTCCTGCATGGGAATTTCTTGTACGCACAATTGATGCCATGAATCTTGACTTGGAGGGAAGGATTCAGGATGATGGTGAAGATATGGATGGTGCATTTCCGGATGTTCGGATATGCATGGATGCTGTGGATTTACAAGGAATGCCACAATTGTTTGATTATGAGCGAAACAAGGAGTTGGAGATTCATCGCCTCTATCTGTCTTTTCCATAAAGAAAAAAGAAAGTGTATAATTGAATGTAATTGAATAGAATATTTGCAGTGAGTGGGCAAATTGGTAAATGAGAGTAATCCATCGTTGGCGAATTTATTCCTCATCCATACAGGAAACTTCTTTCAATTTGGCTGTACTGTCCATGGCAATGGCTTATTCAAATCCAAATTACCCCCAGACAGAACCACGCCCACGTTCTTAATTCCTTGAAGTTTAAGAAAGTCCTTGTTGAACAACACGGCGGCAACACTAACGGCCGCGCTTGGCTCAATGACAATCTTCATTCGCTCCCATACAATCTTCATGGCTTGAATTATTTCATCTTCTGTAACGGTAAAGACATCCTCCACGTTTCGTTGAATAATAGTCCAGTTTGGTTGACCAATAGCCGTCAACAGACCATCTGCGATTGTCTGTGGAGGGCTTTCGAGTCCACATCGCGTTTGAGAGTCAATCGAGCGCTTGGCATCGTCTGCTGCCAACGGTTCAGCCCCAAACACGCGAATCTTTGGATTAACTGCTTTTGCTGCAATTGAGCAGCCACTGATCATTCCTCCTCCGCCAACAGGAATAATAACCGCATCCAATTCCACATGGTTTTCTTGTTCAGTTTGTTCCAACAGCTCCAACATCAGAGTACCCTGTCCAGCCATCACGTGTGGGTTTTCAAATGGATGAATGAATGTGGCACCTGTTTCTGAAACTACTTTGGCGGCAGCTTCATCGCGGGACTTTTGGTTGGCTTCGCAAAACACTATTGTGGCGCCATATCCCTTGACGGCATCTGATTTTGCTTTTGGAGCTGTGTGGGGCATGACGATGGTGGCTGGGATGTTGTGCAATTTCGCAGCCAGAGCTATGGCTTGGGCATGGTTGCCACTGCTGTGTGTGGTGACGCCCTTCTGGTGATCGGAAACTGGAATTTGAGAGATTGCGTTGAAGGCGCCTCTGAACTTGAAAGCACCGACTTTCTGGCTGCAGTTTGTTCAAAAAACAGCGGTTAGCGACAGGCAATAGAGTGGGTCATGGAGAGAGGGTACTTGCAAGTTCTCTGCTTTGAAGAACAAGTGGCGTTCTTGGTTTGAGTGAAACGAGGCCAGCTTGTCCACGGTCTCGCACGTCAGCACGGGAGTCTTGTGTGCGACACCTTTGATGCGCTTCGCAGCCTCGTTAATGTCGTTGAAGTCGACTTCAGCCAGTGTCGATTGTGTCATTCTTTAATTAAAATATTCAAAATAAAAAGAAATGAACGGCGGCTTGTGCGACGCGCCGCTGACTCAGCTGACAGCGACGGGCGCAGCGGCGGCGTGTGGGATGCGCGGCTTGTTTGACAGCGCGGCGTGGCTCGGCGACGTGGCGCGGCGCGACGAGCGGGCGGAGGCGGGAGCGGCGTTCACGCCGCTTGCGGACGCGGCGTTCGCGCGCGGGTTTGCGCTCTTCTGCCAGCGGCGCTTTGCGCTCGCGGCGGCGGCGCTGGCGGGCGGCGCGCCGTCGCCCGCCGCGGCCTTCCTGCGGCTGCACGCCGCGTTTCTGGCCGCCGACGCCGCCGCCGCTGCTGACAAATTGGACGCGCTGCGCCGCTGCGAGCGCGAAATTGCGGCGCTGCCGCCGGCGCACAACGACGCCTTTGCGCGTCTGCTGGCCGGCCTCGTCGCCGCGCGCCTCAACAAGCCCGCGGCTGCGCAGTCGCGCTTCATCGAAGCCGTGTCTGCGTGTCCGCTGCTGTGGGCTGCGTGGGATGAACTGGCGAATTCGATAGTGTCCTTCGAGTTGAGTTTGGTTGCAGTTGCGTTGCTTGAGGGGATGGAATATCTAACCACCTCTTTATTGTGTTCCATTCCGCACAGACAACTGCAGACTGTCTTGGCGAAACTCCCTCCTATTGCAACGTCGGCTACAAACCCGTGTTTTCAATACTTTTTATTCTCAACAAACAAGCTTCTTTCAACTCTCGAAGTGGCTTCGAAATCCCTCACTGCCCTCCAAGCTCTCTGCAATCCAGATTCAGTCTCCATCAGACTTGCTGAAGCATCAATGTACTACCACCACCAAGATCACCCGACTTCCATCCACCTGTTTGCCCAAATCTACGCCGACCACCCCGCCCTCCTTGACAAATGTGATGAATACGCGAATGCTCTCTACGTCCTTGAAGATGGTCCCGTTCTCAGTCATTTGGCTCATCGATGCACCCAAATTGATGAATATCGTCCCGAAACTTGCATTGCTGTCGCCAATTACTATTCAATTCGTGGTGAACATGAAAAGGCCATTGCTTACTTGAAAAGAGCTGTTGTTTTGGATAAACGAAACTCTCTTGCTTGGACTTTGATTGGTCATGAATACTTGGAATTGAAAAATCAGGCTGCTGCAATCGAAGTTTACAGAAGAGCTGTCGGTTAGTCACAATACCACCTTCTTCCAGAGTTTTGATTCATTTTATGTATACTCTGTTTTTACAGATATCAATGAACGCGACTTTCGTGCCTGGTACGCTTTGGGAAACCTGTATCAAATGCTCAAAATGCCATTATACGCCCTATTCTATTTTCAAAAGTACAATACTCTGGGACTCCTTCTTCTCCTCTCTTTTCTGATTCCCCCCCTGTTTTTGCTTTTAGAGCCACAACACTCTAAGAGCTACGATGCTCGTTTCTGGACTGGTCTCGCATCTTGTTATGAAGATTTGGTCAATTTCCCGGATGCAATCAAATGTTACAAACGCGCCCTGACGGTGGATGAAAGTCTGCAACGTGGAAATGGTGCTGGCGGTGGGATCTTAATCAAATTGGCCCGGCTTTATGATAGGTGGAGCTCAAACGGTGGTGGATCCAGTGCATCCTCCGCTGCTTCTGTCTACTATCGCCAGGTTTTTGTTGTGTGCAGTGGTTTAGGCACTTTGGTTGAAGGGCCAGGCGGTAATGGACCTTTAATTTTAACTCAACCAAAATTTTGCTTATTCTCCTATTTTGGGCTACTATAGACCAATCATACCGATACCTTAGAAGCCGCCGAGTATTTACTTCGAAATGCAATTGTGGTGAATGAATTTGGAGACATTGAACAGGTTTTGGAGTATGTTGAGGACCGAGGCACGGAAAACGAAAAGGCATTAGCACGCGAGTGCCGATCCTTGATGAATGCAACATAGCATGATAGGAATACTAATATCAATAAATATTTATGATGACTGCATTTGATGAAATACAAAAATATTATTCCATATATGAACTTACCAAAGACACATATTCTTTTTTTAAGGGTATCATAACATTGCAACTGCCCCGTCAGATTTCAATGTCTGCGCGATGAAGCGCAATGCCCTGTTTGGCAAAGTGTTTTGTGGATAGCAGAGCATTCACTCGTTTTGAAACCCACTGCAGCTTGAAGACTTTTCGGGGCGAAATCCAAACAAGAATTTCCGTTAGCCGTTCGTTTGGGATGGCGTTGATATCCTTTAGTTTCATTTTTTTTTCCGGCGGTATATTTCAATATCGTCATGTCAAACCAAACAATGAATAGACTTCTTTTATTCCTCCTCTTCCTCTTCTTCTTCGTCGTTATTAGCTACCCGTGATGCAGCTCCAGTTTTCGCAGCAAGTCTCTTTTTAACACGTGGTGCTCTTATGATTGGATGGTGGCATCCCAAATAAGAAGAATAGTGTATTGTCCTCTCTTGCTTGACAGGACCATCATTGTAGACCAAATCAAAACCACCAACTTTTGTCCGTGGTTTCTTGTCTGCAGTGACAAACCTATTGTAAGGGTGTGTGTTGAGTTGTAATAAGGAAGTGTTAAAAATAAAAGAAGGGGCCGAAAACCTCTTTTCCAAATCCAATACATCGAAAGCATCGTTCAACATCTGATGCTTCAAGTCATAGTCGAACTGAGTTTCTGCAGTCAGTGAGGGACTTGCATTTACTTCCAAGAGCCATGGCTTCAAGTTTGTATCAATCAGGATATCGTAGCCGTATAGCTCAAAGCAGTGTTTGTCGTGAATCATTACTTTCTGTTTTTGAGTATAATTTTGGGTTTAATTTATCTTGTTGGGGGGGGATCTATAGTAAACAGTAAACCTGCACGGATAGCAAACTTCGAACGACTAGAGCTTCCATGTCTGTAAATAATGTATTCACAGCCTGAGCGCCATGTTTGGAAATGAGAAATGTTTTCAAGTTTCGTAACAGCCATTTGCTAAAGGGAAAAGCGTCGAACCAGTTAATATTTCATGAAATGTGTGCGCTCGCTTGTCTTTCTTTTCCATACCATCCTTTATCACTATCATAATTAGGGCTGTGCTTTTGAATCGCCACATTGGTTGCATGGATGTACAAGTTGCTAATATCCTTGACATTCATTGTAAACTGATGATTTGAGAACCGGCAGAATCCATTGCGATGAATGTGGACGACCAAAGGACTGTAACTTGTCACCAACACGTAAATACGTAAATCAAACTTTTTCCCTCCAATCAAGTATGGATTTTCAATGTATCGCTGTACGATATAGGCTTCTGGGATATCCGCATCGGACCCACCGCCTGTTTCTTTCCCAGATGTAGTTGTTGCGGCATTGCCGCCTCCAGCACCGGCACCAGCACCACCGCCAACCATATTCGCACGAGAGCCGGCGATTGATGAACTGTTGATTGAATTATTGCTGCCGGAGTTATTGTTACTCCCGCTTCCCCCCGTTGCACCGTTTTTAGTTCGCCATTGATTGATTTGGGACATTTTGTTGATTAAAAAGATTCCTTTTCCTTGCGCTTTTCCCACTGGTTTCATTATCCACACGCTTCCTGGATTACGCTTGAATTCTTCTTGAAAGAGAGCGTGTTCTTGAGGCAGCACTTTTTTTTTTTGATTCAATTAAAAAAAAAGGATAAGCCGGTTAAAGGTTTGTAAAACAATAAGTACAGAAAACGTCACTTTGTACCATAAGAAGTGCAAATGAAATCAAATTTGGCTCCCTCCGCTTTCCCGTACTCCTTTTCCATGGTTTTTATCATACGTTTCATGTTTTTGACCAACAAGTCTTTTCGCGTCAACTTGGTTGAATATCATCAGTCATGACAGATTTTACCGATACCGATATATATCTAAAATACCTCATAGTGATTCCGAAAGTGATTGATTCTTTGGCTTTCTGCCAAATACATGTGATCAAACATTTCATGCACCCAATGCACATCTGCCCAATGAAAATCCCAATCTGTTTCACTGTCTGTTTCTTTCCATCCGCGGTCTTTAAACACGTCCAACACTGTGTTTCGGAGATGGGTTTTGAATCGGATGGTCGGATTCCCTCCTCCGCCGCCGCCACTACCGCCACCGCCGCCGCCAGCTCCTGGAGTTGTGCTAGGGGTTCTTTGTCGGATATGAAGTGTTGTGCTTGAAGCTGTAGGCGATTTGTTATCGCTCGTTGTAGTAGTAGTAGTAGTAGTGCTGCTGTCTTTGGAATCTTTTTGTTGTTGATCTATGGTTTGACGCGTGGATTGTTGGGGGAATACATAGAGTGATTGGGTGGTGTTAGATTCTGCCAGAGATGTTGCTGATGACTGGAACGAGGATGAGTTTGCGATGGAGCCAAGTGAGTTTGAATGAAGCATGATTTTTTTTTTTTTTTTTTTTTTTTCGTTGAGAATATAATAATTTTGTCGAAAAACAAAAGGATTGGCCAACAAACAATTTCTATTGCCATTTATTATATATTCAATTACTTTTATGCGATTCTGAATTTTTGAGACAACCGAATTCGCGTGTTTTTGGATGATTTGATCTGCAAGTTGCTGGTCAGGCAACATTTGAAGTCGTAAAAGGCCTACTCCCTTAGCTAAATTTTGTTCACAAGCTTTGAAAAAAAAAGTCTCAGCTCAAATGACACGTAAAAAACCAGCAATGTCAAGGACCGAAGCACTCGCTATTATCGCGAAGCATTGCCCTGACGTTGAGACTTGGGACGAAGAGAAACGAAAGCAGATGGCAGCTGAGGCAAGCGCTTCACCTGTACCCAAAGACGAAGATTTGAAGGCCCTTCGATCCGCAATTATCCGTTTGGCAACGTTTGTGTGCTAATTGTTTGTTGTCTTAAGGGGGTTTTTTTGACGGGCTTCTTTGTCTTGTTTGAACAGGCTGGATCGCAACCGGGTAGCTGCAGACAACTCTCGCAAGACAATCGCGGCTCTTAACAAAGATAATGAACGACTGCAACGAGAAATCCAGGATCTTAAAAAAGATAATAATGAACTGCTGAAAGCCCTACTAGACACACATCCCCTCATACCGGATCGTGCTGATTCAAATACCACCTCTCCCCCACTTGAGTTGAACCTCGACCCCCATCAGTCGCGCAATAACTCTCTCAGGTCAAGATCAAGATCAAGATCTACAACTAGATCGGTATCAGGCACCACATCGCCATACGGGAGACGTTCCCCAAGTCGCTCAAGTGCTGTTTTACCGTTTCTTGATTTTTTGCGTGACTCTTCATCTGCATGGTCTTTGGATAATGGTACCAATAACAACAACAAAAACAACGATGGCGTGTTGTTGCAGAATGCGGGTAATGACTTCAATGACTTCGTACTCCCACTTCCCCAAGTTCAACCTGATGGATCTGTATCATTACCAAGTCCCACTCCCACCGCAATTGGACAAACAGCAGCAGCAATAGCAGGAGAAACTGGAACGCGTAGTCCTCTTGCCGTCTCGCCTGTTCTTTCCTTGTATTCCCCCGTTGAAGGCCTGGGTGATGATCAAGGGTTCAGTCTTTCGCCTTCTTGTTACTTTAACCCGTTGCCTGGAGACTTGTTTGAAGAAGACTTTATAAACTCGATGCATTTGAGTGGCGAAAAGCAATAATAATAAAATAAAAAAAGAATTATTTTTACTCCCGAAAAAAAATTAAATTTAAAGTTCCAAAAGAGAGAGAACACCAACAACGAAAATTAAATTAAACGTAGCAAAGACTCCAAACGCAGCGCTGGTTTTTGAAGGTGTCGCTGTGGAGACAGTAGCTCTAGTACTTGTTGCAGAGGCAGTTGTTGTGGTTGTGCGTGGTTTGGTTCTGTTGGCAGTGAATAAGGAGCAAACTTTGGTGAACGATGATTCCTGTTTTTTTTTTTTTTTTGTTTGAGATGATGAAGCCCCCCACACAAAAACATACAACAGTCTTGATGGCAGCCAAATCCTCAGCTCCACACTTTCCCAAACTCATGCTTGAAGCGCATTCCTCAAAAGAAGTGTAATTGTATCCAAAACACATGTCAGTAAATCCAGCTTCCGTCTGCAAATTCCAAAAGAAATCACGGGATCCACGGGAAAAGTACTTGTCGTTGAGACACGAATTCAAGGCGCAACTGGGAATACGAGATAGTGTAAACCAACCATCGGAAAGAAGGTTGTTTGTGGCGTTGTTTTCGAGTTTGCAGTAAAAGTCCGTGTTCTTGGCCTGGGACAAAAAAAAAGGAGTCAGGTTTTTTTTTAAAAGGAAAACCTTTTGAAACCCAGTTGAAAAGGACGGAAAGTATATTTACAAAAGCATCGGTGATGGCTAAATCAGCTGGTTTCGTGCAGGCTGCATTGGCGCATGCACGGAGAGCAGTCGACGTGTAATTTGTGCAAACAGTCTTGAACTTGGAATACATGTCTCCCATCTTTGCATACGTCACATTTGGGATTTCAGCAGTGTAGTTCAAGAATGCATAAGTAAAGTCGGTCATTCCTGGAATCTGAAAAACAAAAACAAAAAACAAAAAACAAAAAAGCCAAAAGGTTAGAACTGTTTTTTTTTTCTAAGGGGGTTTGGTTGACATACGTATTTGTCTTCATTACAGTTCCAAGCACATTCAGGTGTAATGGTGTTGTAAAATTGAAAGCCATTGACTAGATGTTGGTTGATTGGAGCGATTGGAACAATAACATCGAAACAGAGCTCATATAATGCAGTTGTCTGTGGGAGAGAAAAAATGTGAGAAAAAAAGTTCAGGATAATCAAAAATTTGTATCATCTGAAACCACATTTACCCCCGTTTGTAAAAGAGCCAATTCTGCACCAGTGCACGTGTTTGTTGAAGTTCCGAAGGCACAGTTCAAAGTGTTTGGCTTGGACCACAACAGCATGCTAGAGCAGAACTGCAGAAAATCCGGAACGGACTTGGATTTGGCGAATGCATCGACGAATTCAGACTGATGAATGCAGATTTGCAAATTTGCGGTGAAATTAATAGAGTTGTTGGGTGCAAGGGTTTGTAGGGCTTTTTTTTGGAAGTTCAAGATTCAGTTATACCTGCAAACACTTTGCACCGCAAGCTGGAACACTGGAGATCATGGCGGCGGCTTTGGTGGCAGCATCGGTGGCAGGATCGGCCTTGACAAGCGTTGCCACAGTAGTTGCAATGATAACGAGGGATACCAACATTTTCAGGCACGTTTCTAAAAATGATTTTGAAACGCAAACGTAAGAATGTGTGCAGACGCCACATTCGTACATTAATAATAATAATCATCATGGACAAATCTGATGTTTTATGGTTCAGCATTGTATTTATTGCTTGTTAAGCCAACTTTTCAAGAATACTTCACTACTTCGACTCGGCCGATTCCTGTTTGGTGCCAATGATGATACTCCCACTTGACGTTCACCTCCGCTGACACTTTCTCACTCAAGGCCTTTTCAGCCGAGAGTGACTTAGTGATTACTTCAACTTGAGTGTCCACTTGTGGAAAACACCGCAAATTATATCGTATTTATATCAATCCACATTCACCAGATTTTGATTGAATAAATAATATTATTAGATTGTGAAGTCAGTTTAGACTAGTAAAAAATGAGTCAAACACCACAATATGAAAACGAGCGAGACGATCCACTCTATGCCCCGCGGGAAGACTTCAAAGCCAAGGTGCGATTTGAATTCTCCTGATTCACTGTGCTTTGGATGGATCTGTTTTTAACTGTCGGGCGTCAACCCAACCAGTTCATTCGCAAGAACACTGAGAACCCCCTGGTTCTGCCGACAGTTGCACTGTGCATCTTTTCAATGTATCAAATGGTTCGAGCAGGTCTGAGGGGAGATTCGCGGGTGTTTCAAACATCGCAGCGACTCCGAGTGGGGTCGCAGGGACTTGCGATTGCGATGGCCACGGCCACTGTTGCGTGGGAGCAGGAGGCGATCAAGAAGCGGCAGACGTCGCCGAAAGAATAAGAATAAAAAAACAAGACAGTACTATTTACTTCTATTTTTGCAGAAAGAAGAACAAAAGAAGTCTCTGCTTTTTTTCACTTTTCCCTCCAATTAAAATGCTTCGCGCCTCGCTTCGACACCGCCGCGGATTCGCCACCGCCACGCCGCCGCCGCCGGTGCGCAGCGGCCGCCGCAGCATTGTCCTCCCGGCAGTCCTCGCATCGGCGACGCTCGCGGCGGCGTACTGCGGGCTGGCGCTGCACGCGGCGGACGACGACGCGGCGCGGCGGCTGTGGCTCGACAACGCGGCGCTGACGGGCGGCCAGCGCGGCCTCGACGCCGCCCAGGCTGCGCGCGACGCCGTGCGCGCCCTGAGTCCGCAGGCCGTCGAGGCGCGCGCCGCCGCTCTGCGCGCCCAGGCCGAGGACGCCGCCGCGCAGGCCGCAAAGGCGCTCGAGGTGATGCGATCGGCGAGCGGCGATGGCGCCATCGGCTAACCTCAACCACTACCAACAACACCAACACAGGCCGCAAAGACAACAGCCACGGACTCGTACAACTCGGCCGCCGACACGGTCGCAAAAGTCCAAGCATCCGCAACTGCAACATACGACAGCACAGTTGCCACGCTGACGAATGCCCAAAAGACGGTCGAAACAACCGCAAACACTGCCTTTGAAACCATCGAGTCCATCAGATCTTCCATCTTTGGTCCTTCCGCAACTCCAACTCCCACTCCCACCAGGAGCGCCCCCTCATTGCCAACTCCTGCGCCAAAGGCGGCTCCTGTAATCGTTGAGCCAAAGAAGGAGAAGCCTGTTGAAAAGAAAAAGGAAGAGCCAAAGCCTGTCGAAACTGTTGCTGCGCCAATCGTGTCGGAGACTGTCCCGATTGACGAAGTTAAAGCTGCAGAAGAGATTAGCGACACACCAATTGACTTTACACCTATTGATCACCACGTCCCTGCTGTTGCACCAGTTGTTGCTATTGCTGCTCCTGTCGCCCCAGTCGAATCCTCTGAATCGGCTCTGAATGAAAAGAAGGAAGCCAAAAAGGAAAAGAAGGACAAGAAGGAAAAGAAGGAGAAGAAGGAAAAGTCGACAAAGGAAACCACGGATGCCGCGGCGCCCGTCATTACTTCAATCCTGGCTGAATCCGCTATTTCGCCCAATTTGGCTGCACAACTCGAATCCCTCTCCAAAGCACTGGATGCCATCAAACCAACAACCAAAAACAGTGCTGCCTTGAAGGAAGCCAAAGACTCCCTTCTTGCACTCACCAAATCGATTCCTACCGAAACTTCTGGATCTTCTGTTGCTGGAGGAGGCATCTCGGAAGCCGATGTTCAAAGTGCTTTGGCAGCACAAGCTGACCGATTTTTGGATACTCTCGGCAAGCAAAACGAAACTGCTCTCCAGGCTCTTACAGAGCAAGAGCGAGAGCTTGCTGAAGTCTTTGAGTTGGCTATGGCGGATCAAGCTGCCGCATACCGCGCCGACAAGGATAAGGCTTTGCAAGAACTTCAAGCTGCCAAGGAAAGAGACTTTGATGAAGCTCTCCATGCCGCTCTTGTAAAGGAAAGTGAGGAAATCAAGAAGGAATGGACAGCAAAAGTGAAAGAATTGGTGGACAATGAACGCGATGGAAGATTGGCTCGGTTGGATCACTTGGCCATCAAATTGAAGCATTTGGAAGCCATTTCTTTGGCTAGTGGAGAATACGTGGAGAGAATGCAGGGAATTCAACGTGTTCTTGCTGCTCTGCAAGGAGTTGCACTCAAGGTTGAGGAAGGTGGGCCTTTCAAGAAGGAGTTTGGTGTTCTGAAAAGGTTTGGAAAAGGCGATGAAGTTATCGAGGCTGTTTTGGCTACAGTGGACTCACGGGTCGTCGAAGAGGGTGTTGTTTCAGTTGACGAACTGGTTGGTTTATTCTTTTTTTTTTTGACGTAACATTTGAATCCTCAAAAATTCTGATACTCTTTTGTGTTTCTGCACAAAAAACAGAGACAGGACTTTGATAACTTGAGCACGAAACTCCGTCGGGTGCAACTCATGCCAGAAAACGGAGGTCCTGTGAGCTACGGAGTCAGCTACTTGCTCTCATACCTGCTGATCTCAAAACATGGTCTTGTTGCTGGAAGTGACACCGAGTCCATTCTTGCCCGTTCCAAGTTCTATCTGAGCCACGGAGACCTAGAAAGCGCAACTAGGGAACTCAACCAATTGCAAGGATGGAGTCGAGTTTTGGCGCGGGATTGGTTAAAGGAAGCGAGAGCGCATTTGGAAGTGAAGCAGGCGTTGGAGACTGTAGAGAGTCATATTGCACTCAAAAACTTGGGCTCTGTCTGATTTTTGCTGCTGTGTTTTTTTCTTTTCTTATGGCACTTGTTCTTGTTGTTGAACGATTCAATAAAGTCTTTTCTTTTTGTCGATTTTCTTATTACACAAATATTATTAATAATTCGATTTATCTCTATTTACTTATTTATTATTATATCATTTATTGCGAATTATTGGATCAAAAGGCCTAACGCATTTCAACAAACGAAGAAGAACCCCGAATGAGTCTGGACGAAGAAGAAGAAATCGAAGCGCCTGCCGCAAACTGTTTCCGAATCTTGATTGTAAACTGAATCTATTATAAGCTTGACCCTTTTTTTTCTTCCCCGCCACCACTTTGCTGAGACATCATTTTCTTTTACTACTGGCTACTCTCTCCGTGTTCTCTATGATGTGTTTGAAGGCGACGGACAATCATCTTGGGTATCTCGAAAAGGACCCGATTCGTGGGAACGATTCATTCGAAGCGTTTCATGAGATTCTAACGATTGCTCGGGATCGAAAGGTAGCTGCTTTACTCTTTTTGCTCTTGTTCGTTCCGCTACTTGTCAAAAAAAAAATGCATTGCGAGAGGTGGAGTGTTTGCAAGGAATTCTAGTGGAGTTGGAACCTAGGAAAAAAGAGGTCCGCCCGTCGCCAACCAAAAAAAAAAGTCAAAAGAACGCGACGACCAGCGATTGTACCCATTCAATACCCCCGAAAACAAAACAAAAAAGGATCCATGGTTTAACCATTCCCTTAAAAAAATTCCCCAACTCAGGTGGACTTTATCCTACTTGGTGGAGACCTTTTCCACGACAACAAGCCTTCTCGAAAATGTATGCACAAGACCATGACAATGCTTCGACAGTTTTGTATGGGTGATAAAGAGTGCCAGTTTGATTTTGTCAGGTGAACCATCATTTTCTTGCACCCCCCACCTTCCTCTAAAAAAAAAAACTAACCAACATTCGAAAACGAAAACTTAAAGTGCACAAGACGAAACATTCAAAGACGCGTTCGCAACTGTAAACTATCAAGACCCAAACTACAATGTATCGATTCCCATTTTTTCTATTCACGGAAACCATGATGACCCGAGTGGGGATGGGGATTTATGTGCTTTGGATTTGTTGAGTGCTGCGGGGCTTGTTAATTACTTTGGGAGGGCTGAAGCTGTAGATGATGTTCGGATTAGTCCTATGCTTTTGAAGAAGGATGGTGGAGTGAAGGTTGCAGTGTATGGGATGGGAAATATCAGGTATATAGAGAGGCCTGGGTGATTCTTTTTCTTTCTATTGAGCGTTTTTTTTTTGGGTCGACAGAGATGAGCGTTTGTATAGGACATTTGTTGGGAAGAAAGTGCGAATGTTTAGGCCCAAGGAAGATAAGGTTGGTGGTTTTTTTTTTTACCTTAGTTCGAAGAGTCTGTCAGTTGTATTCACCATCAGGAATAACAGGATGATTGGTTTAATATCTTTGTGCTACATCAAAATCGGTATGTTGATGTGAAATGTTTATGGTTGGCTATATGGGGTAAACATGTCAAATTACAACGTTTAGAGTCAAACGAGGTCCAACAAACTATGTTCCGGAAAGCTTCTTGCCGGACTTTTTGCATTTAGTTATTTGGGGACACGAAGTAACGACTGGCGCTCCTCTTTTTTTTTGCCTTCCCGTTGATTATTAATTACTGGTCTCATCTTAGCATGACTGTATGATTGATCTTGAACAAAACGACGAGAAAGGCTTTTTCATTACACAGCCCGGCTCTAGCGTTGCTACATCTCTATCTGAAGGGGAAATGATACCAAAGTATGTATTTCAAACGTCCCCTTCAAAACATCCAAATGAATGTAAACAAAAAAAAAAAAAATCGAACCAAGACATATCGGAATCCTTGAAATATATCCTGACAAACAATTCAAACTGGAGAAAGTGGGTCTGCAAGCAGTGCGGCCTTTTGTGATGGACGATATTGTGTTGGCGGATTGCAAATTGACTGGGAGGCAGAGAATGGACGAGAAAAGAGTAGATGAAATTCTTGCTGATAAGGTATTATTGTATTATTTTTTTTGGTTCGTGCATGTTGTCTTTTCGGGTTTGTTGAACAGCGTTTCCCCCCCAAAAAAAAAGGTTGAAGAAATGATTGAAACTGCCCGGAATATTTGGCTAGAAGCACATCCAGATATAGATGAAGATGATTTTCCACGGCCATTGATTCGACTGAGGGTAGGTGTGGTGAATATGTCACTGATTTGCCCTGACAAAAAAAACACACGCTCAGGTTGATTACTCGAACTTCATGACTCTTAATCCCCAGAGATTTGGACAGCGATTTGTGGATAAAGTTGCCAACGTGAAGGATATTTTGCATTTTCATAGAAAACGACAAGCGACAACGGGGGGTTTGTGCAGTTCTCCATGTTTCAACCGTGTCCTCATTTTGAAAATTTTTTTTACTGGCCCAGACAAGAAGGGAAAAGACAAAGGAATTGGATTCGATATGCCGCTCAATCTTCCAGAAAAGTTGGACAAATTCCAAGTTCAAGATCTCGTCGATGAGTTCTTGTCTGCTCAGAATTTAGAAATCTTGCCCGAAAATGGAATTGGGGAAGCTGTGAGGTTGTTTGTGGAAAAGGAAGATAAGGAAGCCATTTCTGAGTATGTCGTAATTTTATTTTTACTTCCAAAACGGTCTGATACTATTCCCGTCCAAAGTTTCGTCCAGGATTCGCTGAAAAGAACTCAACTTTCTTTGTCCAAAGCCACAGCGGATGTTATCTTTGATGAGTCCAACCTTATGAAGCAGGTATGTGGGCACATTTGTTACTTTATAACTGTGTGTTTTTTTAATTTTGAGTTTTACACAGATCACTAAAGAAAAAGAAGAAGCCAGTGCTGAAATCACAATAGAACGTACTCGCGTCTTTGAGACAGGCAAAAGCTCGCGACAGGTATGTGCGTTCACCTTTTCCAAAAGCCTACATTGACTCGCGTGTTTTAGGCTAAAGCATCTAGTGGAGATGAGGATGAAGATGGTAGTGACGTGTCGATGGACGAGCCTGAACCAACAAATCGAAAACGAGGGGCTGCAAAAAAGCCGGTTGCGAAAACAGCTGCCAAGAAGCGGGTTACTGCCACACGTGCTTCAGTGGGAACGAAACGAAAGAAGCCTTTTGATAGTGACGATGATGATGCTTCTGATGATGGAGTTGACAATGACTTTGTCATAAACAGTCCACCGCCGCTTCCCCCAAGAAACTTTACAATTCCTACTTCGAAACCACTCATTCCTTTAAGTAAACGTTCGACCTCGTCACCTGCTGGATCCTCTGCAGCACCACCACCCCCTCCCCCAGCACAAAGTTCAAGGTGAGTAATATAACATGGGCTTGGCTATATTAACATATCTCCTGAAATCGTTATGTTTTGGTATAGACCCATCGCAAGCGCATCGCCATCAACAGCAAGACCAAAAGCTACACCGGCTGCTTCTGGATCAGGGTTAAGACAGTCAACTCTCAACTTTGACTCTCAAGCCGCCAATAAATCTGCGCCGTCTGCTACTTCAAATTCGTCCACAAACCTTGCAAAGCCAAACCCGGTTACTGCAAAACGTACTACTGCTACCAAGCCGGCCGAGGCGGCGACTCCTGCTGTTCGTGGATCTACTACTTCGCGAGCGTCAACTATAGCTGCAAAGAAAGTTGCTGGAAGGCCGACAGTGTTTGCGGGAGATAGCGATGATGATGATGACGAGTCAACTACTTTTGCCCAGTTTGGGAAACGAGCCAAGCGATAAATATTCCAAAAGCGATTGGACACGCTTACGATTAATAAACACTTTGCTTTTGTTCTTCGTTTGCTAGCAGATTTTGATTCAGACCATTTTTTTTATTTTACCGTCTTTCTTTTGATAAGAGTATCCAGTCGCTTCCGGACTGCAAGAAGGCACACCTTTTCGCCCCGCCGCTCTCTCACACCATTGACGAAATTCTCGGAAAAATTTGACCCACTCTCAAGAGCTTGTCTCAATAACTCATTGTCCGTTTTGATGGATGTTGGATAGGAACGGAGCTTTTGGATGACCAGATCCCGGACTCTCGTCAAAGTCTCCTTTTCCATCGATTTTCCTATGTGGCAAGACTGAATGGTCTTATCAAGCTTATTGTTTGCGTGAAAGAGGCACCATTTCTTTGGTCGAGGAAAGTTGTCTACATCAAGTTTAGAGGGAATCTCCAAACAGGAACCAAAAATAAAAAGAGCAAACCAGAAGGCCCTCGAATAAGCTGGACTCGGCAATCTTCATTCCTATCATTTCCAGGAATAGTAAACCCCATATATTTTAAGGACTTGTAACTTGAGTCCTCCCCATAAGTGACGTCCACTTGTTCGCCAGATTTAATTGGTTTGGTGGCAGTCATGGTTACCGCGCCAAGTTCTTTGCTGTATTCGATTTTGACTTTTGGTTTCCCGTAATGGTTTGCGACATCCACCATTGGAATCAAGACGGCTTTGTTGGTTAATTCTCCAACAGGGAGCACCCAAACTCGCGACATTACAATGTGCCATGCCCAGAGGAAGTCATCGTATGAAATTGGCGTAGGCAAGAACTCTTTCCATTGGTTCCATTCGTTCTTTGAGGAGTGTTAAACCATTTGAGTAGAAGCAAATCAAGTGAAATACCTGAATCTCTTCCCGTTGACCAACCAAGTCAACACTCAAATCTGTTCCATCAATGACTTTAAGTTCTTCATCATTCCAGTAGAGTGGTGTATTGTATTTCGATGGCAAGAAACTTATGTACGGTTCCCATAGTGGATCTTCCCGATGAAGCAAAACAAATGCGCCAATAATAGGAACCCATTCAGTTTTAGGGTACTTGGAGAGGTATTTGGCAATGATCGGATCCGATTTTGCCATTGAATCATGGATCGTCTAGTCTTATTGATGATTACAACTCAATTGATGGCAGCAGGCAAGAAACACGTACGACTTGATGGGGCACAACCATCACCAGATCATCCACTTTGAAGTCTTTTGTAGCGAACACGTCTCTGTTTCCCGGCTGCAAAGCACCAAAGAGTTTGGTCCATGTTCCCATTTACTTATCGACACACCAACCAACCTGTGGCTCAACGATAACAGTTCCGTCGTGGCGAAGGCCGCGTCTCTTCATCCAATCGACAAACATCGCTGTTCGAGAGATGTAATCAACAGTTGGCTCGTTCACCTTGGTTGCTGTTGGTGTGGTTGCCGCCGCTTGCCAGTAAAACACTGCCACGGCTGCCGCAATAACTCCAACTACAATTGCAGCAAGCGTTGACCATTGTTGTGGCTGCTTTTGTTTCGTTTTCTTTTTCGTCATGATCGATTTCGTTCTGGAATAAATCAAGAATATTCAACATCTGCAAATCCCTGTACCACGATGGCTACAGTTTTAAACCTCTTTCTTGCATCATTAGTATCAGGCATCCCGATTCGTCAATGGAACGTTGAGTTTGATTCGCCGAGTGCTGTTCGCAGAATTCTAGATCCCGATGTTGGAGCTCACTTGGCCCGACGCGCAGACACTTCGCACGACATGAAATATTATGGAGGACCTATTCTGCAAAATATTGAAGTGTGAGGCTTATATCAAACAGCTGCCTTCATATTCTGAAATACGTACACAGCACAACCATATTTTACGGCTCCGGAGTTCTGTACCAAAACGAAACAAACGCGTTTTATGAATTTCTTGTGAAATCGCCCTATATGGCGATGCTTTTCGAATACAATGCAGGATATGGGCGATTTATTGGCAGTTATTTGGAGACAAACAATATCAAAACAGTGGTTGATGACAAGCTGGATATAATCCCGTACTTAAAGTAAGAAACAACATAACAACAAAGGATCAAGAATTCGTTTTCGAGCATTAATGCATGCTTTTTTTTGGAAGGGGATTGGTCCAAGCTGGAATTCTAAAACCAAACGCGAACTCATATTATCCTATACATTTCGCGCCCGGAACAAATATCACTCAAGGAAATTCAAAAAGCTGTATCAATTTCTGCGGATATCATGGAACAATTGACATATCTACGATATATAATGGGACAAAGTACTTATCTTATGGAGTTTTGCCTTCTCACACAGGCCAATGCTATGGAGGTTGCATCTTGGAGACTACAGCATCAAATATTTTCTCATTAAATTTTTTTATTACTAGGATGTGGACGCTCGGTTGATCCGTTCAGAAATCTATGCAGCATCTCGAGTCATGAGTTAGCAGAAGCAGTAACTAATCCAGCAATTGGCGTAGTCACAAGATTGTAATCATGAAATGAAATATCACTTGACGTTAAACTTATTTCTTCATTTCTTTTTTTCAGTGGTAAACCCCTCTCTTGGTATAATCGCTGGGACGGCGAAGTGGGTGATTTCTGCAATTTGCAAGAATTCTCATTCAAGGATCTTGATGGGACTAATTGGGCATTACAAAAACTCTGGAGCAATTACTATCAAGCCTGCGCTACTGTGTCTCAGGGCTACTTTGGCGCCGTGAAGCCAACAAGTATACTACGACCACCGACGCAGCTGTTGAATCTCACCTACTATGGCGGTCCCATTATAACAAATATTGAAGTGAATATGATAATGTATGGAAACGTCGTGAATTCGTCGGATATAGCGAAGTTCTACAAGTATTATACAGCATCTCAAATGATTGACTTCATCAGCTCTGAGTACAGCCAAACTTCAGCACCTATTGGATATGGATCATTTCAAAATAATATATCTATATCAAATGTCAAATCCATAGTCGATGATGACGCTGATGTCAAACCCCTTCTCTTGTAAGAACTCTTCAAATAGGTTCCAAAATTACATGAAGTATAACCTACTACCTGCATAGAACGCTACTAAAAAATGGAGCACTAAAACCGAACAATAACTCGTATTATCCCATTCATCTTGAAGCGGGAGTTACAGCCACGCGTCGTGGGTCTGTATCCTGCCAACACTTTTGCAGTTATCATGGGGCAATTGATATTTCTGTCTTCAAAGTACCGAATACAAAGTATCTTTACTATGCCGTTATTCCATACCCTTGCGACACTGGATGCGGCACACAATCAGCATTTTCAAACACTTGCTCCGTAAGCTCAGCTCAGGTACTTTATCCCCTCTTTTAAGCCAACTCTCACATGAAAAACTACAGATTTCTGCAGTAATAACGAATCCCGCATTGAACATTGCCGCAAGCGCTAGTATGCTGATGGGCTGGTACGAAACAAGGAACGGGTATGAAATTGGAGATGCTTGCACTGGCGTTCAAGGTAGCATTGGGAACTATACAATTCAGGCTCTTTGGAGCAATCAGCAGCGATTGGTATTAAAGTTATATGATTTGATTTGTTGGCTAACGTGCGTAGTGTTATTTGCCGATCGACAACGAGGCAACTCTTTCCACCAGAGTATCAGATACGACTTCAGAATCGACTTCTTCGATGAAACAGCAATCGTATACTTCAGCAAGCACTTTGCCTGTGAAAACTATCTCGTTTTCACCAGCAAGTTCCATGAAATCGACGGTGGCATCGCCAAACAGTACTGCTACGACGAACTGGATGATATCGAATATGACATCAACAGCTTCTAAGACATTTGGATATTTGTCTTCGTCTCTAATTTCGTTTGCAAAATCATCCAGTACCTCCGACCGCCAGAAATCAACTCAGTCCCTTCCATCGACAATGAACGTATTAATTCCAACAACTTCAAAACAGGTTTCATTATTCAGCAGCGTGGCGTTATCATCTTTGCAAACATCATCGATGTCAAAGCAGCTCTCAGCATCGTTAGCAACTGGTTCAAAGTCAACGGAAAAGAGCACAGCTATAAGAACTAGCACACTGTCGAAAGTGACTGTTATATCAATGTCTTCGATATCTTCTTCAGGGACGAGTGTTAAGACAACAGGAGCCACGTCAACAACCACTAGAATTCCTGCGGTATCGACTACGACACCACGATCCTCAAATTCAACAATAGAATCCTCAAAAAAGACGCCAGTCTCAGGAATGACTGTCTTATCATCTTCGTCGGCAGTGTCAAAGGCTTCGGCAACTACTACAACAACTGGAACCACCAAAGCATCAGATGCACTGCAGAGAAATGGACTTAAGCTTGGAAATACACAATCATCAATGCAGCAATCAATATCAGAAACGAAAACCACAACAACATCTATCCAGACATCCATCACAAGAACCTCATTGTCTCCAATTACATCGACTGCAACAACGCAACAATCTTCATCGAGAAATACGAAATCATCATCAACTTTCGTGAGCAGTATAAATTTGGTTGCAAAGTCTTCTGTTCCTGCAACAGTATCTGACACATCCACCACAAGACAGATTTCGAGATCTACTGCATCAAACAAAGTCGATTCAACTCAATCACTCAATTTTAAGAGTGCAAGTACTTCATTATCAAGATCTTTGAAGCCACAGACGTCATTGTCAAGTCAAACCACGTCAGCATCTCTGAAATCATCATCCTCGTCATCCTCGTCTCCACTATGGACGTATATTGCGACAAGTGTGACGGCAAAGGGGCAGAGTATTAGATCATCAACGGGAACCACCAGTTTCTCGAAAGCAACGGTGTTTTCTACTACTGCTCCTGTTACGTCAACTGTAAGATCATCAGGAACTGGAACTGGAACAGTAAAATTGCATACAAGTTCTCCAATTTTACTACAGGCAAATGGAATTAAGCTTGGATCAACACAGTCGTCGTCAATTCCGGTGACATCTGCCACTCATGCAAGAACCACCGTGGCTGCATCCACACTTACAACTAGGACCACCCCGGCTGCATCCACACTTTCCACTGTAACCAAACAATCATCAACCAGTCCCAAGCAATTGACATCTATACTTGCGAGTAGTGGAAGTGTAAGGCTAGTTTCCACATCTCGACAATCAGTTCCATCAAGTTCAGGAACATCCCCATCAACATTGATACCAACCCCGAAATCCACGTCAACAAGCCAACGGCGCGAAGTATCTCAGTCACTCAATATATCAAAGTCAAGTACATCAACTTTGCAACCACAGGCATTAACAGCACAATCAACACCGAGTCTTAAAGTATCTTCACAATTAAGCTTGCAGACAGCCGGGAAGAGTAGCACACTACCAAATACTACTGCAAAGATATCAAGTTTGGTGACTGCCAAAGTATCAATTGCAACTTCTGTAACAACCAGAGTATTAACAACAACAGCTGCAGCAGCAAGCAGACTCACCAACATAAGTTCAAAATCGCAGGCACCGGTGTTAACCAGAGCAACCTCGGCGGTTTTGAAAACGTAGTTTCCTTAATAACATAACGTAAATAATTTTGTCAAAAGATTAGTGGTAGATAATAATAATAATATAAGTAGTAGAAGTAAAATTTTGTTGCCTCAACCAAAAAAAACGAACACAGTTTGATGCAAAAACAAAAAAAAAAACAAAAAAAAAAAAAATACAAATGAGGAAACGCTCAGCTCAAAAAGCATCTGTCTTCAAAAATCCAAAAACATCAGATCCTTCCTTCAACATCACCCCAGCGCAGCCAGCAAATGGTAGACCCCCCGGCCCAACTGGTCCCAAAACCGAATCCATATCCTGCTCAGAGAATACTTGCAGTACGCTCCCATCCGCACGAGTCACCGTGAAGGGTTCAAAGACTTTAAACATCCACCCAACTTCCTCTGACTTCTCATATTTCGACCACCATTTACTCGCAGTGCTTTCCGACATGGCTTCCAGTACTTCCACAGGCAGCACTGCAACAGGAAGGTTCAATTTGATAGTCAAAGCGTCGGCGGAAGCCTTTGGTACGGATTTCAAAAGTTCCGCAAGTGTAGGCTGAAAACAGGTGGGAAAGACTGTTGCTGAGTTCAGACGGAGTTTGAGCAGAAACTGAAGACACGATTCCGGTCTCATCGATGGAGACAACTTTCCCACAGAATACCTCCTTTACTTGGATGTTGATGATACTGCCTGATGCACTACTGCCGGCTTCCAGCTCTTTCATCAAGTTGCCCAAGTCGAAGCGGAGTATCTCGCAAATGGCGTATCCAACGCAGTCCCCAACCTCCACCTTCTCAGCGCCTGTAGAATCAGGTGTAAACAGCAGCCGTGTCACGGTCCGTCGGGGATCATTGTTTTTGCCGATATAATCGACCCAGTAATCATCATCAAGCCGTGCAAATGACCCCAGAATAGAAGGAGCCACAAGAGAATGCAACTGCTTCACAAGTTCCAACTCTTTACCCCCCTTCTCAAAAGAAATCTCCTTGACACTCCCAGCCACACACCCCCTATTCACATCCGCCAACGTTGTTTCAATAGCCAAATTTTTCATGTTGACATTCATCCAGCCAATTGAAGCGTATATGGGCGCTGCCAATGGCGCCGCATGCAGAATCCCAAACTTGTAACCCCGCGTGTCGTGCATATAGTCGTCGGCCATCTTCATTAGCTTTTTGGCGAATCCTTTTCCTCGGTGTTGGAGATTTGTGGCCACGTCTCCGATTCCACCTGTCGCGTGATGGGCGGGTGGGAGTTGGTTTAAATGAATGTGTCTGTTGTAGACGCGAACGGAGGAGACAATCTACAAAAAAAAAAGGGGGGAACCGGTTATAGGGGAATTCTTATTTTCTTTCATCTTGTTTTTGGCGAGGTTAAAATACCTTTTTGGATGAGCGTTCAACAGCCACAAACACTCCATTCGGGTCTCGTTCTGGGTCAAAGGACCAATGATCCTTAAACAATGCGCGCGAAGCACCTTGACTTCCGTTGGGTTTCGTCACGTTAAAGACGCTGTCCAGATGGTCCAAGAATAAGTCGACATCAGTTGTGAGGTAAACTGGATATATCGTATTCTGGGACTGGTGGCAGTGGTGGAGTGAGTTTCGGCGGCAACGGAAGCGATGCAGGAGATGCATCCTCTGTTGCTGCTGTCCATTTGGGCTGGCTTCAGTACGGGCGAAGGTTCGGGTGTGGATGCCCTCGACACGGGGGTCATTAGATTCTGGAACGGCGTCAGGAGCGAACTCATCATGCTACGGACACTGAGCATTTTTTGGAGTGTCAATTCGCGGTGGCCTTGTTTTTCGAAAGGAAAGAAGAAACACGTGCCTGTTATATACGGTTTTTTTTTGTTCAAGGAGACTGGCGTGTGCGTGATTCGGGAAGATCCGCGTGTGATTTAGGGTGGACTTTTTTTTAGACTCCTTTTTGTGGTAAGGAGTGGACTTTGGGTTGAACCCAAAAAAAAGGGAATTCAAGACAGATTCAAGTGTTTCCCTTTCTATGGAAGGGGTTTAATGGGGAGTGATTTGTGAAGCAATTTCCCATATTATCGAATACATATTAACTATAGGAAGAAAACCGAGCCTTAATGCGACAATAGGTTGAATAGAGCGTTTTGGAAGACAGTATCCTTGTGCATAGGCTTTGTAATGTGAAGAACAGATTCTAGAAATCGACAGTTATCTTTAGAAACGAAAAGCGAATGGATCCGCTCCAGCATTAAATAATTGCAACATCATATTCATTAAATATCAGAAAGAGTGCATAGTGCATAGTATGCAAAGAGTTCCATATCTTGTGACGATGCAAACATTTTGCAGTTTTTTCTCTTCGTCCAATGTTCGCCCTTCGCAAAACCGTCTCTTTGGCTGCCCTTCGTCGTGCCACTGCCACCAAGACCTTCTCAACTGCTGCCATTGTCAGAGGAGGACACGGTGCCCAAGGTATGCCGCGCTCTCCCCCGAAGGACTTTGGTCGGGGCGATAAAAAGTCAACGTGACTCAATGTGGGCGACTTGGATGCGGATGACACTGATGGTTGGAACTCTCTGAGGTGGCTTCTGCTTTATGGATGGAGAGGCCAATCGCTTGCTCAAATCGGACGCTGTTGTTGTCGTTCGGGGGATCGCTTATAAGAAGCAAACTCACCACAAAAAAACTGCAGGCCAGGACCCATTCAACCTGCCAGTTCCAGGATACCGTGCTCCAGGACAAATCGCGCACAACTGGGAAATCTCTTCTGGAAACGAACGTTACGAGTACATCAAGAAGCTCGAGGGAGAAGAGCCATGGGAGGACATGCAACCATACATTGTCACTGCTAAGCCAACAGCTCAAAACCCATTCATTGTTCACGGATCTGACCCTGAAAAGTACCTCGGATGCACCGGTAAAGATTGGGGAAAAAATGGCCAAAATCGAGAGTTAGTCATTCTGACTCGTCCTACTCTGATTATACAGGTTTCCCAGCCGATACCCACGAGACTGTATGGTTGACCCTCCGCCCACACAACGGTGTTGACAGATGCCCACACTGTGGTAAGTTGATGCCTCCTATTTTTGCAGGCGTGATGGGGTCTGATATTCCATTTAGGAAGCGCCTACAAATACAAGCAGGCCGACGCCCACCACCACTAAATGGACTTGTTTGATGAAATTACACTTCATCGACGCCAATGATTCCTTTGACCTGGTTTTGGGAAGCAGACTATTAAATAAAAAAAAATCCATATCCTTTGATGTTTCCGATCTTTTATTTCTTGCGATTTCACCGTGCCAAGGCCTCTGCATTTGAACGAACGGCTTCATCCAGAATTTCATACATTTGTGTGCATCCATCTTTGGCTAATTTAAGAACATTTTCAAACTCGTCCAAGTGAAGTCGAGATTCCAGCTGATGTATGTACAATAATGGATTAGAATCCAACAACCATAATGTCTTATCCAGAATACGTACATTTAATAGCACTACTTTTCCACTTCGCGGCATTACGGCCAAAGAAACTACCGGCACATCCATGCCCTCTTCAGTGTAATTGACGTCCAAGATGGGAGTTCCGTTTCCAAATCCAGCAGAACAAGCAACAACAGTAATCCGTCATTGGAATTCCAGCATTCATGAGAGCCAAGGTGGTTGCATTTATCGCAACATGAAGAGAACCTGGGGCGGAGAGAAACGTCAGTTTGGACTTCACGTTCGACACGGTAGGTCCCAACAATCACGATTCCACACCTCCGTCAAACTGAAGAATCTGAATTTGAATATTGATTTCTGAGCGAGGAAAAGAAGAAGTGATGATTGCTGATTCGAATGTTGATTTGATGATTGATGCAAGTTCGAGCAGCCGCCTGTCCTTTTTGAGCTTCTGCTTGCGTTCGCCGGAGCTGAAGGAAGCCACGTTGAAGTCGACAGTGATTGACTGCTCTGTCGTGTATCTGGCTTGAGCGCAGGGCGGGCTATAGAGGGATAGTTAAACTCTCGTACACAAGAACAAAACAAAAGAAACAAAACAAAACCTCCTGCGGGCCAAAGACCTGGCAGAACACGCGCGTGTTGCCCTGCTCGACAAAGGCGGCGCCGTCGGCGCCCGTGGCGGCCACGAACTGCGTGGCGCCAATGTCGCAGGCGATGCGGCGCAGTTCGTTTCGCGCGGCGGCCGTCGACGCGGAAGCCTTCGGCGGAGACGACTTCGGCTCTCCTTCATTTTGTTTTTTATTTGTTTATTCGCATCGCACAAAGAAAAGAAAAGGAAAGAAAGAAAAGAAAAAGAAAAAGAAAAAGAAAAAGAACGAAATGACCAGCACCAACAACCGCTGGTGGTTCGGCGGCGTCGCCAGCGCAGCGGCCGGCGTCGCGACGCACCCGCTCGACAGCGTCAAGGTGCGCATGCAGACGGCAGGCCGGCCGGACGTCTCGCTCTTGGCGCTGCTGGCGGACATCGCGGCGTCGGAGCCCGGCGGCCTCGCCGCGCTGTTCCGCGGCGTCGACGCCTCGGCGCTGCGCCAGCTGACGTATTCGAGCGCGCGCTTTGCTGTCTGCGAGTATCGGCGCCTGTTTCTTTCCCGACCGCTGGCTGATTAATTGCGTTACACAGACGAAGAAGCGAAGCGGCGGCTGCGCGCATCGAGTCTGCTCGTGTTTTCGCCTCTGCTGGGAAGCATCCTGGCCGCATCCATCGGCGGCGTCGCTGGAGGCATCGTCGGATCGCCTGCCGATTTGGTCAATGTGAGGTGCGTCTAGTGTCTTGGATCAAAAGTATCCAACTGACTTTTATCCTTCGCTAGAATGCAGATTGATGGAAAACTGCCACCTGAAGAACGTCGAAATTATCGAAACGCAATCGATGGTATCATTCAAATCATCAAAACAGAAGGAGCCGCGGCCCTATTCAATGGAGTCGGGGCAAATATTCTTCGTGCTGTTTTGATGACTGCAGGCCAAATTGCAACCTATGATACCGTAAAGCAGGAAATGATTGCCTCGGAAATGTTTGGGGATGGCTTTATTGTTCACTTTACTGCCAGTGTAATTGGAGCTCTTGTGGCAACAACAGTATGCAGTCCTGTCGATGTTATCAAGAGCAAAATGATGGCGCAGAGTCAAAAGAATCCAGAGTACTCTGGAATGGTGGATGCAGGTCGAAAGATTATGCATCGGGAAGGAGTTGGTGCTTTTTTCAAAGGATGGTAAGGGATTTATTACTGGTTAGCTGGTTGGGGTACCTATTTATTCACTCTAACTTTACAGGACCCCTGCGTTCGCAAGATTGGGCCCTCAAACGGTTCTCACGTTTGTATGTCTCGAATACATCAAAACTTTCTACGGAGAGTATGGAGGAATGGTGGATTCTGCTTTCGATTCTGCTTTTGGATCGATTCCAAAGCTAATTGGTCTCTGTTTATATACAATCTTCTTGCTGAAGCTTGTGTTTCCTTAATGATGCGTTTCTCTGTTTGCTTGCGTTTTTTTGGCCTTATCCCATGTTATTATTTACTAGCACCTCATCATCCACCAGTATTTAAAGGAGAGTATATACTGTAATTGAATAAATGTTTTATTTGACCCTTTTGACGCAAACGGTTTGGGATGAGTGCGAGTTCTAAATTTTGTGATCCAACAAAGACATAGCAATCTTGATTCTAGAAATGGCTTCCCTCTCTGACATGCCCCGTGAAGTAGTTGGTCAATTCATGAGCTGGATCCACCCACTGGAAGTTGTCAAGTTCAGACTCCTCTCAAGATCATTCAACGATTGTCTATCAACAGCCACCTTCTGCACCTCAAATCTTTCCAAATGCGACGATATTGATTGGAATCGATCTCATTTGGATGCCAAATACAAACTGGCATTCCTTGAGTACGTCTTGTTTTGTGGGCCTCCACTGTACCAGGAGGCATATGCAAGACTGATGGGAACAAAGTTGACAGGCAGGTTCTTATTTCAAATCCTCGAGAACGGCATCTGATTGCGATACCACGCTGTATTGGTCGCATGCACAATCTTGAGCAGTTGACTCTGGCGTTAGCCATAACCCGTCGTAGACAAACAATCCCAACTGAACTATGCAATCTGTCAAACTTGAAGATTTTGCAGCTTCCCTGCAATGGACTGGAAGGAGTTATTCCTCCGGAGATTGGATCCTTGACCATGTTGGAAACAATTGTCATTGAGGCATAATTCTCTTACTGGGACGATTCCAGCATCGATAAAGAGTCTCTTGCGGCTAAAGGTCCTTGATTTGAGTTACAACCAGCTCACGGGTGTTGTTCCGCCTGGAATTGGACTGCTGCCGTTGCTTATTGAATTGAATCTATCAAACAACACGATTGAGGGAACTAGTCCCAGAGGATTTCAAAGAATTGGAGAACCGTGGGGTGATGATATGGCTTTCTGGGAATTCGTTTCAAATCAGAAACTTTACTGTAGTATTCCTTTGTTCTTTGGTATTTTTAAATATATGTATTTGTTTTTTATGAAAGTGGGTCGTAAGACTGTAGTACCAAAGTCAAAAAAAGTGGTTGGGATTAGGGGTGGAATCGCCGAAACACTGAACCATTTCCAACAAAAGTGACTACCATTCCCGGCCTACTGAATACGGCTGCGATTCTACAAAACAAAGCGGCTAGCTGCAAAATGTTGCCAAAACCGGACCCAAGTCCAACGACAGCTGAAAACTCCCCTTCCCCACCTTCCACGCCAACAACACCAACAGACATCCCACTACCGATAAAACTGGATTCAATTCCATTCCTAGAAACAATCCTTCACCGCGCCCAATTCCGTCTTTGAATCAAACGAGCCGTTGAACCCAAACACTTTGACAACAACATTCCCAGAACTAGCTTCCAAACGAATCTTGGACGACCCTGGCGGCGCTTTCGGATACAAAAATAAATCGGTAGATCCGGTTCCGGTTCTAGATGTCAATGATTTGAAGCCGTGCACGTTTCCTTTAATGTTCCCACGTGTTGTGACAGCGAGAGATGCTTGTTCAGATGCAATCGCTGTCGAATAACTGTATCGAGCCGAATACGCATTGGAGATCTAGGTTGACTGTTTCTAATCGAGAATTGATTTTTATGGATCCATTCTCGATGTGGGCTTTGAAGTCGGTGATGGTGGCGGAATCTTCCCACACCTAGCGTTCCGCCAGAGGAAGTAAGGGAAAACGCAGATAGTGTGGTGGAGGGTAAAGATATGTAGATTGCGTTTTTGGAGTCTGGGTGTACTTTGGTAGATGATGTTGAAGAAAAGAATGGTCGCTTTGATGGGTGGGGTGCTGGAGCTATGTGGGTGATGCTGATGCTAAGTTTGTCGCCCACAATGTTGGAAGTAACTTGGGTTTGAGAGATGTTGCTGCCGTTTGGTTCTGATCTGATGATGGGGCAGGATGATTCAGGTGTGCAGTTGATGATTAATGATTGTGGCTGAGCCACTGCCGGACACAGTTACTTCAACGAACTGAACAACAGACTGATGCTTCGAGACCATTGGTGGATATGTGTTTTTTTTATAAAGTTGAAGGGATGAAGGCCCCTTTTTATTGAGAATACCGAATTTGTAATAGATTGACGTGGAGCAAAGGGTTGTCCCACGAAATTCGTAATCAACCATCAAAAAAAAAACACAGAAAACACTTAGAGTACTTTGGCAGTTTCCCATCACTACTATCAGCTCTCAATTTATTAAAGCCAACACAAATCTTTTTTATTGTATAGCTATCAGTTATTCATCTTTTTTCTTGCTACTATGGGGCGTTTTCAACGGCTTTGCATATGAGGGTGGTGGTTGTGAAATTGCAATAAGAGTCTTCAGCATCAATGACCGACAACGTTCTAGCAAATCGGTTTAGTCAGTTCGTGTGCAACAACCAGAAGCTACAAAGAAACTTAATTACCAGTAAGATCCGTCACATTTGAAGCATCCATGCCTTCCGTGGAAATAGGCGGGAGCACTTTAACTTTAATGACACCGCCTTCGAAAAGAAGGTTTTTGAGGCTGTAAATCGAATGGTAGCTTTCTGCAACGATCGGAATGATTGGGATTTGTGCTCCAACAGCTAGATGGAACGCGCCCTTTTTGAAAGGAAGCAACTCGTTTGTAGTTTGGTAACTTCTTGTTCCTTCGGGAAACAAGAATATGGGGACATTTCTTTCTTTTACTGTGACTCCGACTTGTGTGATTGTCTCGATTGCGCTAGAATGCGATTGCCTGTGTATTTTTTTTTTAATGGCAAAAAACTTTTGCGGGAGAATCATCTTTACCGCTTGATGAAAACAGCGTCGCCAGTCATTGTTACGTATGAACCAATCAGCGGAATCTTCTTGAACTCCTCCTTCATCTGATATAAAAAAAACATCCATTTGTCAGCACGGTGGCACCAATACCCCCCATGTGCAAGAAAACAAAAGCGCACACCATCACAACGCAGTCCTGCGGAATATACGAACTCAACACCATAATATCCATCTCCGACTGGTGATTCATGATAAACACGCATGGACGCGACTCAGTCAAGTGTTCCTTGCCGCTAACGACCTCATACCTCACGTTGAACAGGAGAGGCGACAAGTTGTGCACAATCCAGTTCAAGCTCCGCTTATGAAGAAAGAGTTTGTTGTCGCCGTAAGTGAGCCTCTCGTAGATGGCGACTAGAATTCCTGTTGTGCCGATGATAACAAAGAGGCCAATGAACCCAAGAAACCGAACCACAAAGCGAACTGCAAAAAACAAACAATCCAGCACCAGTTGTTAATATTTCAGGGCATGTATTGAATGTTGGCTTGGGCGGGCGCACCTGTTTTGGAGAGACGGAAGCCGGTGATGACAAATACAGCCACCACTGTGAAGATCTCGACTGATGTGTATGACGTGCTGCTGGCTGAGGAAATCGGAACGTTTTTTGGCGATTGCTTTGGCGCTTCGGCAACTGGCTGCGGTGAGGCGAGTTTATCGAAAGAGAGATTGCTTGTAGCCATTTCGTCAAAGTTTTGTTTCCAAATTTGGTTCACCAAACAAAAACAAAAACTCAAGTGTTGTTGCGTGTGAACGGAGTTTTTCTTAGGCTAAACTCCGAGTACTTATTCTCAGCGGTCGATTTTGGTAATTTCGCTTCCAATAACACCTCCCAAGCATATTGAGAAGTGCACATTTTATTCCCGAGGCTTGAAAACACCGAGACTTAAAAGAATAACAACAAAACTGAGAAAAAGAGACCTAGGTTGGTGGTCCCTATCGAACGCGAAGAATTGATGACAATGTTGGGATTGATCTCTGGGGATCCTGTTGACCTTGTTTTTTTTGAGGAAGTTGATATGGTCGATGTGCTGTACGAGAAGTATGGCGCAAGCTTCTTGCACACCACGGGGAAGAGTTTCAGCTGAAGAAATAGAAAAATTAAGAATCAAAATGAGGGTATATGCGATGGGTGTGTGGATTTTAAAACTCAACAAGATAAAATAGAACCAAGTATGTAACTTACAGAAGAAACTTCCGACGCTTGAGACGGGTTCGTACATGTCGACAAGCAAGCATTCAAAGGAATCTTCAGATCGCGTACAACTGCACAAATCTTCTGTGCCTGCGACATGTATAACGGGAAAGTCACAGATACATGCAAATCCGTCAATGTGCTGGTTACACAGTTTTTGGGACACTCGTGAAGCTTTTCAAAGCTTTCTGTCAGATCAATTCCAATGTATTTGACGTGCGTTTCGTCTGGTATATCGTCCCGATTGAGAAGAGCAGCTTTCCGATGTTGATCAAACACTATTGCCGATTCACATAAAAACGGGAGTTTTTGAATCTATCAAACACCAATTTCGAAAGTGACATAATGTTCGATCAGCTCCATCTTGGTTTTTTTCAGTTTTTGTTTTTGTTTTCAAACCATTGCTAGTTCTGTGACGTTGTGACAACCTGTAGCACAGTCCACGAGACTGGCCTGAACAGCCGATCCAGGTTGCGTTACATCCGTACAAATCGTATGTAGAACGTTTTTTGTGATGGGAACTGCAAAGTCGGGTTGTGCCAAGAAGCACTGTTTTGTGCACGACGAAAAGTCCTTGTATCTTTGCGCGACATCGATTTGATATGACCAATCTATATCTTCTGAGAGGACCATCTTCGCAGCTGATAGAGTGTAAAGCAGTATAGCGAATGGTTTTCCCAAACATGTTTTTTTTTTTGTTTTGGAATTGTCAGGTTTTTGTGATGGTCAAGGAACGACTATCCGTCAGACGCAAATTCTTATCTCATAAGAGGCAATAAGTAAACATTTTAATGACAAAACAGATGCTAACACCAGCCAAAAAAAAAAGCGCGGAAAATGTCCCAGAATTTGATATTAAGGTCAAGTTTACTCCGCCTTCTTCTTACGACTCTCCTTAATTTTCAAAGGTTTTGCAAATTTGGGAACAGGATCGGAAATCTCAATCAATGTGTCTTGCATTAATTTGTGTGTCGTCACTGCAAGTAAAAAAAAATGTTTAGACAACTTTTGTTTTGTTTACGGCTTATCACTCAACATGTCAGCTTTTCCACGTCATTCACAGTTAGTCCGACAGTTTCGATTGGCGGCAAGACCTTGATCCTAATAACTCCACCTTCAAAAAGCATATTCTTGGTGTTGTACAAGCTGTGATAGGAGGAAACGACTATCCATAACTGTAAGATTAAAAATGAACCAGAAGGCAGAAAATAAAATGCAAAAAAACATATTCACCCATGGGTTGGATAGGAACTTGGCCTTGGACAGCCAAATAGAATGCACCCTGAACAGCCAAGTTCAATACCAAAAAGATAAAGAAAAGACAACCCCCCCCCCCCCCCCCCCCCCCCCATACCTTCTTCAGAGGCAGCATTTCATTTGTGGTTTGACGACTTCTTGTACCCTCTGGAAACATGAATACTCCAACCTAAACCAAAAAAGAAATAGAAAAATAAGGGTTAAAAACAGCAAGAGAATCGACAAAAAAATCGCAACGAATAATTTGCAAACCTTCTTTTCTTGCACCGTCTTTGCAACTTTCGCCATAGTTTCAATCGCGCTGCCATGATTCCCCCGATTGATGAACACATTTCCCGCGAGAGCCATGTACCAACCCATGAATGGAATATACTTGATGGATTCTTTTGCCTGATTGATTTTTGAAAACAAACGTATTAACGAATCAAATCACCTGAAAAAAATGAAATCGTAACACTCCTCCTCTCGCACCAAAATAACGGCCTTCTTTGGAAAATGGTTACCCCTATATAAATTCAAATATTTAAGTTCCGTTAAAAAAAATCGGATAACTTTTTTTCGGTTTCCTCAGATATGGTTCTTTTGACTTTAGAGATGCCAAGTTGACAACATCCATGCACATCCGAGCTCCAACCACACGCCCCCCAATATTACGAAAACCAAAAAATAAAAAAGAGAGACAAAGTAAATATCCTTACATTGAAACGAAATCCATCTCGCTTTGATGGTTACACAGAAACACACAAGGTCTCCTTTCATCAAACTCAGCGCTTCCTTCCACAATCTCAACTCTAACAGGCAAGAACCAATTCGATAGAAGACTATATGAAATAGCCAGTTGCGGGTTGATGTCCTGCTCAAAGCCAAGTATCGGAAACACCAAGGCACAGATCATTGCATAGGTTGTTGCAATTGGGATCAGTAGGACCAGCGTTGCCAATCGGACAATGAAGCGGGTTTGCGATGTCGTTGCAAAGAGAAATGCGAAAACGAGAAGAAGAACGGCTAGTAATAACGTGTCCATTTTTCCGTCTAATTTTTGAATATTAATGCTAACCCAATATCAGACCACCCATGTGCACCGTTAATTAATTTATTTTAATTGTCTTTTTTTTCAAAATACATATATTCATTTTGTTTTTTTTAATTCTTCTTTTTCAAAACAGCATTTGCCGATCCAATAGCTTGCTTCACTCTTGGGTATCCGCAGTACTTGTCGTACACAGCAGTAACATGAAACAGCCCCTCCTGACTAGTCGTAATATCATACTATAGTTTGTTTTGCGTTGCAACAAAATTTTAGAGAAAAAAAACACACACACTAATTTCGTCAAACTTACATGATACGCATCAACGCCAGTCACCGTAAACGATTCTTCCGACTTGGACGCCTGAGATGTCCTCTTGCCACCCGCCGCCTTTGCATTGAAATTCAAATCCCTCCGTGCATACGTGAAACTAAACGGTGGAACTCCCTTGAAATCAATCCCAATCACAGTTTCATCACCTTCCCGAATATCTTCCACTAAATCATTTCCGCCATCCACGATCGCGCTTGGCAAGTTATGAATTACATTGTTGATGTTGGCTGGTTTTGTGCAACAGTTCATGTGGTTGCAGACGTTTGTGATTTTGATTGTTCCCGGTTCCGCTGCGTATAGGGTAAGCAGTGGATCCACGATTTGGACCGACTCTTGCTTGATGCCATCGAATTCATAACTGATTGTGAATGGTGGGGTGCCTGAAAAAAAATGCTATGTCAATCAAACCAAATTCTTGGAGCAACGAAAAAAGGAACCTAATTCATACCTTGCAAAGTGTAGGACAAGACATCTCCAACACAAACACTCTCCGGATTCAAACTCGCAATCCTCGCAACATCACTAACAGCCACACTAATCGCACTAGCTCCATCCTCACGATCAAAAACTCTTTCGCATCCACTTGCATCCGAAAGAGAAACCAATTGAATCCCGTATTTCCCTGTCGCACTCAGAGTTGGAGGTTTGAAGTTGTATGAGCTTTCTTGAATGTTATTCAGCTTGATGACTTCCCGTGGGTGGTTCTCGTGCTTAAGTTCCAAAGTGAGGGAAAAGGGAGCCTGTTCCAGATAGTTTGATAGGTGACTGCGTTGTTTCCGTCTTCCGGGTTGTCGCCAAGGCATTGGAATACCTTTTCTCGGCCATCCAAGAACGTGGCAGACGGTCTTTCAAGAATTGTTTGACGCAATACAAGAGGTGGGGAAAGCAGGGATGTAGATGTCTTGTAGTTGTCGTCTGCAATTTGAGTGAAAGTGTACTGGATACGTGTTGGGAGTTTCAGAAAGGAGCGAAACGCGACCCACACGGCCACCAGATTGATCATCTCGAGAAGAAATTCGACTGGTGCGACCGCTAGCGTCAGTCGCATCAACTGTATACTTGAAGTTGAATGGGGCTTTTCCAGAAGCAAGAACTTCAAATGTGTCGTCCACTCCTTGGCAGACGCTCTTTCGAATGAATGATCCATCGGCTCCAACGCTATCATACTCTTTCCTTGGAATCTCGAGTTTTGGTTTTGGAATAGTTTCCACTATTGTCATGTCAGTAATCCTGAAAAAACGCCATCCACCAAAAAACCGTACCTCGACATTCAACTGGCTTCGCTGTCCCAGCACAGAAGGTATCGCTGACTTCCAAAACTTCATACAAACCAGGAGAATTAACACGGATAGTGTCTCTCTCATTGACGTTTCGAAGTTCAAGAATACGTTCTGGGTTCTTTTTGTTCACATATTTGATGTTGAACGGTTGTCTACAACAAAAAAGCGTGAGATACACCAAGTTGCATCAAGGCAAACATCCCACCTTCCAGTTAGTGCCAGTGGTAACGAATGTAGAATCACCATCCAACATATGCAGTGTCTTGGGGCAACTAAAAGAGGCAGATGGCCTTTGCGCGAGAACCTCAATACTGACATCTGGAGTTTCCAAAAGCCAACTGCATCCATTGGCATCAGTTATTTCTGCAAGAAAAGGTGACTGTCAACGAACAGAAAACGCAGTTCAAAGAAAACCAAGCACTTACCAATTAGATCCACAACATATGATCCGGCAGCCGCGAATTTGGGTGTCACAATTTCAATATTATTGCCAGATTTCGGCGCAGCATCCATTGTGATTCTTTCCTTTTTGTTCTCGAAAATAATCTCATATGTAAGCCTCCACGGTCCACTTCCAATCAATGTCACAGGAAGCGTGGCTGTATCCCCCATACAACGAGTCAGTTTCTGTGGATTGGCAAATCGGGCTTCAGATTGCGGGTGAATAATTTGAGTGATTGAAACGTTTTCAATGGGAATGCCTTCTGTGTAAGTAGCATCTCCAACCTAACCGAAAATAAGAACAAAGGGAATTCAGGTGATGAACAAATGTTTGATACAAAAATAATATCGCCGAACCTCTTGAAATTCATACACATAGGTTCCAGGAAGAACCGGCTTGAACAATAAAGACTCGCGGAGCTTGTTAACTTTAGCACTCCGTCTTGTTCTCACACCTTTATAGACTTCGTCGTATTCGATCCAAAAAGGTGCATCACCCGTCAAGGAAACATTCACCATAGGCCCCAATAGTGCCAACACAGCTTTGCTCAATAGATTCGGCGCTGATGGAAATTGTCGGCGGGAATGTTTGGTGCACGATAATCTCCTGAGGAGACGACAATGTACCTTGACAGTATGCATCGTGGACAGTGTGGAGGGTATAAACACCAGGTTGTGATACAGTCACAGCATGATGAGATGTTGGAGAGGTGTGTGTCCAAGTTTCTGTAAACTTTCCAGCATGTGCATCATTGATAGACTCTGAATGAGAGACTTGGAACGTGAAAGGACCAGTTCCTCCATTTTCAAAAATAACAGGAAGCGAAGTTGTGCGACCTTCATGATTGTGATCATGAGGAGATCCTGGAGCTGGCGCCCGGATTTTACTTGCTTCTGACTTTGCAAACCGAACGGTTGGATGCGAATGGGAGTCAACAACAAAAAGATCAGGCTTTCTAGTCAATCGTGGATACAATGTTTCCGGTAAGAGAACTCGGCAGAAATAGGTGGTGAATGCGGGTCAGGGAACACAACCGTGTTGTTTCGTCCATCCATGACATAAAGGAGTTTAAAAAAAGTATGCACCGGCAGCGTCCGGTTTGAAGGAAGAGCTCAAAGTCAATGTTCGAGGTTTAGAGCAATGATTTTATCTCGAATTTCATCAGGGACCTGATTCGTCTCCAATCCATGGTGATTCTGCTGTCTCCTCAGACTCATCCGTTTCAAGACGAACAATAACTTCCTCAGACGCTATTTTACGACTATAATAAACTTGAGCAGGTCCTGCCGCTTTTACTTTGACTGTAAAGTCATAGTTGTCATCAATGCAACGGTCACTGGTTCGTTTCGCGCCGTCTTCAATCACCCAAGCAGCGTCAGGGCAAGCGCTGATTTCCGTCAAAGAATTCAAGACTCGTCCTTGCATTCCAGTCGAGTCTCTGAGACCAGTAAGTTTGTAAATTCCAGGCGAGGTCACTTCGATTGGGTACAGCGCAATGCCACGCTTGTTTTCAGCCCCGGCAGGATTGGCAATGGATACATTTGAGAATTTCTTGACCCTTCCATCCAACGATACTAGTTCGTAGTCCACCAAGTACGGCGGGGTGCCCTTCACTTGCAGTGACACGGCGACTGATGCGACAGTCGACGCACTGAGACAGTATTTAGCATTGTTTGGATTCAGCTTCGCGATTGTCGGTGGAACGACTTTGACGATGTGCGAGCCCTGGATGTGTGCCGAGTCTGTGTGTAGGTTGTATTTTTTTTTCAGTTTTAGCAGATGAGTTTGCAGAAACACGCACCGCCGTGGGCGTGGCCGAGCGCGGCGGACGCGGCGTGCAAGCTGTCGTCTGCGTTCGCTGCGAGACGACGAGAGTCCGGCTTTAGAGTTGTTTTTAGTTTCGGTGTTTTAGTTTAGTTGTTCTAGTTAAGGAAACACACCAGCAGCGCGCCCACGACGCCAACATCCAGCAGCGCCGCGACGAGAAAAACGCCGAGCGACGCCGCCGCCGAAAACTGCAGCCGCGGCACGCGGAAGGCGCGCAGGCCGACGAGGAACGCAAAGTCGAGAAAGAGCCACAGCACAAGCACGCCCTCGCTGCTGGCGCTGCTGCTGCCCAGCCCAAACACGTGGTGGCTCTTGACCGCAAGCACAAGCACAAGGCCGCAGAGCGCGAGTCGCCGCTTCGTCACCCCGTCGAATGCAAGCGTCGTGGTGCCGGCCATCGGGTGTTGTTTTTTTTGTTCAATTATTATTCTGCACAGAATGGCAACAAATGCAGTCTATCCTGAACCACATGTCACCGTCTCAGTCGACACTGATCACGCTTCCAAGGACCAAGAACCGTCGGAACCCGCTGGTATTCAACCCCAGAATAATTCCCCAATCGCTGCTGAACCCGAACCAAATCTTTGGACCAATCCTGGACCATACATCTTGAATATAATGGCTAATCGCTGCTGCATAATCGTGGTCTACCTCCTCATTTTTACTATAGCATCTGCTGTGATTGTTTCTAGAACAAGTCAATAAAACTAATGATGAATTGAACGCTCGATAATATTCGATTGCTATAGGCGGCAGTTTTACTTTGATTGAGGAGCTTTTGTTGTGAGTGTGATCAGTGTGGAAGCAATGAAAACCTGAATCGGACCGATGTTTGTCAGTCTATTTTCTGACAATTTTCAACAAAAAGGATGGCAGATGTGACTGCACCATCCGCCTTTATTGCGAAGCAGCCCTCTGCGCAAATATATCCCGAGACGCACGTTGTTCAAATGGGTGATCCAAACACGTCAAAAGGCGAAGTTCACCCAGAACCATTACCGCCGCCTGCGGAAAACGACACTCAGGACACAGATTGCTGCACTTTCTGTATTGTACTTATAATCTCAACTGCACTAGAGTTTGCGTGTACAATCATCTTTCTCTTACTCTTTATCGGGATTATATCAATTATCGTTGCTATCGTTTCTAAATAAAAGGACACACATTCATAAAAAGTTAAAAAAATAAAAATAAAAAACAATTCTCGAAAATAATCAGATGTCATAATTATTCCACAGTAATTTATTCTATATTATTTTTTTTTTAAAAAAAAAGTTTATCACTTGGGAACAACGATTCGTGAATTTATCGAAATGTAACAATTTGAGACAGACCAAGTGAATGATTAATTGGGAGGCACCCAGAGAAAACCAATTTCTGGCCCCAAAGTCGGTCCCAACCTCCAACAGTCAAAGGTGTCGCGAACGCAGCTTCGCATGCAAGCCCCACCCGCCGTCCCCAACCCTCCGGGTGCAGCAGCTCCACCACCTCCTCCCGCAGCAGCATGGAATCCGCCCCTCACTGCGGAACGCTTTATCATAAACGGTTTCGTTCGATTGAGTCACCTGTCGGCTCCAGGTGTACTGGCAGCCTGCGCCGCGGCCGGGATCCCAGCGCCGCAAGCACAGGCGACGGTAAATGTGCTTAGACAACTGGTAATTGACTACATCAAAGACAATGTCGAACCGTTTCCACCAAACGTACCTGGCGACCCGGATTGCTACAGTTTCATTTTCATAGATGGAGACGTGCGGGAACCAGCGAACGTACCGGAGGAAAACAACCACAATCAACGCAACAATGGGGCCGAAGACGACCTGGAAGCAAATGAGGAAGACATTTCTGATCACGATGTGGGCGCCGAAGCGGAAATTCATCCGGCCCAGCGTCAACAGGCTCAGCGACCCCCACGTCGTCATCGCGCATCTCCAAAAAGGCGTAAACGGAGACATTCCTCTTCCGAAGAAGAATCGAGTGATATTTCCTCGGAGTCTTCCACGTCCAGCGAAAAAGATGGGCGCAAAAAGAAAAAGTCGAAGCATCTCCAATTGGATATTCTGCAGTCGGAATTCAATAGGCAGCCAGACGATGAGAAGGTAGCAATTTCAACTAATCTATCCTCCACACACCTTCCCTTGCCATCTTCAAAAAAAAAAAAAAAAAAAAAAAAAAAAAATCCAGATGGACCGGGAAGGAACCGGCAGTAGAAGAGTGTTTGACACTGATGAAACTGTCGGCATTACGTGGAGGTTACATTGTGGAGCTGCCAAGTGAGAAGGCATTAGCTTGCGCACTCACCGCGGCCGCAGGGTACCACACTGATCCAATTTCCCTGTCCTGCAACGGCTAGTGATCGGAAGCTACCATCGCAGGATCGGAATGAGACGCAACGTACATATATATATAAATGAGCGCACAAAACCAGTGGCCATTCACATTCAGCGGTACACAAAACCAGTGGCCGTTCATGTTGTATTACCCGGAAAATTACGGGAGAGAGCAGGAACTGCTCCGCGATACTTTAGTAAAAACCCAAAACACGGGGGAGAGCAGGAACTGCTCCACAACACGATCAAAGAGGACAGGAACTGTCCCATGATACTTTCTCTCCTTGCCTCGCCGACTTCGTATACAGTCATCTAATTAAAAAAAAAAAAACAAAAACACGTTGTGCAGGCGTTGAACTACCTAGCAACTGGTCGTGTCATCTTACAACAAGCACGCGACGCGCTCAGAGATAACAAAGGGAAGAAGCGAGACTATTCTAATCCATTCCTGGACAACCACATTCACCGAGTTAAAGAAACCTTCAAAGAAGCGAATACAACACTGGCGGCTCTCGGTTCCAAATCCGCTAAATCAATTATGAATTCAAGGGACGAAAGAAAAGTCTCGTCCAAAAGACTGGAAACGGCAAAGACTAACATGGACACAATTCAAAAGGCCTTTGCCTCGCCTCATGTTGAAAACTGGTCGGGAACAGATGCGGCCAATTGGTTTTTGGACAACATTGAAACGGAGTCGAATACAGTGGCCAACGAGAAAGTGCTGTCCTCCATCAAAAGCCAAACGAAAATCATAGCGGCGTCGTACAAACTAGCGGATATCAGAGGCGACAACCGAATTTTGCCCTCATCCAGAGACTCATTCTTCAAAAAGGTCAAATGCAACCACTGTGACAAACTCGGTCACTACGCGTCTGATTGCAGAAGTCAGTGTTCTTCGCAATCCTGCTACAAGCCCCAGTGTAAAGGGGGCTCACAGCGCTACCAACGTGACAGCTATCGCCGTTCCGATCAGAGGCGTGACGATAGGGACCGAGACTATTCTCGTAACCCTGGACCCAAAACCAGCTACAAAGGAATCAGAATCCGTAGTCCTCCCTTCGATAGACCCAACGACAAGTAATTGGCCTCAATTCAACGATTTATTCAATTCCACACGATTTCTACATGATTCGATTCCATTCGATTCAATTCAATTAAAAAAAAAAAAAAAAAAAGGGGACCTCATATCAGTATTATCCTTTAGACCCTTCATCTCATAGCAGTATTATCGAATAAATGGCGCTTATACGCAAATATGGAGGACTCGAAGATTTACAAAAAAAAAAAAAAAAAAAAAAAACAATCCCTGCCCCGATCGACCACACATGCCACGTTCAAAGAAATCGAAAACCGAGACTGAGATGCGCCCATGGGAGCTTCGAGTTGGTTCAAACCATGAGCCAAAATCATTTTGCAAAGTGTCGGGTCAGGAATGCCATATAGATGACGCAAACATGATGGAAACATTGGAAGATCTCATCAAAGACAGAGTTAATCCTGACGTTGGATCTATAATAGTCCAAAACCCGGACAAATTTGTTTGCGGAGGGGTCAACACCCTGACACATGAAAAGAAATTGTTCTGGGATCGAATACTTACAGCCTCGACTCAAAAACAAGCCAATTTGATCTACAGATGGCTGTCGGAAGGCCCCTCGGTAGAGGAATTTGCAACTCTTATCTTCAACGGATCAAAACTTCCTCCCAAGACGTTTCTAAAAAATGGGAAATTAGCTATAGAATTGAAGGATTTTGCGGAGAAGAAAACTCAAGAAGAAGTGGAACAAGGAATCAGAATAATTGTGGGAGAAAGAAAAGGCTTGAATCCAGAATTAATGCCCCACGTGGTTTCGCCAACTGGAGTGGTTGACGACCAAGTCAAAATGAGAAAATACGATAACTGCACGTACCTAAACAATTGGTGCAAACCTCCAAAATTCAATCTCCCATACATTCAAAATCTAACTACGTGGATGTCGCGCTATTACACAGTAATAGACTTCAAGTCATGTTTCATGAATATTCTCATCCATCCGTCGTCAAGAAAATACTTTGGCACATATGGCACACTCCCAGGGGATAACAAAGAGTACATTTTTGTCGCCACAACCCTGGTCTTTGGATGGAATTGCTCTCCGTATATTGAGCAAACAATTGTGGAAGCAATAGTCAGATACATTAGAATGATCCAAATCGAAATCTGCACTTTCTATGACGATTCGGCTTGCGGCGAAATTCACGACTCACCAGCACCAAAGTCAGAAAAGACTTCAGTTCGCGATGCAAAACGGGCAATAGCAATAGTTACAATCATTTTCTCAAAAGCAGGTTTCTTTATTGCCTTGAAAAAAGGTTGTCTTTCACCCGACACAACCATAACATATTTGGGAGCAATAATCAACTTCAAGGAAGGCTCGTTTAAAATTCATCCGGAAAAACAAAGCCGTTTCCTGACACTATCAAAATGGATTATTAAACAGATACAGGAAGAAAACGAATTCAACGTGGACATACTAGAATCATACACTGGAAAGTGTAACTATTTCTGTTTTTGTATTCAAGGGGGCCACGCTATCCTACGTTCGCTATATATCAAAATAGCGGAGACAAAAGCTCATTCAAGAAATGGTTTGGGTCGGCTGAGGATTACAGTACAAGAAGAAGCGGCGATTGACATTCTTGAATGGACAAAGATCCTATCACAACACGAAGTAAAGTCTTTCTGGATTGAACCAAGACATAAGTCATTTACCTTCGATCAGACTTCGGACGCAAACCAGCACAGATGGGGAGCCACTCTTATAAATACCCCGGGCAACAAAACGGATCCGTCTGGTCCTCCAGTTTGGAAAGCAGGAGCCGAGTTCAGCCTAGAAGAACACCAGAAAAATATCGTGGTAAAAGAAGCCATAGCGTTAAAAAGGGGCCTAGAATTAAGCATCAAAAACATAAAAAATATCACCTTCGACATTAAGATTTCGCTTAAGGACTTATGGGACGAAATCAAGCATTTGGAGGATAAACCGGTCTTCAACTTAGGGTGCGACAACATGGGAGTATATTTGGCTGCAGTCAAGGGTTCATCCAGAAACACGGACGTGAACAATGAACTCAAAGAAGTGTTCGCGATAGCGCGAAAGAACAATGTTCGTCTACAGTTCTACTGGCTGGATACAAAGGCAAACCATCTGTCAGACGCAATCACCAGAGAAGAGGAAGAGAACGACTTTGTCCTCGCGGATGAACTATTCATGGAAGTCAATGAAAAATTTGGCCCTTTCACAGTGGATGCGATGGCGTCAAACAACAACAACAAGTGCAATACCTTCTTCAGCAGATACGATTGCCCAAACTCTTCGTTCATCAACATACTCGCTTGGACAGCATCAGAGAGAGACAGAACGGTCGAGAACCTCTACGTGTATCCGCCATTTGCGATGATCCGAGTGGTGCTACAGCATCTCCTAACTCAGAACGTAAATTTCACAATGATAATTCCACGAAATTACGAAAACTATGGAATCACCGCCAAACAGCTTTCATTCGACAGTTTTTTGCTAGTCGGAACAGACTCAGTGAAAGCAGCCACGGCTTTGCGCTCATACTCAAACAAGCCCAAACCTCTCCTTTTCGACTTGCACGCCTTCCAATTCAAAGCACATAAAACTTAGACGTTAGAAAAAAAAAAAAAAAAAAAGAATCAGCGAAATAATTCTTTAGATTAATAACTACCGCAAAAGAACAATGGGGGCAACACAATCGGGAGAACTATCCTCCCTCAACGACCGAGCAAACGAATTGAAAGCGTTCAAAAACGACATCCCACAAGAAAAAGCAAGGCAACGGATAGAACACCAGTTGACACGCTACACAGGAGACTTGTCACAAGCAACGCCCCGAGTCCTCTCAAACTTCCTGTTTTCCATGGAAGCCGGCGGAAAGACTCAATTTCACCGCTGCCCTCACGCAGGAGCAGCGTCGGCAGGCAAGAGAATTATACTCACATGCAAGCGGGAGGAATGCCCAGATCCACGAAATTGCCCACACATTCCGAACGCAACGATTCCCAACACATGCAAAATCAGCTCTTCGCCAGACTCAGTCAGAAACACCGTATCTCACCTGCGAGCAATATACAGGAGACTCGGGAAGACCAACAGGTGGGTCGACGGGTCAACAGCCGAAGAAAATCCAGCACTTTCGACGGAAATCGAAAAACACATCGAGTTCAAAGAAAAAGAAGCCGTCGATGCACTGGTTCAGCCAATTCAAGCGACGCCACTCTTCAAAGAAGATGTAGACAATATTCTAATCGAAATGAGAGCTCAAGCAGCGAATTCGAAAACCCTAAGAGAACGAACAGGATGGCTACAACAAGCAGCCTTGGTCTCTATCCTACAGGCATCGGGCAGAAGGCCAGGAGACATTATCAGGTTGCATCTCCATCTAGTTCTATACCTTCCGGAGAAAAGCGGTTTACTATTTATAATGACAATACACAAGACTGCCGGATCTTCCGGTATCTCCCGCTTTGCAATCAAAAGACAGCAGTCGGCAGCAAAATGCACAGTCGCCGATTTGGAAAATTATCTACGGGCGTTAATAGCGTTCAGACACAACTTCAACAACACATGCCTACTATTCCCAAACCTGGCAACTCATCACTCGAAGAACAAACCGTATTCATGGCATGCAAAAAATAGTACAATGCGTCTGGACGTTACAAACAAATACATAGAGTGGTTCGCGGCGCGCCTCAATATAAAAAGCAAAGTAACACTGTACGGTATCAGAATCGCAAATGCTCTCGAAACAAAAGAATTAGCAACAAAAGAGGCATTGGCGCGCACTATGGAAAAAGGAGGATGGACAACAGAGGTTTCGGCAGAATTGTATACGAAATTCTTCCCCGCAACGTCCAATATTACGGCACCTACAACATTAGTGACAAAGTGGATCGCAGAACCATCGGAAAATAGAGTGCTAGCTCTGATAAATAAGTAATGGAGAGGAAGGGATTGCATCCCTGCCTTCCCGAGCGAGCACCCTATTTTCCATTACTGACCTACAAATTATTAATACACTTGGGAACAACGATTCGTGAATTTATCGAAATGTAACAATTTGAGACAGACCAAGTGAATGATTAATTGGGAGGCACCCAGAGAAAACCAATTTCTGGCCCCAAAGTCGGTCCCAACCTCCAACAGTCAAAGGTGTCGCGAACGCCTCCCTGTCCCCGACCTCCACCCCTCAGCGGGCAAGGAATTCCCAACCCCTCGCCGGGCTTCAACCCGCAAGTACACGCAAAAAAAAAAAAAAAAAAAAAAAAGAGAAATTTAATTAAGTTAAACTCGGGACAACCAGGTTGCGGTCAACCTTGGAAACACCGACGGTCACTTCGGGTTCGACTCCCGTTGAGGTGTTGGGAATTCAGGGGCAGCTACGCTTGGAGAGGAAGGGATTGCATCCCTGCCTTCCCGAGCGAGCACCCTATTTTCCATTACTGACCTACAAATTATTAATATAAATTTAATTCTGTTCAAAAAATCTCAAAAAATGGATTCATGGTTTGATCCGCAAAGACTCACAGAAACCTTCAACAAAGTCAAGAACGCTGTCCTGCAATATCCCGAATATCAGGTTTAAAACATTACATATTAAAACGCCGACGTAGTTGTTTGGGCTGTGTAAATGAGGGAAACTAAATCAATAACTCATTTGTTTGTCAGGCTAAAGTCCTTGAAGCCACTGGCCCGGAACATTGGGGTGCGTCTTCAACGCTGATGCTGGACATTGCGCGTGCGTCTGGATCGCCGCAGCACTTTATGGACATTATGGAGACCATCTACAGGCGATTGCAGGAGCCAGCGAGTCCTACATGGCGACAAACTTATAAGGCTTTACAGTTGTTGGAATATTTGGTTCGTTTTTTTTCTTCTTTCTTGTTGATGCTGTTTTACTCTTGTGGGGCTGCCTGTTGATTGACATTGATCCCAACGATCCTGCCCCGTTTCATCGATTTGGCATCCGTTCATTAAATTAGAACCTACTATAAACTATAGATCAAGAACGGAAGTGAACGTGTCGTGGATTATGCAAAGGACCATATTTATGAACTCAAGGCCCTGAAAAACTTCAACTACACTGACGAGAAAGGGAAAGATCAAGGAATCAATGGTAAGTTTTCTCTTGCATAATGCTTTTTTTGTTTTTGTTGTGGAGCTTATTAAAAAGTCCCGTCATTGTCTTAAAGTTCGAAACCGTGCAAACGAGATTGTAGTTTTGCTGGGCGACAACCAAAAGATAAAGGATGAAAGAAAAAAAGCCCGTGAGAATCGCAGTAAATACACTGGAGTTAGTTCGTCGAGTGGGGGATTCAGCTCCTCCAGCGGAGGGTTTGGTGGGAGTGGGAACAAATATGGAGGATTTGCTGGTGGAGGTGGCGGTGGTGGCAGCAGTTACCATGACGATGATTATTCAAGTGGTAATAGAGGATATAACGATAGTCCTGCTCGACAAGATGACGATAATTATCGAGCTGGATACACTGCTTCTACAACTACACCATCCGCTTCCGCAACCCAACGACATGATGGTCATGGCTCTGAAAAGTATGGTCCCTTGTAATATGCACCCCTTTGTGTTTGGCGACAATTCACTGATTAACTCTTTGCACAAAAAGTCACTCAACTTCAAGCACTCGAGCTCCACCAAAGATGGTTTTCAAGTCCGACGGCACTTCGTCCACCAATGGCAACTTTGCAAGCTTTCCAACTCCCAGCTCTAAGCCTTCTGCAACAACCACAACTTCGTCTGCTCCTCTTTTTGATCTTTTGGGCTCTGACGAACCGGCAGCCACAACCGGCAACTCAAGCAGCAATGACGATTGGGGAGACTTTGCAAGCGCAACAGTGTCAACCACCCAACCACTGGCCACCAACAGCAGTAGCTCTAATGCAAGCGGGTTTGCTAATTTTGCTGCCTTCCAGTCTGTGGCCGCAACCCCTGCTCCCGCGGTTCAGAACCAATACCCGTCAGTAACATCTTCGTTTGATGATTTCGGAGACTTTGCTGCAGCAACACCTGCTGCTTCAAATACCGCAACTACTATTCTGCCTGCATTTGCAAGTTTCCCTGCCCAACCATCAAGCACGACCACGACCACCACCGCTACCAACAGACTATCATCCGACTTGAATTCTCAATTTGCAACCTTCAATATGAACAGCAGCACCGTTTCTGGAACGGCTTCAAACGCGCCGCAACCCAGTAACAACGGGTTCGCCAATTTTGGCCAATTCGGATCGGCAGTGATGACACCTATAAAACCGTCTGGAGGTATGGGAGGTGCGGCCAGTTTCATGACGCCTCTAGGGGGACAGCAACAACAAAACTCGACACCTGCTGCAGCTGCTGCTACTGGCGGGGATGCCTTTTCCAAATTGGTTTCCTTGGATCCGATGGCGTTGAGTGGGATGGGGAGGAAGGATGTTGGTGTGGCGGGGCCGAGTTTGACGAGTATTGCGACTGCGAATACGAATGCTGCTTTTGGGTTTACAACAAATGGGAGTCAACAGCAGCCGTATCAGCAGCAGCAGCAGCATCAACAGCCTGGAAGAGTTGGAATGGGAATGGGTGTGTTGAGTCCTATGGGGGGTATGAGTAATTCGACGACGGCAGCTGTTTCTTCGGGTGCACATGTGGGCAAGAGTGATTTTGATTCATTGATTTGAAACAAAAAAAAAAGTATGAGACGAAAAGATGATTTACAAATACAAAAAAGCTGATCATTGTTGTCAATCGTTGAAAGAATACTTGAAAAAATCATACCCAAAAAAAAAAATCCAACATGTACGCCCGTACCACCTTGTGCAACAGCTTTGACATTGACTTTGACTATCCTATTGAGTCTGGGACTTTCAAGGACTGCTACGAGGGCCGCTTTCTGAACGGATCTCGATCTAATCAACGCTGTGTGGGTAAAATGTTGAAGCCAGAGTTCTCTCACTTGGGGCGCGACTTTTTCAGGAACGAATTAAGATGCGATTGTGACACGTTTCAATCAGACTGTTCGTGCACCGACGACAATCTATGTAAATCAGCCTAACCTAACAACTGCTCCTTATGGAGATGAAGTGATTGTGGAAGAACTTTATTAAATTCAACTCCAACTCTGGATGGGCTTTGGAAGACGGATCGTACTATGATGAGCTGATGCAAGCACTTTCTCATTTTTCGTATCATTCCACTGCTGGGAATCTGTTGCTTTGTGACCTTCAAGGACGAAAGGGTTTGCTCTCACTGATCCAGTCATCATGTCGCATCGGGCAGAGACATGGGGTCTGACTGATATGGGACGCGATGGAATTATTACGTTCTTTACATATCATGATTGTAATAATCGGTTTTGTGAAGATCATTGGACCAAGCCAAAACAACGAGCAACGCTATTGTCTGTTCGCCAAGGGACGTCTGTTCACAGAATGCCAAGAGCAAACACCTCGTACAGAAGATGAGAAGATGAAGCGAATTCTATCAGGAAATAAAGATTATTATTATATTATAGATTCTGTCACACACAACAATTTAATGGCATCGCAGTCTCTTGGACCTCCACCAGTTGGCACGCGTGTGGAAGTAGTCAACAACGGAAGTCTGACGACAGGAACGGTGCGATTCGTAGGATCGACACAGTTTGCCAGTGGAGTGTGGGTTGGAGTTGAGTTGGACGATGTCAAGGGTGGCAAGAACGACGGGTCGGTGCAAGGCGTACGGTACTTTGACTTTGAGAGTGCGTCTCCCGGGTCTCTCGCGGGAGTTTTCATGCGGTCAGGGATGATTAAGCGCGTGCTGGTGAGACTCAAGACTGGCGAGTTGACATTGGGCCCAATCTAACTCGTCTCGTCTCGTCTCGTCTCTTCTCTTTGCGCCGCAGAAAGCATCGCCCGCGCAGACGCCCGTCGCGAATGCAAAGAAGCCGCTGTCGCCGGGCTCGGCCGCCAGCGCCAGCGGCAGCGGCGCCTCGAAGCTGCGCGCGCCGTCGCCAGCGAAAGCAGCGAAAACACCGGCGCTGAACTCAACAACTTCGGCGACGACTTCGGCCGCAAAGAAGAAGCCGCTGCAGTCGCCGTCGAACGCAAACGTCGCCGCCGCCTCGCCGCCGCTCGCGCGCTCGCTGTCCGCAAAGCCGTCGCCGCCGCCGCCGCCCGCCGTCGCCCGCACAAAAACCGCCAGCGCCACTCTGAAAGCGGGAAAGCCGCCCGCGCGCCAGTCCGCCGCGTCGACGCCTTCGGACTATTCGTCGTCGTCGTATTCCCAGTCGAATCCGCTGTCGGCAACACCGCCGCTGAACGTGGCACAGTCTGTGCGGTCGTCGTCGTCCGCCGAGTCCTTGGATCTGTTGAGCGGCGGCTATGTCAGCATTCAAGGCGACGCGTTCGCGGCGCCCCCTGCCGCTGCCGCGTCTCAAGACAATCTATATCTATCCGTATCGAATACTCCGGCCGATTCAAACTCGTTGGCTGCGTCCACCGATTCTTTGCCAATTGCCCAACCATACCCGTCAGCAAAGTTGAATTTCTCGAAACGGGAGTCTGCTGAGGGATCTTCAACGCTGGATGACAAAAAATCCCTGCTTCTGATGCAGGAAAAGATAAAGCTAGAGGAACGTGTGGCTCTCTTGACGCATGAAGTAGATGTGCTGCAATCGCGTTTACGAGTGGCGGAGGACGCATCTTTTTCAAAAGCTCCGTCATTTGACTCATCTACCGAAAATGAAGAGTTGGTGACAAGTCTGACGTTTGAGAATGAGGCTCTGCGAAATCGCGTCAAGGAGGTGGAATCTCTAATCAAAAGACAAGCAGATGAACTGAATGCAAAACATGCCTCGGAAACTCGTGCCTTGGAGACGCGTATTCAAGATCTTACCGTCGAATTGGAGGTTCACACACAGGTCGAAAAGCCTCGTTATTCTGCCAGTCCACTACCTGAAAATGATTTGGTTATTGTAAGTCTTAAGAGTTCCAGTCTATTACGTATCCTCATCTTGGAAATGCGTATAGGCGGCATTGACAACAGAAGTCGAAGAGTTGCGAGTATTGCTGAAAAAGGCAGAGCAAGCAGTTCCTGCCATGACATCAAGCAATCCCGACGAAACTCTTCCAAAAGAAGTCAAGGATGCTCGAGCACGCCAAATGGTAAACTTACTTCTGCAGTCAGTTTATACGCTTGACTTACATACTGAACCCTTGAAAGGCGCTCATGATGAAAGAAGTGGAAGACCTTACAATCAGATTAAAAGTAACCGAGGAAGCCAATTCTAGAATCGAAGATGAAACTAGCCGAGAGTATGAAGCGAAACTTGTAAGTTACATAAGTTATTGTGCGTTTTTACTGTTTTGGACTAAAACTGGAGCGGAAAACCCCCACCTCCACCAACAGTCCGTTTTAAATTCAGAGAATGAAGACCTGAAGAGACAGCTGAAAGGAACAAAGCAAGCTCTGGCTGTCGCCACCACAACGCCATCATCTCCTGTCCCACTTTCCTCACCGGCGTTGTCTCGAGCTGTCGTGAGCTCGGACCCTGGGGAAGAAATCGTAAGTTCAACTATATTGGCAGTGCACTCCTCTCCTTTATTGACTCCCCGTGGTGTACTGAGGCCTCTTTGAAGGACCAATTAGAGACATTGGAAGGAAAATTCAGCAGGACAAAGTCAAAGCTAAAATCCGTTGAAGATCGACTGGCGGTTGTTGAAAAAGAAAAACTTGCTGCTGAACATGCGAAAAACGTGACTTTAGGAAAGCATGTAAGTTGAATGAATTGCAGTACGGTTTTTCATTAGTATTAACTTTTTTTTTAAAAAAAAAAGGACGCTCTCGCAAAAGAATTCGAAACCATGAAATCCCGTCTCAAACTGGCTGAAGCAGGGCTCTCTATAATCGATGATAAACGTGTTTTGGAAGCACAAGTAGCTGGCCTGCTTGAAGAAACCGAAGATCTCCGATTCCGTCTTCGTGCAGCCGAAGCCAAGCGAAGTCATGACAAGGATCTGACAAAAGAAATTGACCGCCTTAAGCAGGAACTCGGAATGGGTGGTGTAATGAATAACACATCTAGTGAAAAGGTATCGCAATTGCAAGCAGAGCTGAAGGCGGCATTGAGCGATAAGGCAATGTTGGAGGGACAGTTGCAAGAAGCAAATGATGCTTTGGAAATGGTTACTTTAGACTGTGAATATGCACAGGAGAGGGCGGATGCGTTGGATGCTGAATTGCAGAATTTGAAAGACCAAGTGGAAGAGCTAAATATGGATCTCGATTTCGTTGTTTCCAAACGACGTGAGTTGTGCCAATGTTTTTCTGTTTCCGTTTCTGATTCATGTTTTTTTTTTTCGACAGCCGAAATCGAGTTGAGCCCAGAGCAGTTTGAAGGCGTTGTTACGGAAATCAATCTTTTGAATAACCAGAACGAGCGGTTGAAGGATGCTCTTGTTCAGTTAGTAGTTTTCTTTAGAAAGCCTTCTTGTCCCACTCACAACCATACACTGTCATTACAGATTCCGAGACTTTTCTGCAATGCGCGAGAAAGATTTGGGTGGCAAAGTAGAAGAATTGGAATCAGAGCTTGCCAAGCTACTTGAGCAGCAAGAAAACGATTCGTTGATTTACCTCCAGCTTTTAGAGGCTGAAACACAAATTGAGAATTTGAAGGAATCGCTTGATGAGAATGCCGAATCGGCTGCACTTGTGGAGTATTTGACAACCAAGAATTTGGAGCTTGGACAGGTTTGCGTTAGCTTTTTTTTTTGGTTTTGTTCGATCTTTGAACCCACCTTTTGTCAACAGAGGTTGGACGATATGAAAGATGCTGTTGAAGACATGCAAATTCTTCAGACTCTCACAGATGAATTGGAAGAAAACCATGTATTGTTAGAGCAAGAGCTGATTGAAGAAATTGGTTCGTTTTTTTCACACATGCACTGAGAGTATTATGCGGTTTGATTGTGGTTTCTTTTACAGATGTCAAGGATGGAATGATGGAAGCGATGCGAACCAAAATCAACTCACAAGAAGAAATGGTTGCTGACTATGAGCGCACTATCCATCAGTTTAGAGACCTTGTTAAAACCTTGCAAGAGTAAGTTTTTTTTTCGCTGTGGTGCCTTTCATCAACATATTTTTGTTTGGCAGCGACCTATCCATGTCCCGAATGCATTCCACCGGCATGGGACCCGACGGTTCAATCCATAATACGTCACGCGATTTGTCAAGCATTGATTTGTTGGAAAGTGCTGGTGTGAAGGCTCAGCATAAAGGAATCGATATGGAGTTAAGGAAACTTGATGTTTGTCAAGCTATCGAACATTTAGAGATTGTGAAGGTATTTGTTTGCTTTTTTGTTTGTGTTCAGGGTTTCTTATTAATGTGTTTTTTTTTTTAGGTCTACTTGCCTGATACCTTCTTCAAGAGCGAGCATGTCCCGATATTGAGCTTGCTGCTCATGAGAAGGCTAGTGTTCAAGACCAATATGATCAAGATGTTTTTGGAGGATAACTTCTTGTCGCTCAAGGATCCAGAGCAGATTGCTTTTGTTGCCGAGGTGAGCAGTCCACTTGTTTACAGGGGGTTTATTTTTTGTGCTTAATGGGCTTTCTATTCTAGCTACGGCATAAATTGTATTGGGCGATGGGTCTGGCTCGTCGTTTGGTGGCCTTTTTGGAGGGCTGCTCAGAGGATGTGTTTGTCCAATTCAGCAGTTCGTACACCGAATTGATTGGCACAGAACGCAGGTATGATGCGATTGATGGGATACTTGAAGACTTCTTTTTCGTCTTACTTTAAACGCAAATTAGGATTGACGTTATGGTTGAATTATTGAAGATTGAGGAAGTCATTGGGCAACGAGGAGTTCAGAACGAGATGCAAAAGTTTGTGATCTCTATTTTGAAATTATTGTCAAAGCACATCCTGATCCTTGTTTTTCTTTTGTCAGGGTCATTTCTCATTTAATTGTCTTGGTGGACATGTTCCTACGAACAAATTCATCAGAAGTGGATCTTCAAAGACAGTCCATGTTCTACATTGACATGATTGATGCAATCGGTGATCGATTTGAAGCAGAGATGCGTCGATTGGAATCTGTTTTCATTGTTCCAGATACCATTGAAGACGTTGGTTTAAGAAACAGAATATCCCAAGACCGGAAGGACTTTTTGAAAACCATGCCGAGCATTGCGCAAGGATCACAGTCTCTTCGATCGATGGCGAGGTATTTTCGAATATGTTGGATTTATTGAAGCTTAGTGACTCAAAAACAAACTCTGTATACAGAAAAATACATCGGCTGATTGACAAAATTGTGGATTCCAATAGTACTTTGAGTGATGAACTTGTGGCGTTGCTGGGTCATATTCACAAAAGCAGTACCATGGCGATTGATTACCTTGCAGTGGTAAAGTTTTTTCTTAATTACATAATGGAGGTATTTGTTTGTTTTTTTAACTTCGAAAGTAGCTTACTGGCCACGTGGGAACCTATGTTCGTGAACAATTTGAACTGAAAGAGAATTTGTCTCTTGCATTGTTGAATCAACTTGCATGTAACGCTAGTGATGCACTTTTGAGGATGCCAGAAGACCAAATGGGTATCTCTTTGGTGACTCTTTTGGCGAAAATCAATGGAGATATTATGGATGTGTTGGAGAGTTTGGAAGATCCAATGAATATTGATCCAAGTAAGTGGTTTATTTTTTTTTTCTTGACAAACAATCTGATGTTGTCTCATGCATCTTTCTCCCAAGTTACGGAAACGTACTCTGCACCTTGGCTCGCGCGTGCCACGAAAATCAAAAGCGATTACCTTCTTAACAATGACTTGAGCAATATCATTGAGTCCCTTAAAGCCGACATTCACGAACTGGTTGCAGACTTGAACGAAAAGAAACAACTCCAAAACGAGAGTCAGATCAGGATCCATCTATTGGAGAAAAAGACGGAGGACTCGCGTGCTGAAGCGGCTAAAATTTCGGGTCTGGAAGCAAGAATCAAGAAGTTGATGGAAAATGAGAGAGCTTATATGGAAACTGTGGAGGGCTTAACAAAGGAGAAGACCGAGTTGGAGCATGACAATGAGGCGTTGAAGCAAAATGCGCTGCGATATGAGAAAATGAGTAAGTTTTATTTTTTATTTTTACTGTCGCCGTGACTGATTCTGGTTCTGTTAGCTTCACCTCCAACAAATCGTAGAGTTGGAAGTAACCACCCAAGTCCGTTTAAGAGGGCAATCGGAGATAGTTATGGAATCCCATCGATGCACCAAGATGGTATCGTTATTGACGGCGACGTTGCTGCTCAGGTGAATTCCGAAATCTTTGCCAATTTTGCTTTTGTTTACATTTTGCTATCTCAGTTTGAGGCCCTTAAATCTGCATTAAGATTCCTCCGCGTCGAAAACACGAAACTCAAGGCAGATATGGTAGCCAAAACTTCAACCGGCATGTTCAAGCCAGTAGATCCATTGATGCGCCGTGGACTTTCGAACCAAAAGTCCTCAGTAAACACCTCTCATACCTCAAAGCTGTCAGATGTGGCCACTTCTGTTGTGGCCGGCATAACTCGCGACTCCAAGAATCTGATGCGTGATATTCAAAAAGTGAGCGCTACACCTGCAGTTGTGGACATTGCTTCTCGTGATTCACAGCCAGGAAAATGGGTCAGTATGCAAAAAGACCCAATGTTCCAACATCAACGGCGTGTCGAAGCCATTGATAGACTAGTCCAACGCGGTGAAGACTTGCAGGATACAATTAAAAAGGTTTCCAGCCAGATTGAAGAAAGTACTGGACGGGTTCGTTGTCAATATAAATTGGTTTTGTGGTTTTTGTTGAAAACCGAATCTGACTTTGCCTTTTATTATCCGCTAGGGCCTTCTTCCCAAACCAACTGTTGCTCCAGTCTTGCTGGGTAGAATTGCAGTGCCAAAAATGTATGCCGATCAAAATGCTAAACCCTATGCTCCAAACGACAAATGTAACATTATCTTGACTTCACGGAAGCAGTGGGAGAACTTGCATTCCATGTTTGCAAAGTGAAGGACGAGTGTGCGGGCCTTTTTTTCGTTCCAATGTATTTGCGTGCTCTTAAATTATGAAATGAGATTCTTTGTACCTGTAATATAATTTTAAGACTGGCGGTGATAAGTTATGGTCGAAGTCCGCGACGTAAACAAAGAATTTAAGAAAAAACAAGGTTTTATTGTTCTGTGGAGTCTAGTGGTGGACAACCTTCCAGACCTTGACAGATCCGTCTTGACCCGCACTCACGACTGTGTTGTTGTCCAAGAATGCCGTGGCATTGACACCCTCCAAGTGCGCCCCTTTAATACAAATGTGCTTGGTGGGCTTTTCAACACTCCAGATTTCAATGTTTGTGTCTAAGGATCCCGTGACAGCATGCAAACTGTCTGGCGACCATCCGATCGAGTTAACTCGAGCATTATGGAACATCCATTGTGTAATTTTAACAGTCCAGTCACTTGTGTTAAAAACGAGAATCATTCTGTCCTTGTCTCCACTGGCAAGCATTGTTCCATCTGGTGAGAATGACAAAGCAGTAATAATTCCACGGTTCTTTTCGATTTCTTGAATGACTTGCAAATCAGTGTTGAAAATTCGCACGCGACGCTCCTACATTGGCAGAAATGGTAGTTTAAGTAAAAATCAATCATTGCAACAAATAAGAATCACCTCATCTCCAACGGCAATATGGGCGCCAGATGGACTCAATGCGACGGCAGTTGGAACCCAAGGAACGCTAATGTGCGCCGTTTGAACTCCGTTTTTGGTGACAGTGATATTACCCGTTTGAGTAACAACAACAGTAACACCATTGTGTGAGTCTACACCTGCTGGAAGACCCTGGGTTCCCACAGCGGCGGAGCTGAACGAGAAGATAAGCGTCAAAGTCTGCATTGAATTTCTTCAAATACCTGTAACTCTTGGTTGCATTGTCGATGGATCGAACAGTGTCGTCCATACCAATGGAAACTACCTTGCCGTTGCTTTCAGCAGCCAATCCTTTCACTTGATTTGAGTGACCGGTTCCAGTGACTTCGTGATGAGACAACTTCCCACTTGCCAAGCTCCACGAATGAACACGACCATCATAAGATGCCGTGTAGAAAGTGTTTAAGGAGGGGATTGTGGCCAATGCAGTGATGGCCTTCTGGTGACCTTTGACAACCTTGACAGGAGCAGCGTTCCCCTTCTCAAAGTAATTGATGTCTCCACTCAAGGACAATGAAATCAAATAGTCGCCTTGCCACAAGCATCCAACTTGCTGGCTGTCAATATCAGATCCAACAACAAAGGTTTCCAAGAGGGTCTTTGCTTTCACATCCCACACCTTCACGGTTCCATCAGATGAGCACGACAAAATTTGGCTTCCATCCTTGTTGAAAGACAAGGAGAAAACACCACCGTTGTGCGCGTTTCCATTGTTGAGAGAAGCGTCCACCAGTTCACCTTGTTTCTCACCAGTCTTTCCATCAAAAACAAAAATCTTGGCGTCCATTCCAGCAGAGACGAAGAAATCGTTGGCACTGTTTGGTGAATACTTGACGCTTTGTACAAAACGCGAGTGATCTGCCAAAAATAAGACGCGGGTGTAAGTGTTCCATCCACCAAGTATCCTTTCATCTTATACCAGTTAAAGATTTTTCAAACTTGAACGGAACACCGGGATAAAAGTTGACGCTCATATCATCGGAGGCAGTGACGGCACGGAAGGGGCGTGAAGGGCGTTGGGATACAGCATTGACAGTCTTGCTGTGACCGCTCAGTTCTCCAACTGACGAAGCCTTTGAACATAGGTCAGACCAAATTGTTTACAAATATGTGATCAGCTTGTTTTTACCGAGTCAAACAAGAAGGAGTGGGCAAAGCGGTCCTTTCCTTCACCTACAGCAACGATTCGCTTGCTCTCAAAGCACCAAGCCAAATCATTGATACGACCAGCAAGGGCTCGCGTCTCGGTTTTGAGAATGTGCTCCACATTTACAGTGTCCCAAATGCGAACGTTTCCCCGTTCATCTGAATATTGATTATGAGGGAGGGGTGGATGTAACAAAATCCTTACCTCCTGATGCAATGTAAAACCCACTAGGAGAGTATCTTGCAACAGTTGCTGGAGCAGCATGCTCAGTGTAGCTGGACGAAACGAATGGATCCTACGCCACAGTTATTTGTTGTGTCTTGGTGGATGATCGGTTATTACCTTAATGTTTCTGATGATGACCGAGCGTCCATTGGTGTAAAGAAAGTTCTCTCCTTTTGGATCTTCTCCGAGATGGACAGCATGGCCTCGGACAGTTAGCTGGCTGTACGATAAGTGGTTGTCAGTGAAAAGAGTGCGCAAGTCTCCCTATGGTGAATGCATACCTGTGGCGCGATTGTATACACTGCGAAAGAGAAGGAATGTTTTCTGGTTAATCCTAACGCTTCGCAGGGACGAGTTCCTTACAGTTTGTGGCAGACATGAATTTGTTGTTAAAAAAACACGATCAAAACAAATCCAGCTATGAACTTTATGACCGACGGCCTCTTTTCGCTTTTGCGCAGATTTAGACGCGATAAGGAAAAACAGGTCCGCTTTTTGATTCTTGGGTTGGATAATGCCGGAAAGACAAGTATTCTGAAGCGGCTCGCCCAAGAAGACATTACACAAGTCAAACCAACGCAAGGTCTGGCTGAGATTTCATGATGTGACAGCCTTACCGATCTCTCTTTTTAAAGGCTTTAATATCAAATCTGTGACGCAGGATGGGATCAACATGAATGTTTGGGATATTGGAGGTAGTGAAAACACGCGTTTTTGTCAGCCACCAGCTTAATTTTCCTTCAAAGGCGCTGCTGCTATTAGACCTTACTGGAGAAACTATTTTGATGCGACAAACGTCTTGATCTTTGTTATCGATAGCTCGGATCGCGTCAGGTTGGAAGAAACTGGGTTGGAATTAAATCAACTGCTTGAGGAGGCGAAACTTGCAGAAGTACCTTTACTAGTATTTGCCAACAAACAAGATTTAGTGAATGCTATTCCTGGAGACGAAGTTAGCGATTTTTATATTATCTATGTGGAGGTTGTCTGAAAGGAAGTGTTTTAGATTGCCACTGGGCTGAACCTCAATTCCATCCGCGATCGTCAATGGCAAATTCAAGCATGCTCTGCTCTATCGGGACAGGTACTACTTCTAATCTACTGATGTTGGCGAATTGTTGTTATCTTAAAAAACACTTTCACAGGGTATTTCTGAAGGAATTGAGTGGGCCATGAAGATGTGCAAATAGTTAATTTTGAAGAAGAATGCTTAATTTTTATCCTTTGTACTTGTCCTCCATCTGCTTCTTTTTTGTTGGGTCAATCGTGTTCTGAAGCCCCAGCAACGTTTTCGACACTGCCTCCGTTGCCCCAATCACAGGCCTCAAAATAGCAACAGGGACAGCACGCGCAACTGCTCCAGCACTGCTTCCTTCATTCTGTCTTCCTTTACCTGGAGCATCCAAAACAGTCTTGACGGCATCATTCACATTCCTCGCTAAGCTCTGAGCTCCTTGCTCTATACCCTCCCGTATATTCCGTGGCTGTTCTGACAACTTACTCTTGTTCTTCTCTGTATTTGAACTCCTTCCGACAGACGTGGAACCAGCATTCCTTTCAACTCCTTCTAAAATCGCTTGAGTAGTGATAGCGAGACGAGTTCCCAACGCCAAGGTCTCCATTGCAGCAGTCTTTGAAAATGACTTTGCACCCTTTTCAAATCCTGATTTTGATGTCAGATGAACCAAGATACAAAAGTTTTCATACCTCTTAATACTTTCCCTTCACGTTGGTATTGCTTCCAAGGCAGAAGAATTAAATCTGCGATTCCTGCTCCAATGTTTGCTATTGGTTTTATTCCAGAAAGCCCCTTCACGACGCGATGAGGCTGGTTCTTTGTCACTTCTTGGAGCCATTGATTTCGAATTAAAGAAATTAGTTTTTCAACACCTTGAACCTGTAAAAACATGATTTTATGTTAGAGGCTGTCGCAAATATGGTCAAGTTGCATGCGAACTTACCCCATTCAACCGAACTTGATTTAATGTCATCTCGGCTCCTTCCAATGGGACAAAGTTAAACACTTCAAGCAGATTTCCCCCCACGAAGGCTTTTGAAGTCGACATGCTTTGGTTTGTAATCAATTTTTACAGGAATTGGCCGAATGGAACACATTTCTGCACATGTATTCAGCAATGGACAACAGATGCTCTGAACTTACGGAAAAATAGCTCGCTTTTCGGCTCATTATCAACAGAAGGTGCTGTTTCTTGAGATACAGAGTCAGTTTCTTGAACAGGCTTTGCCCCATACGACAAAAAGTTCCCTATGAAAGCTAACGCATCTTGATCCACATAAAATCTAAGCGGCGATACATGCACCTCGAAAATAAAAGTGTTCGTCAGCAAATTCGTTAGAGAAAATAAACATAAAATAAAATAAAAACCTTCAATCGAATCTCCTGTGATTCAGGCACTTCAAGCTTCGGTCGAACCTTTACCCAATCAATGATCAACATGCTAGAGCCAGTTTCTAAGGGGCGATCGTCTTCTCCAGGCCTCATTGCAGTCAAAAACTTGCGCCACATGGAAGTGGTCACGTTATCTATCACCTCCAGCACATCAATAGAAAGTAGGAGTTCGCTCGCACACACGTTCGTTTCAGGAAAAATTTTGGACTCGACATTAACTCGCGTCAGATTGATTTGGATGCGCGGTTCCGATGATCGGAACTCCAGGGTCGGTGTTCCATTCGAAGGACTATCTTTGGGTTGTGTTTCGAAGTCATCGTCTTCCATCATAGATTTTTCCAAAGGATGACCAGAAAAGCTGTCTGAATCATCATCAGGCTGTGGAAGAAATGGTTACAATCTATGACAAAGTATTTGAAAAAAAAAACTCAACAAAATCTTGAATCGGGAAGTCAAAGCCATCAAACATTCGAACAATCAAGCTCAAATCCTTGATTTTGAGATGCAGAGCTGGCGGGGTTCTGGAGGAAAAGAATTGAGGATTCCGACGAAAAAGCACGTAACTCAACTTTTCGGGTACAATCATATCGTCCATAAGACCAGGAGTGCCCGTGAGTGACAAATAATCGCCATAAAATTCAAATGGACCTTCATCATAAACCAAAATTTCTTCCTTTTGAATGTGACTTCGAGGATCCGAAATAGCAATGGCTCCGCCAAACAAAACATCAGAGACATCCAATTCGTTCTCATTATACTCGCGCTCGGAGGATTTCGTCGAGGGTATAAATTTAGCGAACGCTTTATCATCGATTGTTTCTGGAGACAGTTGGTTAGATTCATTTGAATAAACGCGGACCTACCCAAAATGCGATCCATATCTGGCACATCAACTAGGATATTCTTCTCTCGCTGGATGCTTGGTAGTTTCTCAGAGATTATACTTTGCGACTGTTAGATGCATGAGTGGAGTTTAAGACACAAACCCAAGATACTGGCCGTCTCCACCGGCGCCAATATATTCAAGTATATCCATCAAAAGCCGATGTGAATCCAAACAGAAATCCAAATAAGCATTCCCATTCGACAATTCAACCTCAGTTTTCAACACTTGATTTAGTCCACGAGTTTGCCGATAGGAGATTCCCAATAAGTCACAAGCAAAAACATTAGCATAACGGCATTTTTCCAGATATGTTTGAACGCCCTTTTCAATCATCAGAGTTTGTTCGTCGATGTCAAACCCAATGTATGAACTCGATTTTAACAGGTGCAGACCAATATCATTGACAGCTACAGTAATCCCAAAGGTTGGCGAATGCGGAATTAAATTCAGAATAACCTAATTTTTTTTGGATTTGTTAGGAATGCCAGGTCCAACGCCCAGGTCAACCCACTTTGACACGTCTCAAAATGCAGTACGGCGCGAAATTGACGGTACATTGGCCGATAATCGACAACGATTCCGTTCAAAACGAACGTCAGTTTTGTAACGGCGTCGATCACGGGCACAGGTTCCAATCCAGGCGGCTCAACAAGGAAGGAATTGATATCAGTCACCAAATCTAACAGAATCTGATCCACAACGAAAAATCTGAGCTCCGACAGCGAGATGGAGACACTGTTTTCCTTCATGCCAATGGTTTTGTCAAAGATGCTATTAAAAGCAATCGCCATCATTGGCCGTCGCTGGTGGAATCATCAGCAGACGGAAACAAGACTACTAGCGCAAAACAAACCTCAGACAAATTCTCCGACCGAAGAAATATAGGCTGCTTATCAATATTTAAGAATGTAATCCGATCCATTTCAATGTGTGCATCGATCTTCGAATCGAAAGTTTTTAGGTTTCATTCAAGTGATTTGACAATCAACTTACGTTACCGCCCTCCCTCACAGCCGCCACTATATGACTTTCATTCATTTGAATGTGATACGCCCAATCAAGAGCCCCGTTCTCTCCGTTGACTTTATAAAGACCGCACACAATCTCATCAACACGAAGGACCACAGAAAAGATGAATGGAGCATGGCTTAAATCGAATTCAAATGCATCGGAATCTTCATTTTCTGAGTTCGATCCTTCAACATTGGGATTCAGCAGGTCTTGATACAACTGTATGTCATTGAGGAGAAGCTGCACACAATCAAACTCGTATTTCCCAAGGCTTAATTGCATTCGAGCCAAGTGAATAATCAAAGCCAATTTCTAAAATTTCAAAATTAGGTAAAGCACGGCCTCGAGACTGGTTTCTTACGCTACTTGACAGAGCGCCGTTTCTCGCTTTAAGAATGGCGCTTTCTTTAACGTTTCTATTCGCCAGCTTTGCTCTAATATTTTCCATCGATTCTCCTCCAATATTAAACCAGCTTTTATACCCAAACTCCTGTTCGTCTTCGTCGATATCTTCTTCTTCTGAATACCCTTCATTTCCATCAAAATAAACGGTTTCTGCCAGAGAAATAAGGTGCGGCGACATTTGTTGGACAGCAACGGTTGAACCCGATAGGTAGGCCAATGGTGTTAGCTTGTACTCTATCAATGGGTTTAAAACGATGGTTCACTCAGTAAGAAACTTGCCTCTCCACTTGGTCACAGGAACGGCCAGCGATATCCCTATCCCAGAGAATTTCGTATTGATTTGAGTTTGGATCACATTACTACCGACTTTGTAGGTCTTTGCGGAGGGATCAACAGTGGCATGAATATCAAGAATATCAAAAACCACCATATTGGCATTGAGGGCATTCCTGTAATTACTACATGAGACCAAAGCTACTCACGAAAACCCCATGAAGCTTCTTACGGCGACACCACCAATAATTTCGTGGCAGGAATTAACAACCACAGTCCGAATAAGATCAATTGACACCTTGAACTGAAGTCAAACATCCACGAATTACAATACTCATAACTAAACTTGCCTCCATAGTGAAGGGGACTCCCGATTTTGCAGATAGTTCATCAGAGTCGGAGCTATGAGTCCTTCCCATTAATTTTTGTGCGATCCAAGCAGCAAAACTAACCCGTCCATTTCATCAGAGTCTTCAACGACATCAGAGATACTCAAAACCCGCTTCAAAACATCTAAAACGCGATTCCATGTTCTCAAATCACCAAGCACGGTAATTTCGCCAATTTTAAGATCGATTTTTTGTCCACTCAAATCCAACTAAGCAGCTCATTCCGAAAACTCCGCCTTCTCCTTGTCGATCACCAAATAATCCCGGCGCTGCGCTGTTTCTTGATACAAATCTGAAGAACATACTTTCAGGAACCGCAGCAGACAACTCTTCCAGTGGTTTATAAAGCAATTTTGTTCTTTCAAAAAGTTTGGAGACGGACTTTCCAGAAAACGAGAGCAAGGCTATTGTACTTGTTGATAGGCAAATCTAATTCATGCGGAGTTCCTGGATTTGCGTAATCACTTATGATAAGAATTTCAACAATATCATCATGCTTCAACTTACCAGTAGTAAATTCTGAAACATCTGTCCGCAATGTATCGAAGGATAACTTCTGTCTCCCTTGAGAGTCGTGAGCAAATAAAATTCTTATGCCATTCATTTCCAGCTTCAGATGGTGAATAGATTCAGCTGCGATTTTCTTCTGCAATGGAACCAGATATTTTGTTTAAAATCACGCGACAAAGAAAACAGACTAAGTAAGCAATAACCTCGTTTTGGTCAATTAATAACTGGATCGATTCGGGGGATAGAGGGGTGTTGGAATACAACAGAAATCCCATGTAAATCGGCAGTCTTATTTCAATTCGAAAAGATTGAGATTTCCGTTTTTCTACGCGATGCGGCGCCATTCTTAATTAGATAAATATTGATAAGGGACTGACGGGCAGAAACCTGAATTAGAGTTGTCTGATGCGAAAGACGCAGTGGTTGCATCATCACTAGGCCGACTTCGCACCCCCATGCCCTCGCTGTTTATCGAGGCCAATACCTGCTTAATGCAGTCCAAAGTTTGCAGATCTAACATAGAATATACCATTGTCTCAAAAGATATGTCGATATCCCACACTGGAGTTGGGCCCGATATGGAAGAGCCAGCCAAACCAGCTTCCTGCTCCAAACCCAAATCTTGCTTAACATTTAGTTTGATCAGATTTTCCACTTCGGCATCACTCATGACAAATAAGCGAGACTCAAATATCGGAGGACCAGAGGGATTGGTATCATCAAGTTGGCATATTCTGAGAGAAACTCCTTTGAACGTCGCTTGTTTGTTTGAAATACGCGCCAAGACTCCGCTGATTCCACTCCGGCTTTCCTTCGAATGCGAATGATTTAAATCTGAGTTTTTGTAATCCAAGAGAGCAATGTGCATGTGGATGACGAAATGAGATATATGCAGTTTGAGCGTCACGTCATGGATAGAAAAGGCAGCGGAATTCAGCACGCTGTCAATGGCTCTAGCAAGCGCGGTGGCGCCGTTCAAGGACGTTGATTCGTTTGAATAGCCCGTGTCGGTGTCACTTTCATCCTCGGAATCCGAGACTGCTTGGCTCAAGTATTCCCGTGCGAAATGGACGCTGGACGACAGCGGCTGCGCCTGTTTGCTTCGAGCCGCCGCCGATTCACCTGTGGAAGACAGGTTAGCGCCGCCTATCGAAGCCAGGGTTGTTCGAGCCACCTGCCAGCGCGAGCTCAACAACGACACCCTTTGCCACAAGCTCAGGGCTCTTCAGGCGCACGCTTAGCTCGCGAATGTTTGCTTCTTTGATCGCAACGGGAACACCGGCCTGGCTGAGCGCCGCGTTGCAGCTCTGACGGATGAGCAGTTTAGACAGAAGCCTCCCACAACCAGTGCCAATCAAAACAAACTTCGGCATCCAAAGCCACGTTGCTCAAAGAAACGCCAAACTGCGCATTCGAATCTAGGCTTCGTTTCTGCGACTCGTCGAAGCGAATAAATCGGCCAAGTGCCTTCTTCAGCACAAACAACGACAGTGCTTCCATTTACTGACTTTTTATTGCGCATCAAATATATAAATACAGAACAGGCAAGAAATGAAACAATGGAGCTAGGCCAATTTGCCACTTGAATGGCAGAATAGCCTGTTGTCAATCTGCTTCCAGAATCCTGACAATTTCCGAAGACCTCCACTCTCAACTCTCTACACGACTGCTTTTTCTGGAAACAACCAGGCTTCCACTCACCCATCAAAGAATCAAGAAACAACATTCCAATTTAATAACTTTGTTCCAAGGGATATGCTTGTTCTAAGTGCCGTTGAGCTCAAAAAGCTCACCCAACAAATCAGCGGAACAGAGCCTGATCAAAACATACAAGGTTTGGATTCTTTGGCTTCGAAATCTTGCTGGATCGTACCAATTTTTTAATGCCCGTACGAAAACAGCAATGCTTACAAAGGATAGGGAAGAACGATATCAACTATCACGCGCAGCGCGTAAAAAACTGGGATAATACTATTCTGGTTAGCTCAAACTGTTGTATTATTACATTTATTAACTGGGGATATTGACGAACAGGGGCAACGACGCAAGAAGCTGGAAGCTCGAAATGAAAGATTCAAGGAAGAAGAACTCATTCGTATCGAAATGGACAGACAAAATGCCCAAGAAGAATCAGATCGTCGGCAAAAAGTTATCGATCGTGCGAAAATGATGCAATACCACAACCAGGATTCTGTGCGAGCATTCCACTCCAAGGTTTTGCTCTATCAAGTACTCAAGGTAAACTCGTTGCATCTCTTTCTTTCTTTGATGTATATCCCAACCATAAAAACAATCAAATAAAACAGGAGCGAGACCTCCAACTCAAAATGAAGCAAGCCAACCAAAATCAAAACACAAAGGAAGCAAAACGAATCGCGTTCCAAGAATGCCAGGAAATTGCAAACCAACAAGTCAAAGAAGATGCCTACAAACAAGCCAAAGATAAAGTCAAACGTCTCCAATACGCACGCGAACAAATGCTTCAAATGAAAGAAAAGCTGCAGAAAGAAACTGTCGAAAAGCATTCACTGGCTCAAGAACAACTTGAGCTCGTGAAGAAAGACGAAGAATATCGACAAGAACAGCTTGAAAGGGATCGAAAAAAGAGAGCCGAATCTGTTATGCTGCGGGATCAGCTACGAGAGATGGCAAAAGACAAAATCAATAGAGCGGAAGAAATACGGAAAAAAGATGAACTTTTAGCTGAACGGAGTCAAGCATGGGCGTCCAGAAAATCCTATCAATACGAGCTTAAAAAAGAAATTGAAAAACAGTGGTTCAAGTTAGTTCATGATTTTATTCAAAGCGCGCGATCAAATAATCCATAAAAATCCACTATTCCAGCGAGGCTCTGGCGAAGAGAGAACAAATTGGCCTCGTGCAAGCCCAGTTATCGAATGACTTGGAGTCCAAACTTGAAGAAAAGGTTCAAAAAGCTATTTACCTCAAGGAGCAACAAGCGCAACAAGAAGAACGGCGCAAGCTTGAGAAAAAAGCGTTCCGTCGGGAAGAGTTAAAGCTTTACTACACAGACTTTGTGAGCCTTTTGTTTTTCAAGCAATTCGAGAAATTACTGACTCAAATTCCCTTCCCCTACAGATGGAAAAAGGAGAAGAAAGAAAAAAGGCCATACAAAAAGAAGAAAAGGAGTTATTGGAGCATTACATGAAAGTTAAAGACGAGGCTGAACGCGAAAAGGCGGAGAAAAAGAAACAGCTTTTAGGCCACGGGAAAAGCTCTACAAGAGCACCATCGCACTGCAAGTGGTACATATGCATTTCATTCTTCTTTTTTTTTATCATATTTCATCCATCTTACTCATATGTGTGTTTGTAGGAACGAATCACTACAGAATCCTCCAAGCAAAAGGCAGACCGCCTGGAATATGACAGAATTAAGAGTGAATCGATGCTTAAAGAGGATTTGGACCTGAAAGGTTACATGAAGAGTGTCGCCGAAACGCAATGGGCAACCGACAACCCACGATTGAAATCCTACATCACTGACACTCTAAATAAGCCTAAAACCATTCGAAGATCAAAAGAGCCACCCAATACTAAGGAAAGACTTGGATTTTTACCCGGTCCGGTATAAAAGGCCCGAACTGGTGAGTCTTGCCAACCTCTTATGCATTTCACGCTCACGCGCCTTCAAAAAAAGGTCCGCATGAATCCAATAGTCACTGGTGGCTATTTGCAAGTTATGGGCAAGGAGCCGCAGTCAAATCACTACGCAATGGTCACACCAGCACTACCATAACGATAATTAAATTGATTCAATAAATATATTATTAACGATTGTAACAATAATCAGCGTTTCTTTGATCCAGAGGAATTTTGCTGAGCAAACCTCTAAATATTCCAGTTAAACCTTGAAACTTGGATAAAAATCACCACCAACCTCTATGGTCGAAACACCGTCCCGGAACTTTGTCCTAAACAACACATTCGCGTTCGTGTACATTCCATCCTTTAACGAAACGAGAATGAATTGCGCCCCCTTAAATCTGTTCTTCAACAACTGCCCAATATTCTGGGTATGAGATTCGTCCAAAGCAGAATCCACCTCATCAAGAATATACATTGGCGCAGGTTTAAATTGAAGCAGCGCAAGGATCAAGGAAAGAGCAACCAGTGATCTGTAAATAGAACGTCAACCCAACTGAATTCAATAAAAATGTAAACCCAAACCTTTGCCCTCCACTCAGTTCCGTCAAATTCTCTTTCCATACCCCACCCAAGCAAACTTGTACTTCCAATCCAGAACCGATATTTTTACCATCCGCAGGAGTCAGTTTCGCTGAGTTCCCAGGAAGTAAATCGCCGAAAATCAGACCAAAGTCACTAAGTAAAAAAACAGCGTTCACCCAATTTAATATCGATTCAAAAAAAAGCGCATGCATTCATACCGGCTGACTTTCTCCCAGGTCTTTAAAAGTTTATCAATCTTGTACTTTTCTAGAGAATCAATAGTCTCTTCAATCTTGTTCTTGTCCTTTATAACTGTTGAGAATTTTGGCCACAAGGGAAGATTCCTTTTTCTCAATTCTGCGTATTAGATATGCACATTAGAAAAAGTTTAGGCCTGTTGAATGGAGACGTAACCTGTCAAATTGATCCATAACAGTCCTGTCCAATGTCCTAGATGAAGCTTTATGCCTCTCCGTCAACTGAACCACCTTTCTTCCGCAACTCCGAAATGTTTTGTTTGGCAAAATCGAAACGTCCACCATCAACACCAAATTGCCTTCAAACAAAAGGAAAAATAAGAAAGTTAGCTACACCACAAAAAATTAATTTCAATCTTACGCTTTCAAATCCGTTATCCAAGAATTTTCAGGATTCGCTGTAATCTCTTTGAGAAGGGCACTTGCTTTCTTGGATTCCACAAGTCCATTCTCATATTCGGATCTCAATCTCATCAGCACAACTCCTTGTTCGGAAAGCTTTTTGTGGTTGGATTTGAGCGTCTTTTCGTAGGATTGCATTTCACTATCGTGAGAAAGCATCGCTTTGCGTTCAACCAAGAGCTTTTCGTCCAGAGCTTTAATCATATCATTCAATTCAGTTTGCTTCTGTTTCATTGCCTCCAATTCGTCTGTTAATGCCGCAATATTGGACTTCATTGTTGCCTCATTGCTGTCAAAATTCAGAATCTCCGTTTCAAGTTGAACTGTAAACAAAACAATAAGAAATGCAAGACACGGCAACCAAAAAAAAAAAAACTACAAACGTTTTTCTTGAACAACAGTTTGTACATTCAACTCTTCAGTCTGAATCTTTTTTGATTCTTCCGCCAAAGCCTTCTTTTCAGCTTGAATCTCTTTCTAAAAATCAAAGGTTGCATCAGAACCTATAGAGCGGGCCACTTGCATAAAACTCAAACCTTCAATGTACCCAGCGTCTCTTCCTTATGAGTCGAAAACTGTTTCATTTCCGCTTCCAACGATGAACATCTCTCCGTCAATTCAACAACACTAGCTTTGGCAGTTTCGATACGCTCCGTCTCAATTTGAATGCCTTTTTGGATTGATTCAACTTGCACAATAACCTGTTCAAGAAAAAGCGCTTAACACAAAACCCCACACCAAAAACCAAAAAAAAAATATTATTATAATAACCTGAGAATTCGCATTAGATGCAATCTGCTTCTCCAACAACCCACATTCATGAACCGCCAATTCCAATTTCTTCCCAGCCTTTTGATACTCACTCATAACCGCCTCAGCAACCCTAATTTCTTCACAAACAACACTCAAGCTCAAATCTTCCAACGCCAATTCCTTCTTGACGCGTGTATATTCTTGGAATTTAATTAGCGTGCTTGATTTGCGAGAACCACCAGAAAGTGAACCAGATGGATCGTAAACATCCCCATCTAGAGTGAGACATTTCATTCGAACAGTTTCGTTGAATGCCACTTGTTTGGCAGAAGGAGCATCTGACATAAGAAGAGCAGAACGTAAGTGATATAAAGTCGATAACCAACTAGGAATGCACCAACCTTTACAAATCAAAGCACTTCCAAAGACGAATTTCATTGCATTCAATAAATCTGCCTCAAATTGCAGTAAATTCATGGCCAATTCAACTTTTCCAGGTGCAATTTGTTTCGCTGATTTAATTCGCTAGAAAAAAAGAGACAATCAAAACAGATGAAAGCAGATAAAAGAAGATGAAGCTACGCTTACCGCTGGATCCACAAAATTCGGCTCAATTTTATTCAATGGCATTAGAGTAACGCGCTTGCTTAATGTCGTTTGGCTCTTGTCTAGCAGCTTGTTTCCTACTGCATCACTTGCAACGACAACCTACCAAAACGAAGAGAAAAAAAGATCGAAAATTTAAAACAATTCCAAAAAGGCAAGTAAAAAGAACATTTGGAATTTACATTAAACAATCGCCCACCGGCACATGTCTCAATCGCAGTAATGGATTCAAGGTTCTCTTCTGGAATCTGAATCAACTCAGCGATAATTCCCTTCACATCTCCGGCAGAGAGGGAATTGGCATGGTTATTGTAACGGAACAAGTATCCTTGAATATCCTTTTCAACTTTGGCAAGTTGCTGTGAAACCAATGAGAAAATGAAGTAGAACAAGAAAACGCAATGACAATAGGTACCCTTTTCAAGCCCGAAACCCGCTCCTGTTGCACATTTCTCCTCTCATATAACGAATCCACATTCGGAACCGACATCTTCTCCACTTTGGCCTAAATCAAGACGCAGTTCGTTTACAGAATATCAGCACTGAAAAACACTCTCTCGCTTTTTTTTTCTTACCCGCAGAGCCTGCCACCTCATCGCGCTTTGCAGCCAACGAATCAACCATAGACCGATTTGATTCTTCTGCTTTTTTCGCTTTCGGCGCCTTCACCTTCAACTCTTCCTTCAAATGATTGATTTTGATTTTCGATTGCTCGATCCCTGAATTACATGCAGATAGAGCACCCTCTGCTTCTTGCAAGCTGATCCATGTATCCATTTTCAGTGTCCTTGCGCAGACGCAACTCCCGTTGTGAGAGTTTGAAGCAAGTCTTGCTTTTTTTCTAGGGCTTTTGCTCGTGTGTCGTACGCCAGCTTCTTTTTTTCAAAGACGGATTGCACGCGTTGAGTTGATTCAGTCAGGGATTCAAGGTTTCGGGTACTCTACAAAAAAAAATGGAAGGTAAGTGAAACAAATGAGCGTATGAGAAAAAAAAAAAGAACTAGTTGTGTGAAAACCTCCTGACGCGTTTTCCCCAGTGCATTTAAAGATGCCGTTTCTTCTTTGATTGATGAGGCTTTCAAATCAATCTGGGTGTTGATTTTGGCCAGTTCCTTATTCTTTTCTTTGGATTCAGCTTTCCAACTTCTGAAAGACATCCACCGTTCTAAATGGAATATTTAGTCAAATAAATTAAGAAAAAAATGCGAAGTTCATACATTCTGCTTGTTTGAAGACAGGGTTTCAATCATGTCGGCAATGTGCGCGTTTTCTTCATTCAACTTCTTCTCTGTTTCTTGGTGATCTTCAATTTGATCACGCAATTGGATACTGTCTCTTTCAAAACGATCTACCGTGTTCTGAATGTTTTTTTGTTTTTTCGTTTGTTTTGTTGTTCAAAAGAATCAGGGCCTAGAAACTTACCCCACAGGCCCAATAATCATGAGCAGTTAAGAAACACTGAATCTGACTCAGTTCTGTTTCCAACTTTTGAAATTCAAGATAGTCTCGTTTCTTGTCACGGAGAGATGCCAGTTTTGGTTGAATTTCGGTATGGAGCAACTAATAATAACGTTGGAAACGGTGCAAAAATTTCAGCACATGCACAATAAAAGAAAACTTTGTGGAATAAGGAAGCCAATACATTTTGGATCTCGTCCATCTTGGTTTCCTTCTTTCCCATTACTTTCACGGCCTTCTCTTTGCGGTCTTCAAACATGCGAGTTCCAGCAGCTTCTTCAACCATTGCGAGAATCTCGACAGGCTTCATATTCAAGACTTTTGTGATTTTCCCTTGCCTAAAAAAATGATGAAAATTATAAAAAAAAAAACGATGAAACCCCCTTACATGATAATAAAGTGAGGATTATTAATATTCAATTGAACAGAGTGGAATAAGCTCGCCACATCCTGTTGTGTCTTTTTGGCGCCATTCACAAGATATTTGTTTGTTCCACCCACAACCAGTTGACGCGTGACTGTAATCTTGTCATTGTCCGCGTATCCAACTGGACTATTTTCCTTGTCCTCGTTATTAAACACAATAGACACTGTGGCTTTAGTGATTCCTGCTTGGCCACGTTTGTACACCAAGTCTGTGAGGTTGGCAGCACGGACCTAGAAACAAAAGAAGGGATATTTAAGAAGCATTCATTGAAAAAAACAAGGAATACAAATAGCGTACGTGAGAAAGTGTGGAAATTCCAAGGACGAAGCAAATTGAGTCGAGGATGTTTGATTTGCCTGAGCCGTTGAGTCCAGTGATTGCGTTGAATTGGGGGTCCCAGCCGCTGATGACAGTTCGCGTGGCGTATGATTTGAAGCCGTCAATAACGATTTCTTCGATATGCTGCAGTTGGTTCGGGGTGTTAGTTTGGCTGGGGTTGGATACGTGTTGGTTGTCAAGTGCTTGGGTACCATTCCCACTGTCCGAACTTTATTTTTTAACCAATCACCAAATCACTTGTTCGATCTGGCAAATACTTGTCCTTGTGGTCATTGTACAGCTTCTCCAACGCATCCACATACAGAGTATGGTATTTGAGTACCTGCTCGTTCGAAGGATTCTCAATCTTTGGGACATTCGATGGGTGAACCCACAACGACGTTGATTGGGCGTCGATACTGGAATAACTCCGAACCGTCCAAAGATCAAAAGTGGAGATGCACCCACAATTCCTTTAACAGTTTCCTGAAACCGACGAACCAGAGTCCCTTCACTGTTATTCACTTGACTCCAAATATCATTCTCGCCAAAACCAAACACGGGAACGAGACTGGCTCCATTCTGCAACGCCAGTTTAACGAATCCGAACCGCTTTTTAATGGTGAGCGTGTTGGTGCCAGGGATTGCATCCATTGATTCCTGTGCACCGCCAACAACCAATACTACACTCTTGTTTCGTGACAAGCAGTACTGCAAATCTTTCTTGCCACAGCCAATATATCCCGCAGCAAGCAGCATTTCACGGAATCCGGGAACCAGAAAGTTTAGGTTGAGGCAAGATGGTTTGATCTCGACACCAGGAAAGAGTGTTGACACCCCAAGAGCTTCTGTGCCAAAGCTCACTGCACTTCCAACACAAATGACACCGTGTGGGTGATATCCAAGGATGTAAGGGCGATCAGGCGGTAGATCCGCTGTCTTGTGCAGTTTTGCTGGATAGTATGCAGACTTTGATTTCCAGAATGGATGGCTTCTGAACCACTTTGATCCAGGATTGCCCTTTGCATACGTCTTGTCCAAATTGATGTATATGACGTAAATGACGGCGATCGCGCGAGTCTGTGTCAGATGTTAGTTGTCAATGCAGGCATGACCGCCTGTCATGAGTTATACCAGATTTGAATGAACCAAAAAGAGGATCAAGGTCAGTATGGCAACGATTGGAGCTGAAAGCCAGATGGTGACGTTCCATAGCTGCTGAAGCTTCTTGACACTGGTTCCCGGCGGTCATTGTGAAATGCACAGGAAAAAATAAAGAAGTGAAACACGAGCGCAAGCTCATGGGATGGTTTCATACTGGTTTTGAAACAATTGAGTTCTCTTGGACAGAATATCGACAGAATAAGGAATAACTTCTCTTTTATTTACAATAATTTAAATAATTTAACCAAGCATCATGTTGGCCACGACAGCATCAGAAACACCAACGGCAACCGCAACAACGCCGACAGCGCCAACAGGGTTCCCCATCACCACGCGACACTCGTCGCAGGAAATCGACGGCATCGCAACCGACATTGTGGTGATGCAGTTTGCGGACAAGCGGGTGTTTGTGATTGTGACGCAGTGCGGACGGATTGGCGGCACAGTGGTGCGTTGCTTCTTTGGCGCTGTGGGCGAACACTGACCCCGGACAAACAAACAAACACAACACAGGTCGAGGCGGCGCGCGACGCCAACGCCAGCGGCACGGCGGCGCTGCGGACGCTGCTCGGCGCCAGCGGCAGCGACGGCGACGGCGGCAGAGACGCGCTGGTGCACGCCGTCGCTGCCACGCTGCTCGACGCCGCGTGGCCCGGCAGCGGCAGCGGCGGCAGCCTCGTGCTGGCGCTCGCGCTGAAGCCGCTGGCCGACGACGCCGCCGAGGGCCGCCGGCTGCGCGCGGTCGCCGCAGTCGTGGCGCGGCTGCTGCCAAAAAGAATAAACAGAGGAGCAGTGTTAACTAATTCGCTTATTGATTCTTCTACATTTCGATGTTCGTGAAAACGCTCGTGCTCCCACTGCTGCTGCTACAGGCAGTCGCTGCAATGTCGGCCGAGCGGCGGCTGGAGTACGTCCACCGCGCCAGAGACATGTTCAGCCACGCCTTCGAGGGCTACATGGCAAAAGCCTTCCCGCTGGTGTGTTGTTGCGTTGGTTTAAACACTCCCGCTGTCCCACTGACAATCCTGTCCCTTCAAGGACGAACTAAACCCGCTGACGTGCGATGGCCGCTCCACTGACCGCGAAAACCCAAACAACTGGAACATCAACGACGTCCTGGGCAACTTCTCAGTTACTCTGGTGGATTCACTCGACGCCGTTTACACTGTTCTAGGCCCGCAAGAGTTCCACAGTGCTGTCAATCTTGTGAAAGATCATGTTTCGTTTGATCAAGACTCACGAGTTCAAGTCTTTGAGGTGGGTTGTTTAGTTGAGAAGAGGACGTTTTGATTTTGACGTCAACCATCACATCGCCCTTTCTCAAAAGGTCTCGATTCGAATGCTGGGTGGCTTAGTCTCTGCACATCATTTAGCTAGTAAGGACTTGCAGGAGCTGGTCGGATCAAGCGAGTATGTCAATCCATCCGATGCTGAGAAATATTCCAAGATGGTGGGATACAATGGGGAACTCTTGAATTTAGCAGAAGATCTGGGCGAGCGCCTATTACCCGCTTTTGAAACTCGTACATGGACTTCCATTCCCACGAGTAAATCTGAGAGAGGGTGTTTTATCTTGGGAAGTGAAGGATACTTGCACGGCCGGTACTGCTACTTGATCGGGATTTTCCATCAAAACGACTTATTCGATTCCTCTTACTACAGGTGCTGGTACGCTGCTCATGGAGTTTGGCTCTCTGTCTCGACTATTCAACCATTCCGATTATCAAATCTTTGAAAAGAAGGCGAAAAAAGCACTTACTTATTTATGGGATCGACGATCTCCTTTAAATCTCCTTGGGAATACGATTGAAATTGATTCTGGGGTGTGGCTACAAAAATTATCAGGAATTGGCGCTGGAGCAGATTCCTTCTATGAATACCTCCTTAAATCCTATATTCTTTTTGGAGATCCTGGTGAGAAACATCGTGTCTTTTATTTCAAACCAAAAATCAATGATTGACACCCTTTCAGAATATTACACAATGTTTGAAAAAGCATACAAGGCGATAATGACGTTTAACAAGGATGACAACGGTTACTTTTACAAAAATGTTGACATGGATAATGGCAGTCAAATGACGAACTGGGTCGATAGCTTGAGCGCTTTCTTTCCAGGTCTTCAAGTTTTGGCTGGAGATTTAGACAATGCCATCAAGAGCCACTTTGTCTATTTTTCAATTTGGCAAGCGATTCCGCGCTTTTCCAGAGCGATTTGATTTTGTGAACAAAATGGCCAATATTGGTAACAACATAGATACCTTCCAAAGTGTTCATTTGGGTACTCAGTTTATTTTATTTTTACAGGTCATTATCCTTTGCGACCAGAACTAATCGAGTCAACCTACTTTTTGTATCAAGTATGATGTATCTTTTGGTCTCATTTGAATATCAACCACCCTAACCCCTAATTAGGCTACCAAAAATCCATTTTATTTGGAAGTTGGTGCCGTTATTTTGGACGATTTGAACCGTCAAACGCGTACCTCATGTGGATTTGGTTCGATGCAAGCTGTTGGATCAACGACGCTAGATCCTCGAATGGAGAGCTTCTTTTTGTCTGAAACCTTGAAATACCTGTACTTGTTATTCGATGAAGGTGACTGACTTTCTGCTATGTGTTTTAATATTGTTGAATCGCAAATCTGATGAGAAACAACATCCTGGCAGAAAACGTTTTCAACCGATACCAAACAAATTTTATTTACACAACGGAAGGCCACGTTCTTCCAATCCACCCAACAATGCGATCCAAAAACAAACTGCGCCACAAAAAGCCCGCACCACCACCACCAGCATCAGCAAAGAAACCAATCCGCAAAAGCGCCAGCAATAGAAAACAGAACCCCTAAAACCCCACCCAAACAACCAACATGCCCAAAACATACCCCACCTGCTTACACATTCCCAGGATTCACAAAATCATACCTTCCGTTATCACTCCACGAAATCCAAACCATCAATAAGCTCATTGGCCTACCGCCCACAACGTCGCTGAACCTCCTTCACGAGCCCACAACGTGTCCAGTGATTCACGGTCCTTCTGGAGGAGCTTGGAACGGCAATTTCTTGGATAGCTTGCTTGTCATGGAAAATGATGTAATGTATGTGTTTAGTAGCGAGCACAATTTAAAGAGTTTGGGAGGAGAGGGCGAGTTTTTCGCGCGTGTCGCGGTATTTATTGTTTTGATGGGTACTTATTGGGGGTGTTGGTGGATTGGGAGGAGGATTTTTCGTGTCCTTTCTTATTTGGGTGGGCGTGTTCGGACCACTGTCAAACAGGAAAAAACATTACATCAAGGCAGTCAAATTATGGCATCGGAATTGGATTAATATATTCCCCCCCTCTCTCATCCGCCTCCCACCCCTCCCCTCCAAAGTGACTCTTTGGTCTTTTATTTAAGAGAGGGGATTGATGAATGGAGTTCTTTTGTTCATTTCTTAGTAAAGAGCGAAAAGCATTCAATCACAATCCTCTTTTTTTATACACTATGCTTCATATTCCTCTTTTTAATTCATTTTTTGGTTTTTTTTTTAGGGTACAAGCTCCACCACAAACTGCAGACGCAGTCACGAACCCCATCTCTCTCAATTGTAAGTACACTATTCAACAAGTGTTTGGAACCTCTTCCCCTATTTTCTTCCAATTAATTCTCTCTTTCAAAAGTATGATGAAGGATATCGACTCTCAACACTTAACAATGTCAAACTGACGCTCCGGTTGGATAGCACAGCCGCTTCCTACAGCATCACGAAAATAACTCTGCCATGGAGACTTAACTTACCCCTTCACCTACCCATTCTCAAACCTCAAAGTCGCAGTTGGATGGAGTCGGATTCCTTGTGACAGATGTACCAGCCGTACCACCACCACCAGCAGCAGCAGCAACAGCAGCAACCGCAAAAAGGGCAAAAAGGAAATGCCCGCAGAAGTAATGCGCGTCTTCACAAGAGGAATCGAAGCCCTCGGGCCCTCATGGATCGAATACGGAGTCGTGAGCAGTAAATTCAGTCGCCTGCTTGAACCCGGAGAAGTCTTGGAAACCAAAATGGTGCCGATATTCTTATCCGGTGACGAAAAGGAACGCGCGCTTTGGAATGGGTGTGCAGAGTATGAAGGCGGTGTGAAGGAGGCTGTCAAGAACCATATGGTGGTGGTTGTTCGTGGGGGATGCACTTTTGAGGAGAAGGCGTTGTATGCAGGAGAGGGGTGGGGTTCGGGCTGTGGGGATCGTTAATTTTGAAGATGGGTTTTTGGGGATGATTGGGGCGAAAGATGGTCATCAGAGTGTTGGGTTGCCTGTTGTGATGATTGGGAAGGATGATTGGGCGCGGATTAAAGTGGAGGTTGATGGTCATTATTCTGAAGGTGGTGTTCAGGTTAAGTTGTTGGAGGTGCAAGTTGATGTGGCTGATAGTGTTGAAGAGGAGGATGTTCCTGTTCAGTTACAGTATTCGAATCGACCCATTGGAAATTTGATAATTGTTAGACCCAAGAAGTAATTAAAAAACAGTATATATCATGTAAGAATTGTTTCCACATTTGAAATGAGGGTCTATTTCAACTTGTGGCGATTGCGACAAATTGCACGGGGCAGGTTACCAAGAGAATCACCAAAACTTGGACCAAACCCGTGCTGAAATAGAAACTTAAAAGAAAATAAGAGATGAAGTTTGACTTGCTTTTAGCCAGTGCCAGTTTGATTGCAACTGTCAACGCTGGCGCCTGCTTTTCTGGTCCCATCATACCAACCTCCGTCGCCCCAGCGACATCCTCGGGTCGCAATAACACTGGAAGCGGAAGCAGCTCTCAAAGCAAGCTGCAAGTACAAGTTGAATTCCCAGAATCCAAGACTGAAACTGAAACGAAAAAGACGCCAAAGCGTCCAAACATCATCTTCCTCCTCACCGATGATCAAGACTTGCATATGAATTCCCTCCACTACATGCCATCCGTTCGAAAACACCTTATCGAGAAGGGAACTACTTTCAAAAACCACTTTGTCACGTCTGCCATTTGTTGTCCAAGTCGTGTTTCAGTACTCAAAGGCCAATTTGCTCACAACACCAAGTTTACGGATGTGAATGGAGAATTTGGTAACTATATTCATATCCATATATGTTTTTTCTGACGGCTGTAATTTTGCAGGTGGTTACGACAAGTTTCTACGAGAGGGCTTGAACAAAGAATACCTCCCAAAGTGGCTTCAAGATGCGGGTTATTCCACATACTACATTGGAAAGCTCTTGAACGGATACGGGAAGCAAAACTACCAACAGACTCCAGGGGGTTGGACGGACTTTGACGTCTTGGTCCATCCATACATTTATGACAACTTCCATCCAGTTTTTGCAAAGAACGGAGAGAAAATTGATGACTTTGAGGGTACTTTCCAGGTGGACGTGATTCGTGATAAGGGTAACTTTGATGTTTTTTCTCTTTCTTTTCTCTTGAACTCTGAATGCTGACCTGTGAAAACTATTATAGCTTTGAACATTCTGTCCGATGCATTAAAAGTTGTCGACGAAAAGCCTTTCTTTTTGTACATTGCTCCAACGGCACCCCACACGGAAATGCTGTACAACCAAGCCAATAGTCAACAAGCCAGTGAAGGAACGAAACCATATCAACCAAAATCTTGGTTTACTGAACCAGTTACCTGCCAAACGACACGAGAATCTCTTTTCTGACGTCAGAATCCCAAGACGCAAGAATTTCAATACTGCAGATGTGTCTGGCAAGCCTGGTTATATTTCTCGTTTACCTTTGCTCAACGATGAGGTAAAATTTTTGGAATATGACGTTGCATGCCTTGCAACAAACTAAAACGGGATTGAATAGGAAATCGACACTCTTGACCACTGGCACCGTCAAAGATTACGTGCATTGCAATCCGTGGATGAACTCCTCGATTCCGTGGTCCGCAAAGTGGAAGAAGCCGGACAAGGAGACAACACAGTACATCTTCTATTCCTCAGACAACGGCTTTCCACTTGGGACTCCACCGTCTCAACGCCGGGAAAACCACACCTTACGAAGACGACATCAATGTTCCGTTTATCGTTCGCGGACCAGGCGTCGCGCGAGGGAGTAGTCCGCAAGGAATCCTCAACGCACACTGATATTGCACCCACCTTCTGAAGATTGCTGGCGCCGAAAACTTGGCCTACGATTTCGATGGAACTCCAGATCCCAATCCACTCACAAGACCCAGAGGAACCGAAATCGCGAGTCTTTTGCAGTTGAATTCTGGAGACCATATGTTTCAGAGACTTTTGCTATTCAAGATATTGTAGAGAATGTCTATCGGTCGGTGCGTGTTGTGGGATCCGGTTATTCGTATTTGTATACTGTCTGGTGTACGGGTAATGAACATTGCCTTTTCAACGTATTCTGTGACTCCATCTAATCTAATGCACTTTAAAAAGGAATCCACGAGCTATACGACAATATCAAAGATCCCGAACAACTCCACAATGTTTACAAGGAATCGCCAATTTCTCTTTTGAATCGTCTCGACGCGTTGCTTGTGGCTCTCAAAGATTGTGCGGGGAAGGAGTGCTCGACACCATGGAATCAATTGCACCCGTCCGGGAATGTCCAGAACTTGAGAGATGCATTAGATTCCAAATATGATGACTTCTATCAGACTACTCAGCGATTAGAAATCAAGGAGTGTCTGAATGGCTTTTATCCTGAGAATGAGATTCTTGTCCCTGCGTTAACATCTCTTTCAAAAAATTGACGGAAAGATAAATAGATCTTCTTTTTTAACTCCCTTCTACAAGTTTGCATGTTTTCACTCTTTATTTTTGCAACAAGAACACGCACTCAACGAATATTCTTTAATCATCGTCCAGTCTGCGTTTGTACACATTTCCAAATAATGAAGTGCGGTTAGTTTCCCCATTCCCGGAACGGATAGAACCAATAAAGGCAGGCCCTCCAGATCGAATTGTTTTCTCACACCAAATCTGCAAAAAAATTAAGCCAAAAATTAACTTTGAGTTGAAACTGTCGCGCCTTGGTAAAAAAAATGTGCGTATATACCATTTGTCCCGTTTTTCCATCCAAAGCAGCAACAAGTCCACTCCCAGCAACAAAAACCCGGTCATCCTCAAAAAACACATTGGGAATTAAACTTCTTTGCATAAAAGACGGATTGTAGCACCACAACTCCTTTCCATCCGTCATTCTGATGGCGCGCACTTGCCCACTCAAAGAAATATACACAACACGTGACAAAGAGTCTGGCAAAACAGACGATGATGACCCGCCGCTCCCCGAACCGACAGGAGAAGCTTCAATAGAGTAGTCTGGAAGGTCATCATCATTACTGCCTGAAAGGCCGTTGTTGAGGGAAACCCCAGATCCAGCCAAAACGGAAAGCACTCCAATCCCCATCCCTTGCAATCGGTTTTCCCAAAGAAGAGAACCAGACTTTAAATCGTATAGACGCAGATTAATTCCACCAGCTGCAAGAAGAAGCTCCGAATTTGCCAAGGGAATCAAGTCCGGTGAGCGGATACCTGTTCCCGTGAGAGTAATTTCTCCATTGCTGTGTGGAAGTGGGAATCGCTTCCCGGTCTCCTTCGAGATCGCATTGATGTAGCCAGCGGCTCCAAAGAAGATCGCATCAGTCAATTTTGGCTTTGAAGTGGACGAAACATGGTGGCGATTATAAGGAATGTTTTCAGTCGCATTTCCAGACGCCATCGTCGCAAGGGTGCAAATATGGCGATGCTTGACATCCGCCTTCCAAATCTGTTTTCGGTTTGATAGTGTTTTAGAGTGTCATTTCATTCCTAATATAACAGTACCTCAAGCCCTGTAAGTGCATTCAAAGCATATATTCTTCCATTACCAGCGACAAACAAAGTCCCATTCTCAACAAGCAAAAAAGGCTTGGTTGAGTATCCCTCACCAGCTGGCGTTGAGTGACTCCAAACTTCAGAACCCGACTGAATCGAGATTGCACGAACAACAAAATTGCTAGCAACATAAACCAAATCCTCAGGATCAAACTTGGATGCAGTATAACTGGGCGTTTTGGGATATGGATCGCGCGTGCTGGTATAGGAGTTGAACTTTGCAGTGTCACGACCTTGGGTAATGGACGGGTAGCCAACGCCGATCCCGGTAAGCTTGTTTTCCCATAGCTCGATACCCGATACCGCTGAGATGCACTTGAGGTTGGCGCCGCTTGTGACGACAAGGTTGGATTCGATTGGATCTGGAATGATCAAGGTGGGGTTCCCAAACCCAGTTCCTTTGAGTGTGGTATTCCAGATCTCGCGGCCGCTACCCATGTCGAGGGCAAATACGTATCCTCCAATGCCAACAAAGAGGAGTCGGTTGAGTGGCGGGTCATCGAAAACAGTCAACATTGCTATAGGTACTGTATTTTTTTCAGGATCACAAATCACTTGCTTACTTATACTCCGAGAATTGATTGATTGATTCAAAGCCCCCGCTTTGTCCGCATTCTGTTGAACCTGATGCTTTAAAATCAACGTGTAAATCTCATGGCAAACCCAACGGATTTCACCACCTGCCGCCTCGCTGGCGGCTGCTGCGGCGGGCCTCCTCTGCCCACAGGATCTCCGTTCGTTGGTAACCACTCTGGCAATCGGGGCTTTAACAACAACGGCAAAAGGAGGATACTCACTCAGCCAGAGCGCCACTGGATCATCCCACGGCTATCCGCTGTTCAAGGAGACTTAGCAATCTTGGGTTTATTAGGATTACTGTTTCTATGGATAGGGGCTAAATCGTGAATAAAAAGACTTGATATGAACGAAAGTTTATTCCAAAATACAAAGAGTAAGAAATAAGAACAACGAATGGAATTGGGGATCCCACACATAAACCGCGAACATTAACTCAGCGTAGCTCTGTAAGAATTTATTGTTCTGTAAGGGAATGAAAAAAATTACTATCTTTTAGGTCAAGTCCAGAAAACCACACTAAGCCTTACCAATCAAGCTAATCAGTTCCTTCACAAATTTAGCAATTTCATAACTAGAACTGGCGATTCTCTGTTTCAGGGCTTTACTTGTGGGGCTTGCTACAAGAGCGTTTCCAAGCTCTCCAATCTTGCTGCTAGAATCCTTCAAGTCAATCAAAATCTCGTTTCCACGATTACGGACAGCGGCAGCGCTTGGCTTAGCCATTGACGCTGCAGATACTTGGCAGATTGATGTAACAATGGTGGTGATTTGAGAAACAGTGGCAGTGAATTCAGGACCAAATGTCTGGTTTTGACGCATCGAGTTGAGTAAAGATTGGATGGCTTGCACGATCTGGTCGGTTTGTTTTTCCAAATAGTCCTAACAAAGTGTGTATTTTTGTTAAACGTGATGTGCAAATGACACCATTGTAAACAAATACAAACCTTGAGTTCATCAATCTCGTAGCCACCGACAACATTACCAGCCACGCCATCGACACCAAGAGCTTGTTTCAACCCCTTCACAAGCTCTGCAACAGTTGCCGTCAAAGATTGAACAGCACCTTCCAAAACCTCTGGTGCAACACTTCCATAGTTTGTAGCATGGCTCTTGGCAACGCCCATCAATTCAGTCAAGCTTTGGCTCAAGTTGTTCTTGATCACTTCCAAAGAATCACGAGTGTCCTGGCTCAAGTTGTTGTTGCTTTCATAGAGTTCAGCGTCTTCAGTAATGTTCTTGCAGGAAATGACAATGGCTTTCATGGCAACAAGGACGCTGGTGGGTGTGTTGCTGCGGGACGCTTGCAAGAGTTTGTCCACAGCATCGTAGTAGGCTTGAAGGCGCATCTTGTCCAAGATTCCAGAGTCGTGAACAGCAGTTGCAGCATCTGCACTGACACCATTCGCTTGTGCGTTCTTATTTTTTTTTGAACCGAAAACCACAATGTTTAGTTAAAACAAAAGTGAAACAAAAAAAAACAAAAAACTAGAAAAAACCTTCATGGATAATTGATGCGTCAAATCCTCATTCTTTTGAGTCAACGACTTGATTTCTTGCAAAAGGTTCGTTGCTTCCGTGCGGATATCACTCGCGATTTGCTGTTGGTTGCTGTAATCATCTTGAAGAGCTTCGTACTTGTTTTGCAATTTGTTGTGCTCGTCCTTCAATTTTGCAAAGGCCCCTTCCACCGCTTCCAGTTTCTGGTAATCCAAAAATTTTTTTTTTGGTAAGTTCAATTGATTCTTGATGAAATCAAACAGAAACTTACAGAACGTTGATCGGAAATAATCGCTTCATATGATCGCTCTTGCTCTTCCTTTGCAGCCTGGCGAGGAACAACAACAAAAAACAATGAGAAATGGAATGCAAAAAAAATCCACACTCGATTAAAACTCACTCTATTGTCTTTTTCCATCTGTACCAAACGTACTTGAAGTGCTTCGATTCTGTTGTCATACTCGCTACGGAGACGTTCCACAACTTCCTGTTTTTTACAGAGGCTGGGTCAGTCACAGAAAAACCAACACCACCACCACCACAAAACAAAACATAAAAAAAACATACAGGGCTAATTCCTTCCACACTTCTAGCTTGAGCTTCAACAGTTGACCCAACATCCACACTCGTAGATGCCTTCCTGCTACCTCCACTCAAAGCAGCAGCCGCAGGAGAAACCCCCAAATACAATTGTCCAGCAATCGGAAACCTGCGTTCCAAATCCCAAAAAATATCTGTCGAAAGTTCCTTGAATTTTGGGGTGGGCAGTGTGGCGAGCTTTTGACGAGCCTGGTTTCGCTTTGGCAGGAATTGGTCACTGAGAGGAAGGAATGGGACTAGAAACACACGAAAAGGAGAACATCAGGGAAAAAAGAGTTAGCATTTGTTCGTCCTTGGATGTTTTCCCCCCCAAAAGGAGTTGGTCAAATCCAATTTGAAACATTGTAGTTGTGGTAATTGGGGGGGCGGCGAGGGGGGACAACAGGGGACGTTCCCCGACGAGCCAGTTGACAGTTCAGAGAATACCCAGCATATAAACAGAACTGGACAGCCGTCTTTCTTTCAACAGTCGATAGCGGCGCACTACTCCACAAGCCCAACTTTTTCACACTCCAAATCACATTCAACCAACCCCCAATTTCAACACAGCCGCACTTTAATCTAAGGTACGCACCCTCTTTCTGGTCCAAGTTTCTCCGCTTAATCTCATCCGTGACATCTGTGCTGAGGTCCATGAACTGCTGTTTGCTGAGACGCATCATTTTGTCCTTGGCGCCCTGACGAGACGAAGCGATAGCAGCCTGGTTCGAATTCTGCTGAAGCGTCGCTGGCGTGAATCCGAGGAACGCAGCGAGAGTTTCATACTGCGCGATGGCAAGGTCGTCCGCTGAATAGGCGCTCATGTTTTTTCTTGTTGGGGCGTTTCAAAAATAATAACAACAAAAAAGTACTCTTTTTTTTTAATATTATTTCATGTCTTAATGCTGCGTCCACTGGATGCTCTTCAAATCAATTCCTTCTTGAACCATTTCCCACAAAGGACTCATTTCACGCAGTCGCCCGACACGCTCGACAACACGAGAAACAACAAAATCGATTTCCTCCACTGTCGTGAATCGCCCAATACCGAACCGAATACTACTGTGCGCTGTTTCATCATCTGCCCCAATTGCTCGTAGAACGTAACTCGGTTCCAAGGATGCTGACGTGCACGCACTTCCTGATGATAGTGCAATATCCTTCAAGGCCATCAGCAAAGACTCGCCTTCAACGTAAGCAAAACTAAGATTGACGCAACCTTTAAAATGAGGGTATTTAGATTACAGATATCAATCAATTTTGTTAAAATTACCAGGATATGTAGCAACGTCATCTCCATTACGAATCACATGTGTCACGTGGGAAGTGATACCATCAATCAGCCTTTTTGAGAGCATGCTGATTCGTGCACTGTCGTACTGTAAGTATTTGCGAGAAGAATTAGATAATCGAGAACACCAGATATGGTAAACAGAAACAAGTGACTGGAGTCAGACTCCCTGTGTTAGTTAAGAGTCCTCTTCAATGAGAGCAGAGACTTGCTGGGAAAAGAAATCCTGGCTTAGAGCGGCATTCAAGATGAACCCAGCGAAAGCGGCATTACGCCACTGCGAGTTCATCCTTTCTGCCACAACCAGGACTCTTTTACCAGCACATCTCTCGATTACCCTCTCAGAGTCTCCCTGTGTGATTTATCATCATCCCCCAGCTCACTTGCGTAGTGCACGGAGTGTAATGAAATCGAAAATCACCTTCATCTCGTCTTGAGCAATTCTACAAGCCTCTCCAAACCCAACACAAAGACCAGCGGGGACCGTTCCACTTCTCAATCCTCTTTCTTGTCCTCCACCGGTAATCAAAGGCTCCAGTCTGACTCTTGGTCTCCTTCTCACGTACAAGGCACCAATCCCACGAGGACCATACACTTTGTGACCACTCAAACTCATCAAATCGATATTCATAGCATTCATGTCAAGTGGAATCTTTCCAACAGCTTGGGCAGCATCCGTGTGGAAAAACACCTTCTTGCTCCGACAGAGCTTTCCGATTTCGGCGATTGGTTGAATTACACCAATTTCATTATTAACTGTCATGATGGAAACGAGGGCCGTGTCAGGGCGGATTGCAGCTTCCAGTTGCTTGAGTTACAAAAAAAAAGGGCCTGTCAGTTCTTTCGTTGCCATACACTTTTCATGTAATGGAAATGACTTACTTCCAAATCAATCAGTCCGTTTTGCTTCACTGGAAGATATGTGACATCGAATCCTTCGTCCTGTTTGAAATGCATCAAGTGTTTGTAATGTAAGCCGATAAGATCGAACTCCGCCATTCAAAAACGGCAGTCTTCCATTGAAAAGAGATGACAATAGCACATACCTGCAGCACACGGCAAGAGTCGAGGACGCACTTGTGTTCAGTTTGCGTAGTGATGATGTGTTTCTTGCTGCCCTTGTAGAAGCGCGCGACGCCCTTGATGGCGGTGTTGTTTGCCTCCGTGGCGCCGCTGGTGAAGATGATTTCCTTCGGGTCCTGGGCGTTGATGAGGCTCGCGATTTGCTGTTGACGCATTAAGCATTAGTAATGGTGGGCAGCGCAGTCGACGCCCACCTCGCGCGCGGCCTCGACGCTCTTCTCGGCCTCCCAGCCGTACTGGTGCGTGCGCGAGTGCGGGTTGCCGTGCTCCCACGTCATCAGCGGCAGCATCGCATCGAGCACGCGCGGGTCCGTCGGCGACGTGGCCTGCATGTCCAGGTAGATCGGCCGCGCGTTCTTCGGGCGCGCGGCGGCGGCGGCGGCGGACGTCAGCCAGCGGCGGCCCGCGGCGGCGGCGGCGACGGCGTGGCGCAGCGGGGCGAGCATTTCTTGGGGTGTTGCGTTTAGCTTAAAACTTAAAAGAGAGAATCTGTATTCTTATTCGTTACAATAAAGACAGGATCATACACCGAAACAACCAAATTCATGCCCTGCTCAGAAAAATATTTCCCGGTTAGAGCATTCAAGAACTTTGAATTCGTGTACGCTTGGTCTCCATTGTACTTGGCTGGCTCATGTTCCATCTTAGCCGCGTTCAAAGAGGCAGTCAAATCAGGATATTGCATGGTGCTGAAATTCTTTGGATTGATTGTGAAGCTGCTCACAATCACAATGCGTGGTTTTTCTTGAGTCAATTGGAATGTTTCCTCCAGAACTGGAAGCAACAGTTGCAAGAGCAGGAAATGCCCCCAAATGATTCGTGGCAAAAGTATTCTCGTATCCATTTTTACTGCGTATATACGTTTTGGTGAGGAGGCCAGCATTGCAGGTGAGGCTGTCAAGTCTTGCGTAATTTGACCAGGAATGAATTGACAAACTGACGACCGTTCGCAAGAGACGATAGATCCAAAGGAAAGGAGTAGACTTCTTGATTTCCTGTCAAGGCCTTGATTCGATCCACAGCGGCTTCATTCTTGCTCACCGAACGGGCGGCAATGAGAACAGTGTTTTGAGACAGTTTTGAGAATCTTTGGCTAATTCAAGGGCTGCTCCAAATCCGATTCCGGGAAGTTATTGATTGCTATTTCTATTTCGAATCCAAAAAGGTTAAGGTCACAATAAATTGTTATAAGTCTAGCTTGTGAATGGTACCGATTAGTATTTGTCATCGACTTCACCATTGCGACAGTGCACGGGCTTGTAAATCAACCTTCAATAAAAAGTAGGCAACCCTGCAAATACTCGAGAGAATCATAACTATATAAGAATGAAGTTTGACTTCCTTTTAGCCAGTGCCAGTTTGGTCGCAACTGTCAACGCTGGAGCCTGCTTTTCTGGTCCCATCATACCAACCTCCGTCGCCCCAGCGGCTTCCTCGGGTCGCAATCACACTGGAAGCGGAAGCAACTCTCAAAGCAGACTGCAAGTACAAGTTGAATTCCCAGAATCCAAGACTGAAACTGAAACGAAAAAGACGCCAAAGCGTCCAAACATCATCTTCCTCCTCACCGATGATCAAGACTTGCATTTGAACTCCCTCCACTACATGCCATACGTTCGAAAGCACCTTATCGAGAAGGGAACTACTTTCAAAAACCACTTTGTGACATCCGCCATTTGTTGTCCAAGTCGTGTTTCAGTTCTCAAAGGCCAGTTTGCTCACAATACCAAGTTCACTGACGTCTTTGGAGAGTTTGGTGGGTCCTTCCCTTTGTTTTTTAAAAAAAAACTGTAAGTGAAGTTGTGTTAACGTTTTTTTTTTTGTACAGGCGGGTACGACAAATTCCTTCGAGAAGGCTTGAACAACGAATACCTTCCGAAATGGCTCCAACGCGCCGGTTACTCTACATACTACATTGGAAAGCTTCTCAACGGTTATGGAACCCACAACTATGAGCAAACTCCAGGCGGTTGGACAGACTTTGATGCCCTGGTGCATCCATACGTGTACGATAACTTTCACCCAGTGTTTGCAAAGAATGGACAAAAGATTGATGACTTTGAAGGAAAGTTTCAGGTTGATGTGATTCAAGAAAAAGGTACAAACAAAAAACGAAACAAAAAGTTGGCATTTACTAAAAACATAATAATATCAGCACTCAATGTTCTTTCCGAAGCTCTCAAAGTCGTCGACGAGAAACCCTTTTTCCTGTATATTGCTCCAACAGCGCCACACACTGAAGTGCTATTCAACAGTCCCAAGAAAGTCCAACAAGCCCCCGGAACGACACCATACACATCGAAAACAATGTTCACGGAACCACTTCCAGCAAAACGACACGAGCATCTCTTTTCTGACGTTAGAATTCCAAGACGCAAAAACTTCAACACTGAAGATGTGAGCGGAAAGCCCGGGTATATTGCGCAATTGCCACTCTTGAACGATGAGGTGAGCTTCTTGCGAGTCTTGTTTTGTTGTCCAAATGCTCGTGTTTTAAACAGTGCTTTTTTTTTTTGGCTGACAGGACATTGAAACTCTTGACCACTGGCACCGTCAAAGATTACGTGCATTGCAATCCGTAGATGAACTCCTCGATTCCGTGGTCCGCAAAGTGGAAGAAGCCGGCCAAGGAGACAACACCTACATCTTCTATTCCTCAGACAACGGCTTCCACTTGGGACTCCACCGTCTAAACGCCGGGAAAACCACACCTTACGAAGACGACATCAATGTTCCGTTTATCGTTCGAGGACCAGGCGTCGCGCGTGGAGCAGTCCGCAAGGAATCCTCAACGCACACTGACATTGCACCCACCTTCCTAAAGATTGCTGGCGCCGAAAACTTGGCCTACGATTTCGATGGAACCCCGATCCCAATCCACGCACAAGACCCAGAGGAACCGAACCGCGAGTCTTTTGCAGTTGAATTCTGGAGACCGTTGGAAGCAGAGCTGTTTAAAGTTGAGAAGGGTGAAGAGAATATATATAGATCTGCGCGGGTTGTTGGAAAGGATTATTCGTATTTGTATACCGTCTGGTGCACTGGTAGAGTTTTAATTTTCCCTTTTTTTTTTATTACCACTCACAATATCTACAACAAATAGGTCATCGCGAGCTATACGACAACAAAAAAGACCCAGATCAACTCACCAACATTTACAAAGAAGCCCCGATCACATTGCTAAACCGCCTCGACGCGTTACTTGTAGTACTCAAAGACTGCGTCGGAAAACAATGCTCAACACCATGGAATCAGTTGCACCCATCCGGAAATGTCAAGAACTTGGGAGATGCGTTAAATCCTGAATATGATGGCTTGTATCAGGCGACCCAGCGATTAGAAATCAAGGAATGCTTGAATGGCTTTTATCCCGAGAACGAGATTCTCACAGAAGCCCTCAAGTCGCATACCATTGAATGATAAGATACAAATAAAAATTTTGGCTCGTTTTTTTGTGTGTACATCATTCCGAGAGCCCAGATGTCACGATGTTTTACAGCATCCTATCTCATCGAAGTGGTACTTGCTGCCCCGTTGCCAGTTACTATTGGAAAGAGCCAAAGGAAGGCAGCCAGAAGTTTTTCATTCACCAAAATCCCATACATCTTTGATCGCGAAACGTATTCCACAGAGCCTGGTTTTCTTTTTGTACAATTCCACAAATAGTGATCCACAATGACTTTTAATACAACTATCAACAAAAACTGCATGCCTTCCACCAAAAAAAAAAAAAAAACGAAAGAAAACTTAATCCTGAACAGGTTGCGTAGTCACATAACTACCATCTCCAATAACCTGCAAGGTATACCCAAACCCAACCGGCCCACCATTCAACCCAATAAAACTAGCTCTCTTGCCGACCCCAATTCGCCCCACCCCTTCATCACCAAGTCCAAGCGCATCCGCAACTCTCCAAGTCACAACCCCAACCGCATCCATCGCATCAACAAGTTTTCCGCCCAAACTCTCACCAACAGTCGCCCATCCCGCTTCAAACAATAAGCTCCGCACTTGATCTGGCTCATGTACAGTAATCGCCACTTTGACGCCTGCATTCTTCAGAATCTCATATGTAGAGGAACCACCGTTTCCATAAGGCCGGCACCATCTTTGTTCCCATGACCCTTGTTGACAACGTGGGGGGAGGAGCAGGACTGGGACATTGGCGCGTGCGATTTCGTCTGCCACGGCCCATGCTCCGGTCGCTCCTGCGAGAACGAGTCGCGCTTTTGGCGCCGCTGTTGAGACGAGAGCAAGAAGCTTGGAGATATCGCTGGGATCATGAACTGTGATGACAAGTGGGATTTTGCCGGCCACGACTTCCGCGAACGGTGTGTCCGCCTTGGGCGTTGTAAGAAGGCTTCGAAGGTGGGCGAGCTGGCTTGACACGGATTGTGCGAAAGATTCTAGCAAGATAGTTAAGAAGAGAAGTACCGAATTTGTTGTATCCGTTATTACCTTTTGCAGGCGTCCCAATCGTCATATGAAGCGCAACTTCTGCTTTCAACACAGCTTCGTTATATCCTGTCAAGAACTTTTAGCAAACAATCTCTGAAACCAATACAAACATACGTTCAGCAGCAGTTCTAAAAGCAACGCTAACTCCCTGAACCAAACCACCACCTCCCCCAACAGCAACACCCGTCAAAACACCACTTCTCCAAGCATACTCCAACAGTTTGCTGCCACCTCCAACTCTCAATCCATCCTTAAATTTAACGTTCCCTTCAATGGCGTCACTTGTAGCCGAGTCTCCATCGCGAGTCGAGTCTTCTGCACTAATTTCTTCCAATCCAAGCGGAAGGCTGGCCCCAATCAGCCCTGGAATAACAACTCCTCCATTCAAGTTGAAGTGAACACCCTTGATTGGGCACTTTTCCCCAATGCATGTGACAATTCCATTGTCCACTGTGATTTTTCCTTTAAGGATTTGCCCTTCCTGTGTATAGATTCCACTTATATTGGAAACAGTGTAGGCTGGAAGGAGGCTTCCGGGAAAATCAAGGACGGGGGAAATGGGGGGAGATGGCGCAAGTGGTTGTGGTGGAGAAAGCGGAATCGGGAGCGATTTCACAGTGTAGCCATCGATGAAAACACGAAGTGGGTGTGCTCCAAGCTGGAGAGGCGGTCTAAAAACACCAAATTAGAAGCCATCTACAGGTTGCTGCAAATTTACCTGTCCCAAACAACTACATCCGCATCATATCCCTCTTGAAGTCGCCCAATTCTCCATCCCGCCCCGATTCGTTCGGCTGGTACAGATGTCACAGCAGCAAACGCAACAGCTTCGTCCAATCCATAATGAGCTGCTTTTTGAGCTTCGTAAATCAGGTGCTGCGCGTTCAAGACTGGATGGTCAGACTTGAAGGCTACTTTCGCACCGGCTTTGGTGAGAATTTGACTAGCGAATACAGAATGCTTATATCCTTCACGTTTATATAAAGAATGATCTGCGAAAATCGCCACTGAAATATTTTCGCGGGCAAGCTTGTCGGCAAGAAGGTGAGCTTCAGTCGCGTGGTGGAAAGCAATGATTGGGAAGTCAAATTCATGTTTGTTTCGAATCATCATCTATTAGAAACAACGAAAAAATATGAGAATTTATGTCAAAACAAGTATTAACTATACCTCGAAATCATTGACTTGATAGCAATGGACTTGAAGTCTGACATCTCTACGCAGCAAGGCAACCAAAGAGTCGTCCACAAGAGAATCTGGATATCGATTACCAATAAATTGATGGGCACTGGACTTGAATTGTCTTCCGAGAGCATCAGCAGTTTCACACCAGTCTTCCTGGCTCCGCAGAGCATTACGAGCTTCCTCGAGTCTCTGTCTAAAAAGCCAGCCAGATCCCATACGACTTCCTGGCATCTTGCCAATCGATCCAAAGTACCTCTTTGGATTCTCCCCACAAGCCATTTTCATATACCTCCAAATTTTGCCATCCTCTCCATCTTCACTCATTCCTCGATTCAGTGTCATATCTTCAGCCGAATTGCTGGGTGTTTTAATCATTTTAATTGCCATCCCTTCGCCACCCATCAGAGTTCCAGATCCAGGAATGACAAGACTCGTTGTGACTCCTCCCAAGGCAATCAATTCAATGCCCTTATCAAGTGGATTGATGGCGTCCAGCACGCGCAATTGAGGATTTGTTGGACTGCCGGACATTTCGTTTGTGTCTTCATCGGCAGCGAAGCCAGGGACGGAACTAGCGCCTGTGTGACTGTGCAAGAATAGATTTGTGTTAGAAAGAGGAAGAGACCGTTTCGTTTCGCGCATATAAAGGATTCATCGCCTTCGGTGAGTAACGAGCACTCGATTTCCCTCTCACCTGTGCATATCAACGAGACCTGGACTAACGACTCTCCCTTGAACATCAATAATTTCAACATTTTCAACGGTAAACTTTGAAACCATCTTCGTGGTGGACACTTTCTTCAAGTCGGTGTTGTGGTTCTTTGAAATCTTGTCCCAATGAGCGTTTCCTGCATCCACAACATCCTTGGCGGTTAGTCCAGTACCAATTTTTAAAATGACGCCATATCCCAAAGCAATGTCCGTGTTTGTGAGTTTTGCGCCCAATCCGTCATACAGGGTGGCGTGCTGGATGAGGATGGGAGTCGACGACATGTTGAGGGCGGATAGAACTGCGTGGCGAGGGTTGCCATTGACTCTGTCTTTCGGGGCGCCACCTGCATGCAAGCGCAATTTAGAAAGCGGACGGAAGACGGAACGGAGCGGAACGCACCATTGGAGAAGAGCGCGTCCTGGCTGGCGGCGCGGCGTGCGTTCGCGGCGCATTGCTCGAGACCGGCGTCGAAGGCATCCGCGGTGATTCCGAGGGCGGCGGGCGTTGGGTTTGACATCCAGAAGGCGTCGACGGCAAGCAGCAGCACGACGCCTGGGCCGAGTGTTAGAAGAGAAGTAAGGAAAGAGAAGATAGAAGAAAGAAGAGAGAAGAAAGAAGAAAGAAGACAAACCCGCCGTCAGCGCAATCAGCAGCCGGTGGAAGCGCTCGCGCATCGCCACGTCCGACGGAACAACAACGCGCGTTCGCGTCGGCGACGGCGTCAGCGACCGGCGGCCATGGCTCGACGCCGCTGACGCCGGCGCCGACGACGGAAGAAGCGGCAGGCGCGCCTCCGCATCGCCCACAGACTGCGTTGGTCGCTTGGGTGCCATTTTATTGAAATCTCTTTTATTCACAAATTTTTATAAAACTCAAATAAACACTTCCTTTCAAACTCCAATCAGAAAGAAACGGAGCTTCGAAAGTTGCTCTTGGTGATTGTCCCCTGCGACAATTCCAAAAGTGTGGTTGTAGAAAATGGCCAAGTAGCCAATTTCTGCACGCGTTGGAGGCTCAGCGTTCAAAAACTCCCAAAATGGAAGCGCTGGTGGAGGGACTGCCAAAATTCCAGGAGCTGGTGGCGGAGCTGCAAAGACTGCAGCAATCGCTGCCGGAACTCCTCCCGCAGGAATCATGTCAGGCAACGGGGCTTGCCCAAAGCCAACAATTGTCTTGCAAGGTCTTTGGATGGGTCCATCAGTGAGGGATCTGAAGGCCTGTGAAGTAACACAGGTAAGTATAAACGATAAGAAAAAACAAAACTATTTACCAGCTCGTTTCTGTGAAAGACAGAGACATTGTAGACTTGGCCTTGCAAGATGGTCATTTGGTTGGCGAGGGCAGTCATTTGGTTGTTATCGTTTGCAACCCAAGCTGCAAACCAAGGTGGAGCAACTGCTGCGCCACCCACTTGCGCAACGGCTTCTGCTCCGCGCACGATAGCGCTTCCCGCTTCAGCTGCAGTTGCTGTAGCAACCCCTCCAACGGACACAAAGCCTTTGTCAACAGCGTTCACGAGTTCGTTCTTACGGCGCTCTTCGGCATAGACAACCACCTCATCCACACCGCCAGCTGGCACTGCATTCGTATTGTACTGATCGACGAGATTGCTTACTGGGTTGGCAAAGGCGGGTGATGCCTGAAGTCCGGCCATTTTTATGAAAAACTTTTTGTTAACAACTTGGGAATCGAGGACACATTAATGTGTATCAATTTCAAGGGGTTTCGTTTACGTCCACCGGACGTTTGTTATTTGTTGGGTTACATCCACTGAAGTTTGTTTATTTGTTGGGTTAAATCCACTCGTTAGTTTATTTGGACTATCCATTACTTCTTTTTTACATCTATTTTTTTTCCTGTCGCAGGTCCATAAAGCAAAGTGATTTCAGTAACCACTCGAGGATGGCAGAATAGTGGACATGTATCACGCATTAATGGACGCGGATACCACCCTTTAAGTTTCATCTCAATCATTTAAGTTTTCTCGCTTTTGCAACAAACCGTAATCCTCTGACATTGTAACTTGAGTCTCCTTTGAATCCTTCACATCAAATGGGTTGCGAAATATTGGACCATCGTGATATTTGGATCGAGGAGGATGCTCCAACTCTCTACCTGCATCGTCCTTGATAATTTTGGTCACATTGATATTGTTTGGCTTATCGGCCAGAACCCAGTCTGTACTAAAAAGTTCAGATTTTGACGCATCGAAAGATTGATACATGTTTCCACACTCAACTCTTTTTCATGTGTGGAGGCGGCACATATTCTTCATGGATCTTGTGATATTGCATCTCCTTTTTGATCGTCTCTTTGTTCACGGCATCTTGAAACGCGTTGAACCCAGCGCCGCGACCTTTGTCTTCTTTTCCTTTCGCATCTTTTCCTCCCATCGTTGTACGTTCTTGAGGTGCGTTGTTAGGCAGGGTGAGCAAATCTTTGATTTTCAAAAATCGGGCAATCCACGCCCCCTATAGAACGCCATACCCCCACACATACCGGTGCCTCGGCCTTAAATAATAAAAAATCTGTTCTACATGGCATGAACCGATCTGCTGTTGTCTCTTATCGCATTTCTCTTCAATTTTTCCGGCAACCCCAAACTTGTTTTTCTCAACATTGGAAAATCTCGCAATGACTGGAAGTGAGTACAGAACCTGTCAAAGCTCTGCGCCCTGTTGATTCTATGGTTATATCTCTAAATGGATGATTTTTTGTACCCGTCCGCTTTTCCTTGGTTAGCCGTCAAGACTTTTACCTTGGGCTGAGGTCGAGCAGTCTGCACTCAAGAAGACCACCATCAAGGATGTCGAAGCAGGTGGTCAGGCTCTCATGGTTATTCACAACAAGGTGTATGATATTGGAGCGGGTACTGGGTTCTTCAAGTTCCACCCTGGTGGTGCCGTTGCCATCTCCCAGGTTTGTATCATTGTTGATTCAATATTTCATGCGATCTAACGTATGGAGCAACAAAAACAGATTGGTAAAGATGCTTCTGGTGCCTTTGAGGTTTTCCACACTGAGAACGCTGAGGCGATTATGTCCGAGTTCTATGTTGGTGATTTGGCGCCAAAGGAGGTCCCAAAGCCAAACGGTATGAATCGAAACCGAATCGGAACCCGACCAGTCAATCTAATAAATCCGAACAGAATTCAAGAAGGACATTAACATTCTCCGAGAGAAACTTGTCAAGATGGGTGCCTTCGAATCAAACAAGTTGTATTACTTGTACAAGATCATCTCAACCTTCTCCATCGGTGCTGCCTCTGCTGCTGTTCTTATTAATTACGGACAAACTTCAACTCTTGCTGTTGTTGGAGCGGGAATGCTGATGGCTTTGTTCTGGCAGCAGAGTGGATGGTTGGCCCACGACTTTTTGCACCACCAAGTATTCAAGAACAGAACTTACAATGATGCTGTTGGATACATGGTTGGAAACGTCTGGCAAGGATTCTCTGTTAGCTGGTGGAAGGACAAGGTGACAACTTAGTTTTCATGTGATTCCAAGAATTCATGTGTCTGATTTTATTTTCGTTTCTTGTAGCACTGTACTCACCACTCTGTTCCAAACGTTCACGGAGAGGACCCAGACATCAACACCATGCCATTTTTGGCTTGGTCTGAACACGCCCTTGAGCTATTCCACGACGTGAAAGATGCTGATGTCGCCAGATTCTTCGTCGCCTACCAACCAGTCTTGTTCTTCCCTATTCTTGGAATTGCTCGTTTGGTTGGTTGTTTTGGGAAAAATCTAAAATCTTAACTTAAACTTTCATTATTATTTCTGATCAGGCTTGGTGCACATCCTCAATTCGTTTCAACTTGGGAGACAAAGTTATCAACAAGACGCAAGCCCTCGTTGAAAAAGTCACTATGGCTTTGCACTATGCTTGGTTGCTGACACTCACGTTCAAATTCTGTACCCCTCTTCGTGGACTTTTGTTTTTGACTATTGCTGAATGTGGTTGTGGGCTTTTGCTTGCTTTTGTTTTCACTGTTAACCACGTAAGTTGTCCTGCGTCAAACTTTTTTTTTCCCCAAGTCATTATTCTGACACTACCCCTTCATTGTTCCTTTTTCTAGAACGGTATGCCAGTGTACTCCACCCAAGAAGCCAAAAAGTTTGACTTTTACGAACTCCAAATTTTGACTGGTCGTGACGTTATCTCGAACCCCTTCTCTGACTGGTTCACTGGCGGTTTGAACTACCAAGTCGAACACCACATGTTCCCAACTCTTCCAAGACACAACTTTTACATGTCCCAACCGCTCGTTGAGGAGTTGTGTAAGAAGCATGGTGTCGCTTTCCACAAGACCACCTTGTTGGGTGGAACTGGTGAGATCCTGAATAGACTGAGTCAGTTGAGTAAAGCCGCTGGAAAGATCAGACGTATGGAGTGATAAAAAAAAACATCCATGAGAGACTTTTTTGGTTTCAATAAACATCTGTTCGGACATTTTTTTAAAATTATTGGTAACAATTGAATATGATATGCAGTCGTTTCTAGAATCTATCGAATGGATTCAAACGGCCCTAACTAACTCAGCCAAGAACGTTGGTGCTCCGAATCAGTTGATTCCGTGGTCATGGACGGCATCGCAGCTCTGTACTCTGGCCTCTCAGTTCCCAACGGGTCTCACTCAAACTATCATCCTTTCCGAGATTGAATCGCAATGGTTGCATGTATTCAAGAACAATGTTTCCAGTTGGGTTTCTATTTCCGTTGTTGTTTACTCTTCACTTTGTTGTTAAAACCAACATCCCCGAACTCTAGAATATCAGGGAGTCCCAAACACAACCTCGCACTCATCGGATTCGCTTGTATCTCAATCTTCAATCTTTCATCTGAAAATCGAAAGAGTTAAAAGTCTGCAGACTGCTTGCCAAAATGCAACCGTTCTTGTACTTGGGAATCTGAGTGAGCAAGGAGTCGGTGGAACTGCTGATCCCATCATGGAAACGGACGGGAAAAAGATTCATAAATTCACAATCGACTTGATTCTGCACAGCAAATTTAAGTTTCTGTTTGACACTGATCGTTTCGGACAAGACTGGATACAGAACGGTATACTCCCTTCTCTCTCTAATTTAAAAGAGAAACGGTCATAATGACATTTCAACTTTTGGGGAGCTAGCCCTCTCTACCGTGAGATTTACATCCGCGCTTATCACCAAAAGAACTCCATCCATCCACCCACGCTTCTTACCAACCGAGCACCTGATATTCGTACTCTCTGAATCAAAGTCATCATTCACCCAGCAACTCTTTTCGAACCGCTTAAAAGATGCAACGTTCCAAACATGTGCTTCAACCATCTATTCCTTCCTTTTAACAATCACATCCATCAGCCCACCAATAACAACAACAACTCAAACGACATTAAATCAAACCTGCAAAACCACAACGCGTCGCATTCAGCTTTTGGAAGTCTCTACTGGGAAAGTCGTGGATTTGGTGTTACGGGACGCTGATACAAAGTTGGCAGATTTAGTTGAGGTCAATGACATTTTGGGGATCCACAATCCATATGTCCACGAAGGGTGTTTTCCAGATGGATGAGGCTGCGGCGGCTAGAGGAGGAGGTGGTGGATGGTGGTCCTGGTGGATCGAATACTTTGAGGGAGTTGGAGTATGGTCTTTGGACTGTTTTGTTTTGCATTCCTGCGGTTTAGTTTCTTATTTTTCCTGCTGGTTTCAACATACTTCTCAAACGCTAAATTATTTCGTATTTGCAGACGAGTGCAAACAGTCCCGGCGAAGCGTTTAAAGATGTGGTGCCAGTGGATGAGAATGTGAGTTTTTTCTCTTCTTAAGTTTCGTTTCAAGGCTTTTTTTGGGATTCGCGTTCAATGTAACCAACGGAAAAAAAAGGGGTATCATGATTTTAAAATGTACCCCAGTCGATTCAAAGTGAAAGACATTCAACCAAACCAAAAGAACATTTCCTTGCTGGGAACTATTGTCCATCTGACCTCTAATGTAAGAAAAAAAAATCTTCCTTCTTTAGGGATGATTTGTCGATTGTCCAAAGTTTGACCTGTCCTTTTTTTCAAATAGATGCCCATTCAGAAAGGAGGCAAGAAATCGGATCGTTTCGGGATTCGTTTGATGGATGGAGATGATGGAACTCACACGGATATTACTCTGTGGGATGAAGTGGGCCTCGCGAATCGACAGCTTCAAATCGGGCAGATTGTTTTCATTCAGAATTTGAGTACGAATTTGATTGTTGGTGGTGGTGGTGGTGGTGGTGGTGGTGGTGGTGGTGGTGGTGGTGGTGGAAAGACCAACAAGTGTTACGTTGTGGGGAATGCTGAACTTGGAACGAAACTCTTTTGCTGTAAGTAACGGTTGCATACCCCCACAAAAAAATACGAGTTAGCGCCCTAAAACTCGAGCAATACATAGTATCCACATCAGTTGGGTTTCTGACATCACCGATATTGCGAAATTTTACTTCTCTTGAAAAGGCTGTACTTTTAGTGGCTGGTTTCTATTGCCGAGCGAAAATTGTTTCTTGGAGAGTCTTGGAATCTGGTCATTTGACAGAATACATCCGTTGAGTGACCTCGTTGATTTTTGCCTCCCCCTCAATACCCTGTATTCACATAAAAAAAAACCAAAAGATCCGATATGTGGAAAGCCTTTGGAAACAAAAAACGAGGTGCTCTATTGTCGGTTCTGCAGTATCTTCCCACACTCTCGGGGAACTCATGCGTTCCAGTTTATTGTTCAAATCCAAGACGCTGGCAGCAGGAGTCGAATTGGACAAGCACAACCAATCGATGTTGCTGTACAAGGACGTGTTGCGGATGAGGTTCTTGGTGTATCGGCCCCAGAATTCAACGCGATGGATAATCAGGGTCGCCTCCAAGTGCTCGAAACCCTTTGTGGAAGAGAATTTGATTTCTCTGTGTCTGTTTATAGAGACAAAAGGGGGGATAATGCATTGAGGAGGCGGGTTGACGCTGTGTGTCAAATAAACGGGTAGGATATATTGGATTTATTGTCAAGTCATAGCAACCACGTGCGAACAAATACACCGCTGGCCTCGATTTTCGAGGGCGTTTCTGAGAATGATACACCGGGCCCAATTATTTAGTCTTTCGGTTCCGCTGTACAGAAGATTGCCGTACCAGCCCACCCGCATTTTCCCCGGCACGTATCGGTGTCGGTTGTGCTTTGCCGTCCAGTTGTCTTCGATATTATAAAAATGTTATTTTTTATTGCAAAAGAGGTATATTGAGAAGGAAAAAAAAAAGGTTTCAAGAAACAGTAATGGAGTTAAACGTGGCTTGACAATAAGCATCATCCGGCTGCACCCCTTTAAGAATCGTGCAATACGAACCAGTTTTGAAAACGTAATCTCCATATGGAATGGTAGGAATAGTATGGAAGTAGGGGTTGCTGGTAGACCCCATAACAGCGTTCGTCTTCAACGGTTTCCCCAAGTTCAAGTACCTTGACGTGACCATGTTTTGGGAGACGCTAATTTGCAAAGAGAATCGAGTTCCAAGAGTGTAATTGTCATCGTAGGTGTAGCAGCCGGATTTTGTGCAGACAGCGATACTTGTAGCGCCGTTGGATTGTCTTACAACGCGGTAAGTGAATTGGGCGCCGCTGGCAACAGAAAACAGCTGCGCGAAAATAGAAATGATTCCCGGGGGGAGATAGTCTTTCTGTTGTTGTTGGGATAAGTAAGTTATAAGTATAAAAACCATTCGTTTTTACAAGCCGTAACACTTAACAGAAAGCGTAATATTAAGTTCATGTGGTCCCACATCGGACGAGTTCCACGACTTTGCAATACCAGTAACTTGTCGAAGCTCTGTTCTTGGATGAGTGCTGCCACCAGTCGTAACACCCGTATTCGTGGTATTAAAAACGACTCCAGTTTTATCAGCGTTCACGAAAAAATTGGAGCTGCTGAAAGTCTGCAAGCCAGGATTTGAGCTTGATCCGAAAGTGGTTCCGTTGGGTGTACTCGCAACAGGTAACTGGAGGTACCAGTCGTCCTTCAAGTTCAAGAACTGGGCTGGGTATTTTGGGTTTGGACTGTAGATTGTTGTGGTTGTAGTTGTACTAGTCGTTTTGGAGGTCGTTGTGGTTTTTGTGGTTGTTGTTTTTGACGTTGTTGTGGTCCGGGTTGTAGTTGTTTTTGTGGTGGTTGTTTTGGTCGGAGATGCGAGGGGCAACGCGACACAGAGTTGAGCTGAGAGCAACGACGCAAGAGCGATAAGAACAATCTTTGGGGATATCATCACTAGTTTTTTGGCTGTGTTAGTGATGGATCAGCCTGTTTTTATAACGGGAATCCAACAAACAATGGGGACAGGAATATAAAGGGGAAATAATTAAAAAACGTTCCCAGAAAACAATTGGGACAATATGCACAATACGAATTATTTAGACAATGAACTTGACTAGTGGATTGTGAGTCTTTTTTTTAACAATGTGCCACTAATGTATGTAATCAATTGCTTAATATTTTTACACCCGGTCTTTTCCTGTGTGTCAATAAAAGATAGGAAATTAAAGAAAAAGAGGCGGTTTTTGAGACCGGAGAAAAAACAGAAAAAAGCAAGTCCCGTCCTAATCCAAAAATTTTCTTATAGGTTTCAAGCAAAACATTGTTTATTTGTAACACAACAAAGAGAGATTTCAGACCGTCTTTTCCTTCTTGGACTTTGCGTAAGAAAACTGCCAGTAATCGCGGTGGACAAGAGAGAACAAGGGAATCATGACGTGAACAACGAACCATGGCATCATTTTTCCAAAGACTTCCTTCTTTTCGGCAGGAGTGCAATTGCTGAGCATGAATGGAAGAGCCATTGTTGGATCGCTGTCTTTCTGAGCTTCTTTGGCGAGCCTTGCGTGAACAGCATGGAGCTCATCCACAGGGAAGTTAGCGGCCAAAAAGACTTCCGGGGTGTGCGTGGTTTCCTCCAATTCCAGGTGTGGGTTGAGGAAATCAGCCACACTCTGGAGATTCTGCTTGAGTGTCTCAAAGTCAAAGCCAGACGGAGTGAGTGCCTTGAACTGTTTCTTGTTTTTCACAATCGATGCAATCTCCCCAATGTGTTTCAACAAAGGCTCCAGTTCCTTGTGTTCGGCGGTAAAGTTGTCGCAAGGGATTCCATGCTTGGCCAATGCAGGGAAGTACACCGCGTCTTCGTTGTGGTGGTGATGGTGCAAGAAGTCGTGGTATGCAGCCAGGTAGCCGACAAAGGCCTTGAGCTTGCGAGCAGAGTTGATGTCCTTGCTGTTGCAGTGGGCGATCAGGGATGCATTTGCTCTGCGCAAAATATTGTGAATGACTACAATAGTTGCGCTGTTGTGCTTGTAGTCTTCCATTGCAGCGTTTGCCGGTTCAGTGATCCGATTTGTTTCCAAAAAAAATTGGAAGCAGATCGAATGAGTTGAACACCTGCTATAGAGACTACTCGTTGCAATAAATAACCTGTACGTCTTTATTGGAAAGTTTTCGCGCCAAATAATGAGTCAAACGCCTTTGGATCGGGAAACGTCCCATCCCTAGTCAGCAGATAATTCCTGTTTGACAGTGTATGATGCAGCACGACATAGATTTTGTTCCCTGGCCCAGCCGTGATATTGCGAATGGAAGGCTTCTTGGGAAGGAGGTGTTTCTTGACGTTGTTGTCGATGTTCAGACTCTCGAGACAGCGCAGATCCCGCGCATCGACGGTGATCTTGCTGTTGCGCAGGGCGTGGGTCTCGATGTCGACCCTGCCGGACCGCAGCGACTGCAGCGTCACTGTCCTGACCAGGCGCGACGAGTACAGGTGGGCGCCGCCGACAAAGGCGCCGCCCGTCGCCAGACACAGCAGCGCCACGGCGGCGCGCGTCGCCAGCGGCGCGAGCGGCGCGGCGGCGGGCTTGGCGGGCTTGGACGCCGCCAACTCGGGCGCCGCCAAGTCGGGCGCGGGCGACTCGGCGCGCAGGTCGCGCGCGGCCCAGTCGGCGAGGTTCAGCCACAGCGGCAGCTGCGCGGCGGCGGCGAAGAACGCCAGGCGGGGCGTCATCTGCGCGCCGGCGTCGAAGAGAAGCTTCATTTTCGCTTTATTTTGGAGGCCGCTTGCGCCGCTGTCCGCGCGACACGTGGCCGTCTGCCAGCTGCCGCGCGCGCGAGTACCGCAGCACGACCGCATGCGTGGCTCCGTGTCCACCTGGCACTGCTGCCCCAAACCTGTCTGGCACGGCAAACACCGGCGCTGCCGCATACCCCGTTCCGTTTTGGTTTCGGTAAGTGTCGCCGTAAAACGCGTTTAACGCATTGCGCGCTTTCCGGATCCTTCGCGGACCGCTTCATGGCTGTCTCGAGCTTCGTCGTGAAATACACTCGACGCACGAACCGCCCTGACCCATCCTGAAGCAGCTTGACGCAATCAGAGCACGGCTCGGAATTCATCAACGCTGTCCCTGCAGAGTTGACTCGTACAACGACCAAGTCCAGTCTCTCGCGTTGGGCGATTCGGAGCTTGGACTTTGGTTGCTTCAGAAAGTTCTGGATACAGTGCGCTTCGGCGTGAATCGTAGGCAGGTCAGAATCAACCGGGTGCGTATGATGAGAGAATCCAAGGGCAACAATCACTCCCTTGGATGTTATCAAAGCCGCGGCATGACGTCCAAGCTTCAATGTGGACTTTGTAGATGCGAGATCAAAGAGGACCGAAAGGATACACTGCATCTTGGAGGAAGCGGGGCAAATATCATAAACCATAAGGCGTTGTATGGTTTCGAGTTTCAAGCTTTTTTTTTTTGGTTGGGTTTGCTTATAAAGTGGCGCAGTCAAACACGTCACGCCATTGTACTCTTTTTCCCCATCCGCTTTGCCATCTCCTTCACGACAGACTCTTCATCGCTTCCCGCAAATTCGGCAAACACCCGATCAAATCGCTGCTTCTCTTGAACAGTCAATGAACTGCGCGTCGTTTTCAATGCACCCTCAAAGTGATGAGGCTGAATCACAACTTCACTGGATTCTTTTTTAGCAGAATTTTTAATGGGTGATTTGCTTGCAGTTGCCAAGGATACTGCTCTTGCTGCATTTTCATGGATGGCTTCAATCTTGCAAAACATACGATTATAAGGCTACACAAAAAATGCCAGCACGTCGATTTCACTTACTCGATGTTTCATCTTGGTTTTCTCTGCACGAGTCATCGACGCTTCAGCACCCTCTGGTTGAGCGAAAACAAACTCCACAGATCCATCACGCTTCGGCCCAGAATTCGACAAAACAGTGGCCGGATTTTCATCAATCCGTTCATGAATCGCCTCTAATTGTGCAGAATAAATCAACCCTTGTAAATCGGCTCCTGTAAAGCCATCGCACTTTTTGGCGTATTTTTTCAAGTCAAGAGACGGACTAAGGTGCAACTTTCGCGAAACAGCTTCCAGAATCTATGTTTATAAAACCCCGTAGAAATCCTTAATGCAAAAAAATTGGAATCTCGGAAAACACACTGACCTCAACTCGTTCTTCAAGTGTTGGCATTCCACAAAGAACGCTTTTATCCAACCGACCAGGTCGCAGCAGAGCAGGGTCAATTAAATCAGGTCGGCTTGTGGCGGCAAGCACGTAGACTCCATCAAGTCCTTCCGCTCCATCCATTTGAGTCAGGAGCTGATTGACGACTCTATCAGTAACACCGGTATTGTCATTTCCACGCCTCGGTGCAATGCTATCAAACTCATCAAAGAATAGAATACAAGGTTTGGCAGATTGAGCACGATCGAATAGATCTCTAATCTGAATCACGACGACAGGAGAGATTGATTAATTTTCGTTCCATTGGCTTTTTAAATTTCACTAAACTGATTTCTCGCTTTCTCCAATGTACTTGTTGAGAATTTCGGGTCCCTTCACTGAAATAAAGTTGAGTCCACATTCTTTGGCGACAGCAGCTGCCAAAATGGTTTTCCCACAACCAGGATATCCATACAATAAGATTCTGAATAAAGAAAAAAAAAATCAAATCAGTTACAAAAAAGAGATTCCGTCTCCAAAGAGCCCCCAAACTAACCCAGATCGCAATCTTAAAGTACAAGACGCAAAGATGGCAGCATATCGAGTCGGCCATTCTAACGTCTCAATCAACATTTTCTTTGGTTCATGTAATCCACCAATATCCTTCCATCCAATAGCCGATCCCCCGTCACCACCATCACTCATTTTAAGTCCTTTCAAATGTGGAGGCACGAATCCTTCCAGTGCCTTTTGCAAGTCCGAAAGAATTATTCCTTCTTTACCCTCTTCTTCATCATCCATTTCTTGACTACTTTCAATTCCTCTGTTTGTTTTCTTTGTTCTAGAGTTCGCGAAACCTGCCGCTGATTTTTTGCGACTTATCCGACGAACCACAGAGGCGTGTTGAGCTCGTGAAACAAGAGTTTCCAGGTCGGTTGGTCGATACCCTTCAGTTACAGACGCAATCGACATGGTATCGGGGGGAGCGAGTACTGTTTCTGAGTTTTTAGAATCAGTTGTTTTTGACGATTTGGTCAAGAGGACTTTGAGAATCTTGGGAAAAAAAAATTCAGGAGTTCCAAAGGACAAAAAACCCATCAAAAAAACTGGAAGACTCACATCCGATCGTTGAGTTCGATTCGGGGCCGATACATGAAGACAATCCGCGATCGCATGAGAAGCCAAGAATCGCGGATGGATGGACTGTTTATCTACGGCTGTCGCAACCAACACCACAGCACCCGGTGCACCATGAATACAATACTTTTTGATCAGGGGAATCAAGAACTCTGCAATTTGCCGCGATCCGAGTGCATCTGCGTTTTCGGCATTGGCTGGAGCAATCAAATCCAAGTCATCGAGAACTAATATCGAAGGCGCTTGAAACAAGGCGATTGTGAATGCTCGTGACAAGGCGTCTTTGATTTGAGCTGGCTTCTTGTTTCTGAGGGATGCGCAACTGACTATATGGGAATCTAAAACCCCGCCAAAGTTAAGCAATGGCCGGAATTGCACTGTTCGCATTATTCTTACATGTCAACATTTCAAGACTATGACTGAAGTTGTACAAGACATGGTTGATGAGAGTGGATTTTCCAAGGCCGTGATTTCCATGGACCAGAATACCCCCCAAGGCTGGTTGAAAACAGTTTAATAATAAAATAAACAAAAACTTTCTCGCAACGATTATTACATGGGGCACCAATAAATTGTTTGAGTGTTCGCAATGAAAGCCGAGATGTCAGAAGATTTGACAGCAACTGAATCGATTTCTCTGCCCCGCCCATCGCAGGGCAGTCATTGTCTTGTGAGTCGACGAAAATTCTAAATCAAGCATATTCGTTGGTAACATCGAGCTAAAAGATGATCTTACTTTGGGACGCCCTGTCCTTCCGATGGATTCTTGACAACTTCAATAATATTTAAATTCCCAACATCAGATGAATGAAATGTAGCCCAAGACCATGGATGTATTGCATCAAGTTGAGGATCTTGATCCCCAAGAATTTGAACCACAACACAAAGACTCTCTTTGGAGTCAAGACATATCGTTGTGTTGGAACTCAAAATCAGCGTTCCATTCTTTGATGTGGGCGATTTTTCCAAGTATTCTCGAAACAAACCAGAAATCATTTGATCATTGGAATCATCGACCTTTGAGCTGCAATTCAATGAATTATTAGATTAAAAAAAATTAAAATGATTAGTGTCCCGAGAGCTCAACTTAATTGTAATTTTCTCTTCCGTAGACCCATATCGTTGAACGACTATTTTAAATAATGCCGTCGCCTGTTCTTTTGGATCTACTAACCTATTCCCCAAAAAAAAGGATCAAGGTTTTTAATCCATTTTGCAAAAGAACAAAACAAACATTGAACCGTACCGAACGCGTTGACCAGAGTGAACTCCAATCTGGTTTCTAGTGTATTTGCTCATGGCAACGCATCCCACAGGAACGCGATTTGTTTCCATCATTGAAACGTGGAATGTCCCTTTACCCAGGTTTGACTCACTGCTCCCCACAGCATCGTTCGGTTTTGAGTCGGCTGAAGGAATTTGCTTCCATGGTACAACGCGAACATGCTTATGCGAATTGATGTTGTGTCCATAGAGCGATTTAATAGATGCATGTGATAGTTTCGGTTGAACTGCTGTATCTTCATCCACGACTCCGAGAAACACGGTTGGTTCCAACAAGGCCTGTGCCAAACTGGATGGAGGGGTGATGTCTTCCAAACGGACCACTCTGGCTGAAATTCCACGCGTGTGTATCTTTTCAGTTGGTTTAATCCCTGGTTCTAGATCCGCGCTGGCTTCGTTTGCTTTTGAACGCTCCAGTGGTGCTACTATGATTTCCGAATCATTATCCAACCGCAATACAGGCTCATTAGGGGTCACAGAAACTGCAAAAGAAAAGGAAAAAAATGTCCAGAATTCAGATGAAACGAACCAAAAAAAATACGAAAGGCAAAAAAAAATGGACGAACCAACGCGTAATCGTATCATTGTTTGTTTTCGAATCCACAGCAGAATTACTTGACCCATACAAATTGCGCGACACTGCTTCAAGAATTCAGTTTCAAGGTACTCTGCATTCAATTCCAAGATTTCCCAGTCGTCGGCAGTGGCTGGCGCCACATTGACTGTCGTTGCTTTTGGGACATTTGTGAGTAGTGAGACTGATGCCTTGCAAGCCATTCCCAAACGTAAGCAAAACAACAAGTACTCATCGAATCTAAATAAAGGAAATACCCGATCGCCCTCGCGAATGCCCAACTCGTTCGCTAAGGAAACTTCCAGTTCGATTGTGTTTACAGGCTGAGCCGCCGCTGTCTTCAGACGCGGAGTTGAGAAGAGACCACTCCACCCGAGATAAAACTCGTTTCGTTTAACGCGAAGGCAGACAACGACACTCGAAGGACTGTTCTGTAGTAGAGAGTGTGTTTTGCGAATGTTGAATTCAGAAGCTTCGAGTGAAGAGAAGAGCAGGGCACCTCGACATTCTTCAGTCGTCCGATTGCAGCCTCGGGGATATTGACTAGCTGCGACTGCAGTGCTTTGGTGGATGCGGTTACTTGTAGAGTTGGCGGTCCATGTGACTTGTTCATAGTAACTTTATTGAGAATGTTGAAACATAAGAAACTTCTTTTTACTTTCAGTAAATGGTTTGTGAATTCGTCGTAGCTGCGCCTTGGTCCCGAATTTGCTTCAGAATGTTTCCATACAATGAAGAACGATTGGTTTCTCCGTTTCCAGAACGGACGGTTGCAATGAACGCAAGTCCACGTCGAATGCTCTTTCGACTCCATACCTATGAGTTCATTGTTATTCACCCGGTGTCAAATAAGAACGCGAACAAAAAAAATTACCACTTTGCCAGTTCTACCATCCAAGCAGGCAACCATTCCACTACCTGCAACAAAGACACTATCGTCTTCGAAAAATATATTTGTATCCAAGCTTTTTTCCATCCAAGAAGGTGTGTAGTTCCAGATTTCTTTCCCGTTCTTCATGTGAATGGCGCGGACTTTACCATTCAACGCGATATACAAAACACGCGCAAGCGAATCGAAACCAGGCGCAGAACTCATCAAACTACTTCCGCATCCTTCTACAGCCTCAAAGGAGTACTCAGGAGGCTGACCATCTTCAGTTTTCGAAGGAACTCCTGAACCAGCTACCAGCGAAACTACACCACCCTTCCCCATGCCCTTCAACTGGTTCTCCCATATCAAATTTCCAGATCTCAAATCATATGCACGCAGGTTAATGCCAGAGGCTACCAGAACTAGGTCTGAATGCGCCAATGGAATCATGTCTGAAGAATTGAGCCCCACTCCAGTGAGAGAAATCTCCGCATTTCGTGGGATTGGAAAAGGGTTTCCAGTTTCTTTGGACAACGCATTGATATATCCATTCGCCCCAAAGTAGATGGCATCTGTCGGACTTGGCTTGGACGATGACGACACGTAATGGCGATTCAAAGGGACATTTTCGGTTCTGTTTCCCGATCGCATTGTCGCCAAAGTACAGTTTCCATCATGTGTCAACCTAGAATTCCAGATCTGTTGGCATTTTTTTAACACCAGTTACAGACTCGTAGAAAACATACCTCGCCTCCTGTAAGGGCGTCCAAAGCATAAACTCTCCCGTTTCCTGCAGCAAACAATGCTCCATCTTCAATCAGCAAGAATGGTTTTGTTAAACCCCATTCCATTTTCGATAAACTCCAGATCTCGGCACCTGTCTTGAGAGTTATGGCTTTAATCCCAGAGCTGCTCGCCACATAGGCAATATCTTCTGGATCTAATTTGGAGGCAGGGTGTGTTGGGCAAGCTCTCATGTTTGGATCACGCGTGGTTGTGTTGTAAAGGTAAGCCTCGTTATCTCTACCTTCCGTAATGGCAGGATAACCTACGCCAAGGCCAATAAGTTTGTTTTCCCAAAGCTGTTCCCCCGTGTGTGCTGAAAAGCTCCTTAAGTTGGCGCCAGTAGCAACAAGCAACGTTGATTCCAATGGATGGGGAATTATTTGGACCAAAGCAGTTGGGTTTCCAAAGCCGGTTCCTTGAAGAGATATATTCCACACATATTTTCCTGTATTCGAGTCCAATGCAGTTACACAGCCTTCCGAGCCGACAAAGAGCAGTTTGTCGACCAAACGGTGATGAGTGCCATTCATTCTGGCTTTTTGATTGATTTTTGGGCTTGGGGCCTATGCCAGATTCTGTCTACAAAGAAAAGGCCAAATTGATAAAATCACATAATGCTTTATTCCCCCTTCTGTCGATTTCAATTCCTCTGTCAATTACTGGAGTCTTCTTCCTGTCTCCTCTTGAAAATATTTCCATACAAACAAGAGCGATTGGTTTCGCCGTTTCCAGAGCGAACAGTTGAAATGAATGTGTATCCGCGTCGAATTTTCTTATGGCCCCACAGCTTATCGAAGTAGACCAATTAATAAATGTGAAAGAAAGATCAACGTCAGTACCTCTTTGCCAGTCCTGCCATCCAAGCATGCCACGACCCCATTTCCGGCAACAAACACTCGATCATCCTCAAAAAATATATTCGCATCAAAGCTCCTTTGCATGAAAGGTGGGGAGTAATTCCATAGTTGTTCCCCATCCTTCATTCGAATAGCACGCACTTGTCCACGCAGAGAGACATATAAAACACGAGCTAGTGAATCGAATGATAGCTGTGCATTTGCAGAATAACTATTTCCGGAATAACTTTCGGACCCGCCTGCTACCAACGAATAGCCCGGCAGTTGCTCACTCTCGCCTGCAATGTCGCTGTTCAAGGAGACCCCGGACCCGACGAGCACCGAAAGTACTCCCATTCCCATACCCTTCAACTTGTTTTCCCATACAAGACCCCCAGACTTCAAATCATACAAGCGTAAATTGATTGCAGAAGCCGCAAGTACAAGGTCTGAATAGGCTAGAGGAATCATGTCTGAAGAGTTATACCCAACCCCGGACAGAGTTATCTCTCCGTTTCTTGGAATCGGAAATTCGTCGCCAGTTTGCTTGGATAAGACATTGATATAGCCACTTGCTCCAAAGTATATCGCATCCGTCAGGCTTGGTTTAGACGAAGAGGAAACGTGATGACGATTGAAGGGGATGTTTTCAGTTGCGTTTCCAGAGGCCATTGTGGACAAGGTGCATATGTGGCGATGCTTGACGTCGGACCTCCAGACCTGCAAGAGCACATCAGGTCTCGAAATCAATTACTAATAGATAATACCTCAAATCCTGCAAGGGCGTTCAATGCATACACTCTTCCGTTTCCAGCAACGAAAAGGGTTCCGTTTTCAATTAGCAAGAACGGCTTTGTTGAATAGCCTTCCATCATTGGCGTGGAATGACTCCACAGCTCCTCCCCAGTCTTGATTGAAAGGGCCCTGACAATAAAGTTGCCAGCAACATATACAATATCTTCTGGATCTATTTTTGAATTTGCATAGCTTGGTGCCTTTGGATATGGATCGCGTGTGGTTGTGTTTTGATTGTAAGTCACTGTGTCACGCCCCTGAGCCATCACTGGGTAACCAATACCGATTCCAATCAGCTTGTTTTCCCATATTAAAGCGCCACTGCTTGCTGAAAGACACCTGAGGTTTGCACCGCTTGTTACGAGGAGAGTGGATTCCAATGGATCTGGTATGACCAAGGTTGGGTTTCCAATGCCAGTGCCGTGCAAAGTGGCCTCCCACACTTGTTTCCCAGTGTCCATATGTAAGGCAATAACGTATCCACCAAGACCGACGAAGAGTAATTTGTTGGTTGATTGGTTGAAACTCATGTTTTTAGATTGAAGTTTTGAATGTAGATACATAATATCATACATTACAAAGCATTACAATACTAGAGTCAACTTGAGTCACTTGTTCTTGCATGCCCTTGCGTTGGTTGAAAGAAATGTGAGTTAAACCCAAGTTAGCAACTCAAGCCAGCTTGAACTATCTAAATTGAATGAATAGTCTGAAAGAGTTAAATCAGCATTCTGCAATTCATCACATGTACTTGAACGCAGGTTTCATGGACTTGACCCACAACCTCCTTTCTTTCTTTTTTTTTTTCGACCAACAAACGATGTCAGGCCAGGCTCACCACCATCGGTCAACGCAGAAGAGCGGCAACAAGGGCTTTAAGTCTAAACACGCATCGAAAGGATCACTGAAGGCACAGAACAAGGGTTAGTTGCCGTGACGTTCTGGACGCCTGCTGAAGCTTCAACCACAGGAAAGGTTAACCGGAACAAAGTATCTGGTGCTTCCACGGCAGCTCAGAAAAGAATCGATCGTCGAAATGCCTCAAAGATTGAACAGAAGAAGAAACGGGCGGATCTGATGATGGCCACAAGACTGTTTTCTGGGCCAAATGCTCCTCCAAAAGTTGTCGCCATTGTCCCACTATGTCCCGATGTCGATGCATTTAAAGTGATCAGAGATTTGTTTGCAGCTTTGGAAGTTGAGGTTCCAGCCAACATCAATGACGGATCTCCTGTACTATTGCCGTGAGTTCGACAAATGATTCAGCACACCTTTATTCGCAGAGTTATTCAATAGTTTATCTAGACTCCTTAATTTCAAGCAGCGTCTTCTTTTGATTCCAACGCCTCGTACAGTCCCAGAAATTTTGCCACATATTCAAATTGCAGACTTCATGCTCCCTGTGATGAGTGCAACAGTTGAAGTAGATTCCATTGGAGATCAAGCCATGAGTGCCATTAAAAGCGTTGGTGTCCCAACTATTCTGGGTGAGTGGAACAAATTTTGTATCTTACAACAACTGAGGTTTCTGTTAGGTGGCATTGTTCAACACTTGGAAAACGGACCTGATCCAAAAACTCGCGATGCTATTCGAAAATCACTTCAAAGCTTCTTGGTCGCACACTTTCCAACTTGCGATGGTCGCGTCTACAGTATTTATGATGCCCCTGGGCTTGGAATCAAGGATTCAATGCCATTAGCACACACTGAAGTATCCGCCTTTGTAAGACACGTTTCTGGGCAAATTCCAAAGGGGTCAGTTTGGAGGGATAGACATAGTTATGTCCTCAGTGAAGGAGTTGATTTTGTGGAGACGAAGGAAGGCGAGGGGGTTTTAAAGGTTGTTGGTCACATTCGAGGAGAAAAACTCAGCGCGAATCGATTGGTTTACATTCCAGGATTCGGTGAATTTCAAATTCAAAAGGTATGAGCTCAATTGGCTTTCATGCTTCGTTGTTTTTACAATGGTTGGGATTGTTTAGATTACAACATGTCCGATTGAAAAGAAGGACGAAATCATCGAGCCCGCCGTTTTACAAGTTCCAGACGCCGAACTTCAGGTTTGTGCGCTTTTGTGGTTTTTTAATTTTTCCTCACACACCCATTAGGATTCTTTGGTGGCTTTCAATGAACCAGATCCTCTCGATGCTGAGCAAACATGGCCAACGGAAGAGGAGTTGGCTGAGGCCGATGCTCGCGTTGCTCAACTAGAACGCCGTCGTGCAAGATTCGGTGATGATTTTGATGAAAATATGGACATGGGTGAAGACGATGGAGATGCCGCGGACGGTACCACCGGACCAAAAAAACGAACTGTCAAAGCTCCAAAGGGAACTTCCTCCTACCAAGCAGCTTGGATTGTTGATGACGATGATGAAGAAGATGATAGTGATGACGACGACGCTAGCGACGATGAAATGAAGGATGGAAATGCCTCTGCCCACGCTAGTGATGATGAAAAGGATGTGGAAGATGAGGAATACGAAGAAGTAGAGCTTGAAGACAAGCAAAACGACTTTGATGTCGATTTCAATGCGGCAGACGATGCTAGACAGTTGAGTTGATTGATTTTGTCTCGGGTTGAAGTCTGACTGTGTATTCAGATACAAAAACTACCTCGAAACGAAGAAGAGACTAGATGACGCAGATGAAGATCGACAGTTCCCTGATGAAATGGAAACACCTCGAGACATTGCTGCTCGTTTAAGATTCCAAAAATATCGTGGGCTCAAGAGCTTCAGAACGTCACCATGGGATCCTTATGAGAACTTACCCATTGATTACGCAAAGATTTTTCAATTCGAAAGCTTCAAAAAGACCAAGACTCGTCTCATCAAAGACTTGGAAGAGAGTGAAGAAGGTGTTGATGTAGGCAGACGAGTAATTGTGTGGATTGAAGCTGTCCCAAAGAAAGTACTAGGTTCGTTTCAGCAGGCCCAATTCATCTTTGAACAGCGAATACTGATTTTCGTTGTCAACAGAAATCATCACTCCGAAGAAACCATTCGTCATCTTTTCCCTCCTTCCCCATGAGAACAAAATCACACTCTCAACTATTAGTGTCCACCGTGTCGACGAGCCAGGAAAAGACGCCCCTGTCATCAAATCTAAGGATCCCTTAATCATGTTTATTGGATTCAGGCGGTACGAAATCCGTCCAATCTATTCCGCAGACTCGCGGAGTGGCAGCAACAATGTTCATCGCTATGAACGATATTTCCACCACGACAGGAACGTAATTGCAAACTTTTATGGACCAATTGGTTTCGAAAGTGAACCTGTTCTCTTGTTTAAAGCAAATGAAAATGGTTCGTTCCAAGTTCACTCCCCTGTTCCTTTATTAACACTTGTTCTCTGTCATCAATCAGGTGGCGCACCCATTCTCGTGGCTTCGGGAACCTTGGTTCCACCTACTCCAAACCGAATCATTGCCAAGCGTATCATGCTCACGGGACACCCATTTAAGATTCATAAACGATCCGCAGTTATTCGCTATATGTTCTTTAACCCTCAAGACATTGAGTACTTTAAACCCGTACAACTGACTACCAAAATGGGACGTATTGGGCACATCAAAGAAAGCTTGGGTACACATGGATACATGAAGTGCATGTTTGATGAACAACTGACTGCAAGTGATACCGTGTGTTTGTCTCTGTATAAGCGTGTGTTTCCAAAGTGGAATACTCGCAATTGGGTTGAAGAATTCGAAGTTCAAAAGTCCAGTGATATGGAAGCTTAAGCGATGTCTTTGTCACTCAACATAATCGATTTCAATAAACAGGGCTTTTTTGTCTTGATCAATTTCGGCATTAGCCTCAAATGATCTGATACTATCACCAATTTATCTAAAATTGATCATTAAAACTATAAGATAATTCATAATTTATTTGCCCTTCCGTTTTTCCTCTTCAAGAATAGTGCCTGCGATTGTTAGTTTCGAATTATCCCCTAAAACACCGAATGTACTTGATGCAACTTCACGCATTCTCGAAGCCGATATACATTTTGTAAGTTGATTGAGTCTTGCTTTTTACATAACACCAATTCTCAATGGCCACGACTGTTCGAATAGCCAAGTCGCTTACGGAAGGAACGACGTTAAAAACTTCATAGCATTAAAAAGATACCAAGCAAACCTTTGCTCCTTTCCAAGCTTCATTTCAGCAAGCGTCAGAATCTTTCCAAAGCAGTTTTCTCGATCTACCAAGGGGAGATCGCGAATAAGGGCGTGGCGAGGCGGTACAAACATCTGTGGAAACCGTTTTGAAGCTTGGTTCACTAAAAAAGGCTTAGATTTTAACCAAAGATAATCTTGGATATAATATCTACGTACAGTTATCAGTGCTAGTGGAAGCTATGTTGGGTTTGCCTGCAAGATATATGAGAAAGACAAAGCAACGGCCAAGGCAACAAACCAAACAACTTCATTCTCAAGTCTTGGGCTTCTTCCATGGTTTTTCCACTCGCGGTTTTAAATCCAGCGTATCCGGAGTAACTTTTCGCAGAGGTTTTTAGGAGCATCATCATCATCATGGTCTACAATATCATCGTCATCGAACAAAGTGCGTTTTGGTGCCCTCTCAAATCTACTATCGTTTCCATCATCATCGACCATTGAAATCTCGCGATTATGCGTTGGTTCTTTTCTCTTACTCGCAGCCGAATACGTCACCCAAGTTCCATTCGGAAGTTTAATCGACCTTTTTTTGGGGGGGGGCAAATGGTAAGAAAATGAAATGAAAACAAGATACGAGGCTGTACTCAACTCATCAAATACCCCTCGACCACGCAAATTTCCGCCTCCATACTTTGCACACCATTCTTGATCCACTTTCTTTGGGTCTCGACAAACATCACACATTTTCTTATCCTCGCAGATCGTCAATTGCTCATTTGCACTCATTCTCGTGGAATCCTCGCCAAAATAATTCATAATATGAATATGTCGACATATCTTTCTGTTTTCACAATATTTGATGAACTAAAAAAAGAAATGAATCCAAAAAAAAAAATGTAAGCAAGGGTTCGTCGGGCAAAAAAGTCATTGAAATCAAACTTTTACATCTTCAAAAGCTTTCATTGCATTTTTGGAGGATGAATCTTTGCTCTTGCTGGTATTCCCGCCGGACTTCCATCCGTTTTGTTGCTGATCGTTGGCGCTTTTTGAAATAAGGAATATGATGCGTTCTTTGTCGTCTTGGGTATAATATAGGATACATCTGCTCTTCAAACCGTCACGGCCAGCTGTAAAAAACACAGATAGGTTTGTTGAAAGTCGCAAAAGAGAAATTCTGCAGACCTCGACCAGCTTGCTGATAGTAGGCCTCCATTGACTGGGCAAGGTCCCAATGTAAAACAAAGCGAACTGATATTTTTGTTATTAGAACAAAGTAGGAATCTTACTATTGGGCAACCAAACCATCTTTCTTGTCAATTCCCATTCCAAACGCAACCGTGGCTATCACAATATCACATGAAATAGTTTCGGCTGGTTTAGAGGCATCCTCGCCGCGCTTTTTTCGGGACGATTTCAGTAGTTCCATCTGTCCAAGCTTTCAAAAGCGATGTTCTAAGTTGATTGCTGAGACCTGCGTGATATGCTTGCGCATTGATTCCATCCGCTTGCAGTCGGGTCGCAAGAGATTCACATGATTCACGCGTTCCGCAGTATCTTGGAAAATAAAATAAAAAAGTGTCAATCTTTACAGCACAAACACACATGAACAGTTATACTTACATTATTCCGCATGCACTCTTTTTCCCAAACAATCGCTTACTCTCTGCATTTTCCTTATAGATGGTTTCTTTGACATCGTCGTATCGATCAGTGTTGTTGAATCGAACTTGGTAGTCGAGGTTGGGCCGATTGAATGACGAAATGAAGAGAATGTGGTCATGCTCAATGTCCAGTTGTTTCAAGATGTCCTGTCTGACACTATTTTTTTTTGACTCCATTAATCATCAAGTCCGAATAATCTTTAAAAAAAAGAAAGACCCTCAAACCTCGCTGTGGCTGTTGCAGTAAGAGCCATAATTGGAACTCTGGGGAAAGCCATTTTGAAATACGTGAGTTTTCGGTAATCTCCACGAAAATCATGACCCCATTCTGAGATACAATGTGCCTAATGATGGAATCGTAAGAAGAGTATTTGCGTTTCCAATACATGTTATTTTTTTTTTTCAGGCCAAACCTCAGTCAATCACCAGACGCGCCAACATTCCTCGCAAATCAAGAAACTTTAATATCTCCCTGAATCGGTCAGTCGCCATTAACTCTGGGGTCACATAGAGCATTTTGATTTTCGGCGTAGGCTCAGAAAGGTCCTTATAAACCATTTTTCGATCGGATTCCTTCAATGTCGAATTTAACGTTGCTGCATTAACTCCCAGCTTCTGCAATGCGTCCACTTGGTTTTGCTGAGGGAATCATATTGTCACCAAAACCGTATCAATGAAAGGAAAATACCAACAATTAACGCTGTCAGATTTCAGTAAAAGAAATAAACCAGCAGATTTCACAAGAAGTAAAAAAACGTCGTCTTTACCAAGTAACGGAGAAATAATGATGGAAACTCCAGTGGATATAACGGACGGCAGCTGATACGTTAGACTCTTTCCAGCACCTGTCGGCATTATGACAAGAACGTTTTTCCCTGAAGGGAAAACATCAGCGCGACACGCAGCACACGAGGAACATTCAGTTCATTACCTTGCATGGCCATTGCAACAATCTTTCCTTGGTCGCCTCTAAAGGATTTGAGATTGAAGACTACGAGGTCGTTAAGTGCCGGCCTGCAATTCAAACGATGCGCGCACCCGATGTCAAGCGCCTTCTGGATCCGAGTATTGATGGTTGCCGCATCTGCGGCGGGTTGTTCCTGGTGGTGCTTCTGCTGCTGGAAGTCCAGCGTGCTGCTCGGCGTTGGGCGTTGCGGCGGCGGCTGCTTGAAGAAGCCGAGAAGCGACTGTTGGCCTGGCGGAAGACTGTTTTTCTTTGCTTTTTGCTTCGGCTTCGCGCGGTCCATCAGGTGGGTTGGAACGCGCGACTGGGTTTGTAAAAATAAAATAACAACGATTTATTCAGACGCTTCCTCGAATTAGTCGGCTTGTTCTGATGTAAAGTTTATCCACATTTTGCAATGATTTGAAGTGGCACGTTGCTGGCTTCTTCTTTTGTTGGAATTCGAGTTTGAAGTACATCACCCAATTCCATGTACACAGCGTATGAATTAATGAGCATAGAAGAGCCATTGTCGAGCATCCGTAAAAAGACATCCACCATAATGGTAAACATCGCGTTTTTTTTTTCGCAATGTATTTTTCGCAATGTATGACCACAACGCATACGTCACTACACTTGAGCAGACGACAGCTTCCTCGGGATTGATGAACTTCTTAAGAAACTGAACCAAGCTGAGACGAAAGAGTAAGAATGAAAATAAGAACAATTTACAAAGTTGATTTAACTTTTCTACTGTTGATTAACATTACCAACTGATGTCCAGGTATTTACTGGTCTCGCAAATGTAATTTTAACACGAAATTGCGGCAAATGTGGACATTATTATATTATGTATGGCGTTGTTCCGTTGCTCTAAAGTCACCATCATCCTGGAATATTCCAAACTCATAACATTCGCCGAACCCCAACGCCCACCCCAAAAGCTTAACCAACCGCCGACAACGGCAGGGTTCGAACCTGCGCATCCAGAGGATAACAGATTTCAAGTCTGTCGCCTTAACCACTCGGCCACGTTGTCTTGCATTTTGGAAAAATTATTAGACATAAGTATGGTGATTGTTCTATTCCTCAAATGATCAAACTGCGTCATATCTTCATAATTTAAAGAACTATCCATCCATAGTGCTACTACTGGCGGCTTAGGTCCACATCTGCCGTTCTCGTAGAACTCGAGATTATACTCGATGGGCATGTTTGAAACAAGACAGCCATTGGTGAAGGGGATTCACGATAGCACCGCGATTTTTGATAAACTTGATATTTAAAGCCAAAGAGTGATTGGGTTGGACATCTGGACCAAGTGTTATTTTTTATTTTTTTATTCTTTTATTTTTACAATGACGTTCGTCCGTCAGTTTTCGACACGGAAGGAACGCATTGGACGACTAGTCCAGCAGAAACTGTCTGGCACGACAGATGAGATGGTGGCTGACGGATCCAAGCAGGGAACGGCGGGAACCGCAACCTCGGAGCGACCCGCGTCTCCCTTGCCCGCCGCATCTCCCTGCGCCGGAAGCGGCGGCGCGCGGCAGCAGCCGGGTGGAGTGGTTCAGCGACAAGTACCTGCTCGGGCAGCGCGTGGCGCAGCTCGTGGCGGGGCGGACAGACGTGGTACGCGCGCGACCTCGTGCGGCGGCACCGCGGGGCGGCGGACGGCGGCGTGTTCGGCGTGCTGATCGGCGCGCTGGCGGCGGCCGGGCGCGCGGACGACGCGCTGGCGGCGCTCGCCGATGCGCGCGCGAAGGGCGTCGCGCCGAGTCCGCAGGCCCTGACGCCGCTGCTGGCGCTGCTCGCCGCCCGCCTCGCCCGCAACCCGGCGCCGGCCGACTGCGCCGCGCTGCGCGACGTGTGGGCGTCCATTCCCGCACCGACAACAATCAACGCGAACGCGATGCTGCTCGCGTGCTCGCACTGCGTCGCACTCGGCGGCTTCGACATCGGCCGCGACATCTACAAGACGATGCTCGACAACCAGCGCGCAAAACTATCCGATGTGATGATTCCAGACATTGCCACCTACACCGCCGCCTTTCGCTTGTATGCGCAAGCCCAGGCCGATCCAATGCCTATCCTGGAAGTGGATCTGATGGCTTCGAAACTTGATGTCGATGTGCCACTGGTAACCACCCTGCTTCACTACCTCGCTGCCGGCCCGGGAAAAGACGACAACACTTTCAGGATTATAGCCAGCGCTGCTTTCAATCTTCCCCTTATTGGGGCTCCCCACCACAAGTTCAAGAAGGACACAAAGTTTGTAGCGTTCCTCAAAAGCCAGGCTCCAAACTTGCGGCTTTCAACAAAAGCACTTGACGTGATCTTGAGATTTCTCAATCACAGTCGTGATCCCAATGGCATCAATATTATCAAGTATCTGCAAGACAAAAATGAGTTGGATGGTCTCTTGGATCCGGGAATCGCGAGACTCTGTGTCTACATGTTTTGTATGGTCAAGAATATGGATCAAACTGCCATTCAGTTTATTGAATCTCTTCCTCGCCGAATCTTTGATGGCGACAAGAAGGCGGGAGGTCTTGGGTCAAAGTCTGAATTCCTATCTCACGTTGCATGGAAAGGTGTTTCAAGAAAGTCCACACCGGATGAAGAAAAACAGAGGCTTGTTGATATAGTTGTCAAAATCTGCAGTCAAGATTTTAAGGAAGCAGCCGTGTCGGGCAGCTTTCGCCAGAATATCGAAGACAATATGGTCACCTATTCCCACACCATCACAAATTGTTTAAATGTCTTGTTGGTTGCCTCCACCATGCATTCCAAGAGTAATACGGAGAAATATGGACGGGACTATGGTATTTTTGCCGCGAGAATCGCCAGTTTTTATTGCGTTCCAGCCCTCAAGGCGTTATCAAATCCAAATATTTATGGAGAAGGCCGAAAGTTTATATGGGGATATGAGGCAATCTTGACTGTTTCGAGCAAGTGTTTTGAACGAGGTATCAATGCAATGTCGTCATCAGAAATAAGAAGACAGTTGAGGCGCCGAAATGAGCGTGAAGATGGGGAAGAGAAAGATGGTAGCCAAGGTCATGAGAACAAGGGCGAGAAGGGAGAAGTTGATTATTTCTCGTTGCATCAAGCACGAAGATTAAAAGTCGCCGCCCATGAGGTTGAGACATGGACGCAGTTGAAGAAAAATTGCAACAGCATGTTGAAACAGTCGCCCCAAATCTATAATATTTAGTATTTATCTCAACATTTCTTTCATATGTTCTTTCGATCGATTGTGTGTGTGTGTGTTTATTAATAATAATTCAAACAGTTGAGAATGAACTTTTGTTGAATCTTTTTAGACACAGAGATGGGAGGGCAAGAACGACTAGTAGAGATTGTCCATTCTCGCGTAGATTAAGAAACAGGTTGAACAACTCTTTAAGTTTTAGCTATGCGAAATCAATCGAACAGAGAGAAAAATGAATTCGAGTAAATACTAATTATTCCACTGCTCCTTTCATCCCGAAAAGGGCCTGTGTTCTATAAGTCCTTCTTTCCTTCTACTAAGGCATTCTGGTGAGTGCTAGGTTGCCTGAATTATTTAAGCTCACTTTTTTTTTTATTCTTTCAACCGAGCACCATAGTGTCAATCGCAGTATGAAATCTCTTGCTGGTAATTTTAGGCAATGATTCAAGCTCATAAAACGGGTTATTAACCAAAGCAATGTATTGGTTATGAATTCGTCGAAACAGCTGACAGAATGAGGTCCAAGTTCAGAATTAGAAAAACACTATATATATTGCGTGAAATAAAAAGAATAACTCACGTTTTTCATTTCAATATCCTTGATCGACGAATCAGTCATGCTGATGACAATGACGAATTTGATTTTGGTGTTGGTCATGAATCCATATCTAACATTCAATATATATGTAATATGAGTAGCTATTCGGTTATATGGCTAGCATTTCTTAGCATACACGGCAAGATCTTCCAAGCAATATAAAAGTCCGAGGTATAAATCCATATTCTTTGATCCTGGAGCCACTGTTTTTTGTGAAATATCAGCACTTTTTTTCCCGCGAGAGCGAACATTGTAGCGAAAATGCAGTCGTGGCAGTATGTAAACAGAGCTACGTTACTGTTTTGTACCTCTTTCCTCGATTATATCACAGGCCGTGTGGCTGCAATGGGCAGACAGATCAGTTACAGCTCGATGAATATCCCCCCCCCAGCGTCGCCGACTTACCAGCAGTAGTGAAATTTAAGTTCCTGGTGGCGGGTACTGAAGGGTCGAATAAACAGTGGATTGTTCTGGCCGATTATCTGCTTAAGCGCATCATCATGGTCCAGCTCGCCGCTTACATTCTTTCCTATCACAGCAACACACATTACGCTGAAAGAAGACGGCGGCTTTTGGTTCTCGAAAGTTGCGCCAGAATCCATCGCTCTCTGTTTTGTGTTTAATATAATTATTATTCTTTTTTTTTTTTTTTCAAGACAGTTAAAAATTATGGTAAAGACCTTTTGCCATGTAAACAGTCTTCTGACCGAAATCACTGCGCCTTTTTTTTTAACTCAGCCGAAAGAAGAACGTGTGTTCAGGAAGAATATTATATCTGCAAGACCTTCGAGTGTTTCCTCGGCCGCTTGGATCAACCTCGACATCCGAAAAGCCATCAGCGGCAAGCACAGCCGGTCCACTCTTCAACAAGGACTTGGGTCAACACATTCTCAAGAATCCCTTTGGTTGTCGATGGGATCATTGAAAAGGTTTGGGAACCTGTTCTTATTTGGATGATTGACCTCAATCGCAAAAAAAAAAAAAAAAAAAAAAAAAAAAAAAAAAGGCGAATCTGAAGCCTACTGATTCTGTTCTTGAAATCGGACCTGGTACTGGTAACGTCAGTGTGAAGATCCTTCCCAAGTGCAAAAAGGTAAAATCGTTATTGGGAATAACCCAAGAATAGCAGCAAGGGTAATAATAACTCTGTATTGACGACAGCTTACTGTCGTTGAAATGGATCCTCGAATGGCCGCAGAGCTGTCTAAGCGTGTGCAGGGAACGTGAGTTAATCGCTTTGTTATGGGGAATGGGGAAAGGGGTGTGTGTTTCCGTTACTGAACCAACTCTTCAAAAAAAGTGTGGAGCAAAGAAAGCTGGATATTATAGTGGGCGATTTCCTCAAAGTCAATCTACCGTATTTCGATGTCTGCATCTCCAACACTCCATACCAAATTTCAGCTGCATTGACTTTCAAGTTGTTGCAACACCGTCCTCTTTGGAGATGCGCGGTTCTCATGTTTCAGCGAGAATTCGCCCTTCGTCTGGTTGCGAAACCAGGAGATGAATTGTACTGTCGCTTATCAGCCAATGTTCAGTTATTGGCCAAAGTTGACCATGTCATGAAGGTTGGAAAAAACAACTTTAGGCCTCCTCCTAAAGTTGAATCAAGGTAACAAATAGTAAATGATCATATTTTCATAATAATCGGTTTTCTAATCTTGGTTCGCTAGTGTCGTTCGTATTGAGCCACGCCAACCACCCCCACCTATCGATTTCAACGAATGGGATGGGTTGCTTCGTATCCTCTTTGGACGCAAAAACAAGACTGTTTCAGCAACGTTTAAAAATCAAACTACTCTTGATATGCTTGAACACAACTACAAAACCGTTTGTGCTATTAAGGGAACTGTAAGTTCATTTGGTCTTGTTGGGAAACTTTATATGAATAGTTTTTTTGTTTGGGAGCAGGACGTGCCTATGGATTTCAACGTGAAAGATGCCGTCCAGGCAGTATTAGATTCGGTTGGAATGAGCGAAAGCAGAGCAGCTAAAATGGATAATGACGATTATATGAAGTATGGTTTTTTCCTTTCCACTTTTTTTTTTTCGCATCAAAGATACTGATTGTGATATCACGTAAAACCAGATTATTGAGTGCATTTATTGATGCAGGATTCCGATTTACTGCAGCTTGAGCATATCAAATAAAGCGGAGGGCGTTTTTTTTTTTTTTTTTTTTTTTTTTTTTTTTTTTTTTTTTTTTTGCTTACAGAATATGGAAGGCTTTGGTTCCGGTCCTACTTCTTGTCTGGCTCTTCGCGTTCTTTTTCGCCCTCAAGGGCGATTAGCGCATTTGTGCTTTATTTTGGGAGAAATGAGTGTGAATGAGTCATTTATTATTTTGTTGAAGGGGCAACTGTGTACAACGATTCTGTATGGTGAAGTCCGACTGCCCAAGCAAGAAATATCTGACGGCGTAAAAGGTGAAAGATGTGCTCTTTCGTTGTGGAAACGCGTCCGAGTCTTGGTATAATGTTCCAGCTGCGTGGGATTGAAGAAAGAGAAGGTGATGATGTATGAAGCTGACCTGTTGGGGATTTCCATTGCTGCTATTTGCGGGTAACAGGGGACTCAAGAATTGAACACAATTCAATATGACTTATGTACGACCCTGCTGTTTAAATGAGACATATCGTAATGTACCGGCAAAATCTATGCCCCAATCGCTTTTTCTCATTATTTGCCCCATCCCAACCATTTGCAGAAAACTTTCAGCCAGTAAAGTCACTAATTGAATGCTTGAAGGTCAAGAAATTCATGTGTTATTGAGCCCTACCCAGTTTCCTCCATAATTATGACAGAATTTATATAGAGGCAGCTCGGTTGGCTCAGCTGGCATTATCGTGCAGGGAAAAAATGTCGAGGACAAAAAAATGAGGGGCTCACCACAAAAATGTGATGAACCCCCCAACGATTTATTGCCAAAACAGAGAGCACGAAACACACCATACAACAAGAAATAAAGATGGCGAACATGTTGGAGTAAGAGGAGAGAGCGGTGATGGGAGATCGGGCGAAGAGGCGGGAAGACACAGACCTGCGAGCCACTCACCACAACTGGTGGTGTTGCTGCCGTACCCACTGCTGTCTTTGCTGAGCTCGTTTCTACTTCGATCTTGGCTATTGAGACTGCTGAGGTGCCGCCTGGTGCAAGAGATCGGCCACGAACTGCGGGTGGCATTGATTGTTGCGAAAAAAAAATGAAAAACTGAAAAACATGAAACGAAGACACAAAGGAAAAGTACTGAATGTATTCAAAACAAAGAACTAACGGTTGTCCTCCCCATCTCCCCCCTCATCCTCCTCACTACCGGCTTCAGCATTCTCAATATTCACTGCATCAACTTGACCGCCAACCGCAGCCACAACTTGACCCGCCACTTCCTTTCCCTTCACTTTCTTCCCTGGCTTTTTGTAGTTCTTAAATGTTTTCTCCATCCCCAAAGTTGGCAATGTACTGCCTTGTGCGGTCGCTGCAATCTTAGAGAGCGACACAGAGTTATCCTTGTTGCGGAAGAGTGGGTCATTGTCCAAATCAGCACAAGCCTCTTCAACGGTTCCACCAAGCACAGACTTTCTCTTCAAAATAGCAACGAGACACCTTTGCAAGTTTCGGTAACGAGTGCCGAGAACATCGGAGCCTTTCTGACCTTTTGGGATTACACGGGTCCAGTACTGCTTATGGCGCGTATTGAGCAACGAAAGCGGGCAATCCGGATGGTATACTAATTCATGGACCTTTTTTTTAAACGAGTCAGCAAACAGACAGTTTTTTGATAAAAAAAAATAAAACCTGAAGGCAAGACGTGAAATCTCCAAGTTCCGGCAGAGTAACAGAGGGAATATTGTGCTGAAACACCTTGTTTCCCTTGAGCTGTTTTGGTATGTTGCCAAATGGCTGATGGTACTCGACACGATAACGCCCTTTTCCAACTTCCATGTTTGCCAGGACCAACTGGGAAACCGGAGGAGCGGCCGCTTCAAGAGCTGTCGACTCTGCCGCCGCAGCTACTGGAGGAGGACGAGCAACAATACCGCTGGTGCTTGACGAAGAAGCAGGTAGATCCAAGGCATCAATACGTTGTTGCAACGAAATCTATTGACATGAAAGGTAAATTAATGGAACATTTATACAAAACCCATGAACCCACCAACTTGTCAATGCTTTCCTGTCCCATAATATTGGAAAGTGCTTCGTGCACAGCGCTTTTTGTCTCGTTTCGAATTATCCCCGTCATTATTTCCGCCAGATCATCCAGCAAGTTTTTCTTCAGCTGAAGCAAAGTTTCGGGACTGACACCAACATTACCATCCGCGTTTCTGGTGGAACCGGGCATCAATCCAGCCGCAATAGCGGTATTTGCGGCTTGCACTTCAGCCTTTGTTTTGACTTCGTACTTTCGTTCCTCCTCAAATACTTCTTCACATATTCGTTTGAATTCGCCCGGAAAGTCATCCTTGATGATGTAGTGGTTAAAAATAACCCGATACAGCTCATCCTCTAACCCAAATGTTAAAACAAATGACTACAAATGACAGTAGTTACCTGGCTTCAAGTACCCATGATAAATGAGTGACGCGACACGTACATAAAAGGAATATGCAGAGAACTCCAGACGTCTAATGAACCGTGGCAACGAATGAACTCCGGACTCAATCATCTTGCCGGGATTTTTTGGATCAGCAGTAAGAACCAACTTCTTCCACGCTGGAGTGTCCTTTGGACCATTCAGAACAGCCTTCAGCTTTGGCAACCAAGGAATCAAGGCGTGGATCATTTCCATTGGTACCTGTACGTTATGGCATGGAATGGTAATCGGCTTGTCCGCCTCAATATTGTGAAAAGCGAGAGCAAGCCGAATCTGTTCAAACACATGTTAGGAAGCAATAAAAAAAATATCAACGCACCATCAACGGAATCATTTTTGCATAGTGCGCAGTTTGAACGTCCATGTCGCTGCTGCCTGTTAGCATCCACGAGAGGGACTTGGAAATTGATCTCGGAACTCCTCGCGAATCAAGTTCATATTGGTTAAGTTTTCGTCCAATATGAGTTTTCTTGTCTGAATGAATAAAGGAAGGGCGTTGAATAAAGAAATAAAAGATGAAACCAAAATGCCACAAACGTACTCTCTATGTCCACAAGGTCAAAGGCTTCAATAGCATTAGAAATTCCGAGTCGATGAGAATCATAGGACATGACAGATTTGTCATCAGTGGTTGAAAAAAAATAGTGAGCAGACGCACTCTTTAGGTCACGGTTCAGGATATCGACGTGGTGGTTGATTTGAGTTAAGAACTCATTGCGCTCGTCTTTTCCCAAGGAAGGAAACAGTTCAACGAGACCCATGAGTGTGTCATTGAAAATTGGATCCGCGCGGAAGTAGAAAACTAGGAAGTTGAAGGCAGCCCGAAAGGGGATCAAATGTTGGGGCTTTAAGTGATCTATTTAAAAAAAAACATGTTGTTTAGAGATACATAGAAAAGCCAAAACCCAATTTTTTTTCTAAAAGCGCGCTTTGCGCGCATAGAGTGTCGCGGGTCTCGCCTCGCTGGCTCGTACCTCGCCTGATCGCTCGGACTCGAGGGGAATGAAAGTAAAAAAGAAAATAGACTTACCACAGTCGTCAAGAAAATTCAGCAGAACAGCAAGGTTCTTGCCAGCAATTTCGTGGCTGATGGGGTGGTCGGGATCGCTGAGGTCGGTGCGCAGCTTTGAGAAGGCCTTTTTCCTGATGAAGTTCGTCGGCATGGCGATTCCACGGGTAGCAATCACCGCCGGGTCTAGTGGATACTCCGGATACTCGGGAATCAAAACGACAGTGGCAGCAGGGTTATCTAAGGATTCAGGATCCCCAGAATCCTTCTTTTTTCTGCCGCCTCCCTTCTTGTTGGTGCGAGTCTCCTTGGGTGCCTCGGTTTCAGCATCGCGGGTCAGGTAGATGTTCGATATGCCTCTTTTGCGAGCCTTGCTCGCACCATCGGTGGCGTCGTCATTGCTTTTGCGCTTGCGAGCGGTGCTGGCGGTTGATTTTGGGACAAAATTTGACAGAGAATTTGAAGTCGATGAAGCTCCCAAGGGCCCATTTCGCGCCGCGACAACAGCTGCAAAGAACGGACGGTGCTCATAGGACTCGAACGCCGGCGGACATCCAGGCTCGGCGAACTGGCATTTAGTGCAGTTGCCGACGTGGGAATCAGGGCCGTCGCGGATAAGACAGTCATCCCATAGAAGATGGACTTTCTTTCGACACGAATGGCAAGAGTACGCCGGTGTTGTTTTGTGGAGCGGCTCCGTGCATGATGGGCAGACTTCGCCTGTCACTGTTAAACCAAGTTCGGGTTACAGAATATTCCAGAATATTCATGGAAACAAAAAAATAAAAACAAACATAGGCTTCGAATGTAGTCGGATGCGTAGTAGCGCTGCTGGAAAGCGAGCGGCTCTTTGGAGAGAATGCCGCGATAACTTCTAAAGACATTATCGTCGTCCGAAGGCATATCTGGTGATTCGGAAGGAGACCGCTGACGCTTTGGCGGTCTGATAGGCTTTCCTATGAGTTTTGCGGCAGTGGAAGCCGAGCCGTCGCCTGTTTTGGGTTGTTGATTTTTTAATATCTTGATAGCAAAGCTTTGGCACAACAACGCGTACATGGGGTTTTGCAATAAAGATATCCGTTTGCATCCATATTACAGCATTGAAAATGAGCCAGGCGGTTGTGTGTAGCACACCGTGTTGTTGTTGTTCGCATCGGTTTCTCGCAAACAGCACACAGCACTTTCCCGTTGAAACTGGTTGGGGAAGTATTTGAAGCACTTGGGGCAATACTCGCAACCTGTGTTGTGGTGGTGGTCGCGTTTATTAATATTTGAGGAAGAACAATATTTCAGATGTACGCTATGGATAAGAAACAATTTTTTTGTCTCACGCTATTTGCAAAAGCATTTTTTGGATGCAGGATATTGATCGTAGCTTGCATCCAAAAAATGGTTCGTCACGTGACCCATCCCGGCACAACCAACTTAGCACCAATGCCCCCCCATGACCCCAAACAAGCGAGAAACACATATATAACGCATAAATGAAGTGTAGGGACTTATAGTCCGGAGTTGGGTATGACTCATATAGACCATTTTTATTTACATGCCATATGGGTAGTAGCGTGGGGCTGTTAACCTCAAGGTCACTGGTTCGATCCCAGTATCGAGCGCGTATACGTTTGCTTTTGGGATGGTGTTAGAGGAAGGTGGTGGGATCTGTTGGGGGAACTTTTACCGTGACATTGTGGTTGTTAACATTGAGATTACCGGCCAGGAAACACAGCGTAAACCAATCGTCAAACTTAAAATAACCCAAGTACACCAGCACTGTTCGGGTTCCACTGCGTCTTGCGTCATTTTTTAGTGTACGAATGTATACAGTGAACTCTACAATGTATAATATCTGGCCTTCGACTTCGACTTCAAGTTTTACTCCGCAAATTGAAACCATCTTGCAAGGAAAAATGCATTTATTGGGAAGTACAGTATGGACAATTTCAAAAACAAAGCTCCGATACGGGGAATCGAACCCCGGCCACCGCCGTGAAAGGGCGGGATCCTAACCATTGGACCATATCGGATATGTTTCTGCATGTTATATATAAGTACATAATCTAAACGCTAAAATTGTTCAGATATATGAGGCCGTACAGCAAAAGGCGGTCTGGCAATTGGGGGTCTGGCAATTATCTTGACGTGCCTGAAAGTTGCCGTCAGTCTCTCTCTCGTTATATTCCAAACCAGTAAACCCTTGTGAGTGTGTTGGCTTGTTGTTTAGACGAAAATTTTAGACGAAAAGGGATATCAAATCTTTGACTGGACGACTTTCTAGACAAATTTTGTGGAAAGCTCTGTCCATCATTCAAGTTGTTTTGCTCAAGATACATTCATATAGTCTCAAAATTGCCCACATAAACACTGCTCTGACCAAGCGACAACGTCCTTCAACAAATAAATTGAAATATTTCTGAAAGACTTTTTTTATTTTCGGTATAACAAAAAAAAAAATGAGATGCTTCAAACTTTGAATTAATTAATACAGGTCTTTTAATATGAGGCAGCTTCTTCTCTCCAACTGGCAGGGACATTGTTTTCACCCTCAGGTCGGCCCAGACGTTGCATCATTGACACATGTGATTTAGAAACTGGTTCGAGTTCTGTAGCTCTTCCAAGACCAATTGGAGGCATATTGACGTAAATGGCCTGAAAGAAACAAAGAATTAGCGGTGTTTGCAACCTGTCGAAAGTTTTTTTTTTTTTTTTTTACCTCGTATTCTCCATTGCGAACAATGAATGTCTCGTGCCAGATCCCAAGGTCGGGGTTCTTTCGTGTAATCTACAAAAGGAAACGCGGGTGAGTAAACCAAAAAAAAAAAAAAAAAAAAAAAAAGAAAAAAAACACTCAACAGTCATAGTCTTTTTCCACGGAGAATAATGAGCACTCATTTTCGAAACAGACCAATCATGCAAATGCTCCGCGCTTCTCCAAAACTGAACCTGAAGCGTCGTAGAACCCGTCGCAGGATCACCCCAATAATTCTCAACGCCCAAAAACCCTGATTTCTCGGGATCAGAAGCTTCCAACTCCTTCACCATCTCCGACATTGCTTCCCCCATTTCCTTGAAATCATTGCTCAAGGTGGGGCTGTTGTACCGTGCACCAATCAGAAACACGACGAAATCTCCGTCGATTTTGGCAGTGTGGCGGCCTTTGCGGACGTCGTCTTGCCGTTTGTGTGGAATCACTTTGGTGCTTTGTAGAATCAGCTTCCCGACGGGATACGCAATGATGGCAATCCCGAGGAGTAAACCAACTTTCCGTGGGAACAATGATGCAGCAATGAGGGAGAGTCCAGAACAGATTTGAACGATGGGGGTGTGTAAGAGGAAGAATGAGGTTCCTTCGGCGGAGTTGTTTCTTGGCGGGACTTTCATTTGGTTTTTTTTTTTGGAAGGGAGGAGGAGATTTCCTGCTTTTTTTATTGTCTGGCGCTGGACGGCGCTTTTTGATGGTCATTAAATACTCATTCGAAATTACAAATGCTCCCACGTTCTTTGACGACAAATTCCAGACAAATTCTCAGACATTATAAAAAAGATACTGGATACAGACCAGGATGACATTCTTACAGGAACAGTCCACTTCTCTATTCTCTATCCATAAAAAAAAAGAAAAGTAAGCAACCCAACATTTTATTAATTACATACCGACCAATCAAAGGTCCGGCAATAGATAAGCATATTCCCGATGCTTTATTCCTAATCTCAGCGAATATCACCCTTAACATCGTGGCAAATGACGCCATCATAAAACACAAAGTCTTCCAAAAAAAAAAAAAACAAGTTTCAGAATTGCAACAAAAAAAAATGACTGCAACCGTCAAAGCAACCACCAACGTCGAAAAGTCCACCAACATTGCCTGGCACGATGGAGCATTCACTCGTGCCGAGCGAGAAGAGAACTTGGGTCGTAAAGGACTCACCCTCTGGTTCACTGGGTAAATATTGCCCACACACACAGACATGCACTTTGGCGAAACACTCTAACAATCTCCTCATGAAAACCCAAAAAAAAAAAGACTCTCTGCCTCTGGAAAGTCAACTCTCGCATCAGCCCTCGAACAACACTTGGTCTCTCAAGGGATCAACGCTTACCGCTTGGACGGTGACAACATTCGTTTCGGATTGAACAAGAACCTTGGTTTCAGTGACGCTGATCGCACTGAAAACATTCGAAGAATCGGAGAAGTTGCAAAGCTGTTTGCTGATTCAACTACCATTGTGAGTAATGGTTGTTGTGTTTTTTTTTTTTTTTGGTTATCGATTGCGTGATTTTGCCAAAAGATCTGAAACCTTACACCCCCCCTCTTTTTTTTTCTTTTTGGTAGGCTATTACATCATTCATTTCTCCTTTCCGAGCCGACAGAGACGGCGCCCGAAAGCTCCACGACGACGCCGGAATCCCATTCATTGAAGTATACGCGGACGTTCCCATAGAAGTTGCTGAACAGCGTGACCCCAAGGGACTCTACAAGAAGGCCAGGGAAGGAGTCATCAAGGACTTTACTGGAATTTCTTCTCCCTATGAAGCTCCTGAGAAGGCTGAGATTCACATTCGCACGGATTTGGTGTCGATTGAGGATGGTGTGAGATTGATTGTTGCTTATTTGGAGGAGCGTGGGTTGTTGCAAACGAAGGCGGCTGCTGGCACAAAGAGAGCTGCCACTGGGGAGGCTGATGAACCAGCCAAGAAGAAGTGAGAAATAAATAATAATTATGGGATATAATAATGCATGAAAGAAAAAAAAAAGTATACTCTTCTTTTATTCAATAAGATACTGTAAAAAAACAAAAAACAAAAACACTCACACTCACACGCTTAACAACATTACAAACAAATACGTTTTCCAATACGCTTCCAAAATCAAAAGCATTCTTTTTCTCTAATTATAGAACGCTACCAAAATTTTCGAAATCACCGCTGGGACTGGTCGGCATCCCACGCATTCAACGTGATACTTTCAAAAGCCTCAAACGGATTGACAACCCCCTTCCCTGCTCGCCCCTTCCCACCGCTACCAGGAACAGCCGACAGAGCGCCCAACTCGGCCGAAAATGGCCTCCGCAAACCCTTCATCACTTCATCCCGTTCAAAATCAAAGCTTGGACCCCCCGCCAAATCTTTACCCCCAATGTTTCTAAAGTTTTTCACACTCTCCCCTAGATCCGCATATTGTGTGGGAATAATGGGTGGCTTCATGTTCCGCAGAAGCGCCCAATTCAAGTCCTTGAAAAAGGGATGGATTTTCACTTCCGACGCTCCTGCTTTGCTGCCGAGACGTTTTGTATCGTCCTTGTGGAGAAGCCGTGAAATGATTGATTTACAGTTTTTGCTGACTTCTTGGGGTTGTAGTTTGGGTTTTGAAGATGACGAGGCGGCAGCGATTGGACTTGAGGGTGCTACAGGTGCCGAATTTGAAAACATTCGGTGCTGTTCTGGAGCAGGGAAGACGATTTCATTGTGGATGACGTTGTAGAAGGTTGCATTTCGGTTGGCGCCCTTGAATGGTGTAGTGCCATACTTGAGGAATTGACGAGGATGTTAGGAAATCAACGGACAAACTCTACGGATACTCACAAGCATCTCAAAAATAAGGATTCCCAAAGTCCAAAAGTCTACGGCCATGGTGTGCCCATTGCCTCGAATGACTTCGGGGGCAATATATTCTTCTGTTCCGACAAACGAGTTTGTCCGTAAATCAATAGTACAAGCTCGAGTGTCCACAACGAAATTATTGTCCTTGTTTCCATTATTGAATCCGAATTGGTTGTTGCTGACGGTGGAAGACTTTACAAAGGATGGAGCATTGGGTGTTTTCGAGGGTTTTGAGAGATCAAAGTCTGTCAACATGATGTGTCCACTTTGGTGCAGGAGAATGTCTTGATCAAATTGAGTTAGTACTTGTTTTTTTTTGGAAAGATGTGTTGTACTAAACATACTTTCGGGTTTCAAGTCTCTGTAAATGAATCCCATCAAGTGCAGGTACTCTAATGCAGCAACGACTTCGGCGGCGTAGAATCTCGCTTCTATTTCCAAGAGGCATTTTCCAGGACGCATTTGCAGAGTTCTAGTTTGATGTGTTATTTCGCCGAAAGACGGAGGGTGTAAAGAGGCGAAAGAAAAATGAATCAATTCATCGCCTTCGGCGATTTCCGCCTATGGTGGACAAGTAAAACAAGAAAGAAGAAGGAATCCATCGCCTATGGCGATTAGTGCGATCGCTTTCGGCGATTTGTTCCCTTACCTAAAGAACTCTCCTCCCGAACAATACTCCATGACAAAGTACAAATAATCTTCAGATTGAAAAGAATGGTACAGAGTAACAATAAAAGGATGGTTGGCAGTAACCAAAATCTCTTGTTCAGCCAAAACGCGTTTAACCTTGTTTCGTTTCAGCATTTCCTTCTTTTCAAGAACCTTCATGGCATAAAACTTTTGAGTCTTCTTGTGTCTCTGTTGTTGTTTGTGTTTGTTTTGATATTAATTTGTGTGGTAAATTGGTAAGCAACACAAAAATTTCCATTCAATTTGGAATAAGAGGGAGGGAGATTTGACGGACAGAAAAGATTTCCAACAATGAATAGCAGCTTGCTCAAGATAGAATACACCAAACGAGCGTTTGGTAGTGTGAATTGAATCGCAATTTAAGGGTCGATGAACCATGTGGATACTTTTGATCGCCACCGCATTCGCAATAAAACAGCTACACCACCACCGATCCCAAGGCAAGAGAGACAATAGAAGCAACAAAAAAGAGACAGAAAGAGATAGAAAAGAGACATTGAAACACTCACGACGAGAAAGACACGGCCGACATCGCCCTTCCCAATCATCTTGATCTTCTGGAAGTGGCTTGGCTGGACCTCGACGTCGCGCGCGCGCAGATGCGAGGCGGAGAAGGTGCGGCGGATGTTTGCGGGGGCGGCGGGGCTTGGGTGCGGGTCGACGTCGAGCCACGGCTTTGCGGGGGCGGCAGCGAGCGGGGCGGCGGACAGCGGCTGCAGCGGCTGGTGGGCTTGCGAGAAGTCTGAGATGGACGCGGACGGCGCAATCGCGAGCTTGCGCGTCGACAGCGCGCGCCGCAGCTTGGCGGACACGGACGGCGTCGGCGTCGGCGTCGGCGCCCCGCCGGGCTTCTTCAGCGCCAGCGACGACACAAACCGCGCGAACGGACTCTTGGCGGCCGCGGCGTCGGCGCTGCTCTTTCCCGGCGACTGCGTCGGCGACGGCGCCTGCGCCTGCGGCTGCGAATGCGTCTGCGAATGCGCCGATCCCGTTGCCGACGCTGTGCCAGACGCCGATGTGTTGCGGATCGGCGGCGACTGCTCCATTTCGAGAAGAGAACTTGAAAGGAGGCAGACACAAATCGAAAATCTGAAAAATCAATATCAAAAATGCTTGTTTTCCACTTTGCTTTCTACCAATCCAATTTCTATATAATATGTCTAATAAAACTAAAAAATTAAATGATACCCCATAGTCTTCCTACTCAGCCTTCTCGGCCAGAAGGCGCGCTTTTTCAGCCGCTCTTCGCGCGCGGAATCGCGCCAGTTTGCTATCCTCACCCCCGTCTTCTCCACTCTCTCCACCCCCACCGCTACGAGCAGATGCTGTTGTGCCAGAAAAACTCTTTGCCCTTCGCAATCCAGTTGCCATCGCTGTTGTGGCAGATGGCTGCTCGAATGCAATTTGTGCAGCAACCGCTAATGATGGATGCACATTGGCTCCATCTGCATTCCTGGATGCTGCTACAGGTACAGGTACAACAGTAGGAGGTCCAGGTGTCGGTCGCAAGAATGCTTGCTTCATATGATCTGGCGTTTCAGTGAATGACTCGGCAGACGCTCGACTACCTCCACCACTAGAAAACGGAAGAGGTGCTGCCGGCATTTGCACAACATCCAACGAGTTGGGAGAACCGCCTCGGTTGTGCTTTTTCTACACAGAGAGACATTTTAATTCGCACAGAAAATAAAAGGGAATCAGCAAGCTTACCGACAGGGTCCGTGCTAATTTACTAAACATGCCACCCTTTCCTCCAGCCGCCACTCCACCAGTGGTTCCACTTTCATCAGAATCACTCGCCCCAACGACACCTTTCTTTTCCAAACTACCTTTTGGAGTACTCGTGTTGCTTTCCATGCTGGATTTCGCCACATTCGGGCCTTCACTTTTCCGTCGCTGCAAATTCAACTTTTTAGGCGGTCCAAAAGAAACATCCACCACTTCCTCCGTGATGCTCTTTTTCTTCTTTTCCTTCTTCATTCCTCCACCAGCAAAGAACCCTAAATTAGTAGCCGCAGATACTGCTGCAGCTGGATTCGGTGGAACACTATTATTTCCCTTCTTGGAGGAGGAAAAGGATTTGTTGAATGAAAGTGAAGGTCCAAATCGATTTACGGGACTCGCTTCACCGACTCCATGCAATGTATGTGGCTGACGATCGTCGCTGCGGATACTCTGTTGTCCACTTTCTTCAGACAAGGTGCTTTCAGCATAGCTCTTGTTTTGTTGTGGAGGGAATGTGTAGTCTTGCTGCGGAGGAAATGTATATTGTTGTTGGTAGTCATATGAGACATTGTTTTGATGATGATGCTGCTGCTGCTGCTGCTGCTGCTGGGAATAAAATTGTTGCCGCTGGTGTTCAGAGCTGATTGTTGGTGCCCCGCGTCCGCCGGATGAAGCAATGCTTTCAACAAATGAGTTGGCCGATGAATTAGGTGGATCCGCAGCAACAGCTGCCACCCCACGAGTGTATTCACCACCAGAGAGTCTCGCATGATGCTGTTCCTGCTGCTGCTGCTGCAAAAGAAGCTGCTGTTGCTGCGCATGCCCGATTGCAAGACTCACGGTGCGTTCCTTCCGGTTGGGTCGAGCCAAAGAGTCTACTGGGAATGGAACTGCTGTATGGTCGCTGCCAGCGGCAGCGGGGATCGAATGGTTCATTGTATTTGTTGGCGATGCTGTCAGGGGGTCGGCGGTATTGAAGGCAGAGAAGTCTGCAACGCTGGACTTGTTGGCAGTGTTCGAACGACGGGTGTTGAGTGTTGAAATCGGCGGAGCTGTCAGGTCTTGCAGTAGAGACGATCTGATAGGATGAAAATGTTGCAATGATTTAGTTTGAAAGTAAGGGGGGATAGGTGATGGGGTGGTATCACATGCGAGATGAGTTTTTTTCCTGAGATCAGCCAAAAGCTTACAAAACAACAAAAAATAACAATGATTCACCTTCGAGGCGGACCTGGAGTAGCTGTTGTAGGCGGTGGATAAGCGGATACAGCAACTCCCTCGTTAACGCTCGCCAGCACAGAGGAGCCCCTATCGTCAACCGCTGTGGCTCCACTTCCACCACTTCCGCTAGGCATCTGAGAAGGTCTGCCAAGGCTGCCAGCAGCACCTGATGCACCTACACCCGAACCGCCCAGCTGGAGGTCTCCAAGCTCGGTGGACTCAAGACTGTCCAATTCACCAACACCAACCATCCCTTTTGACGCTTTGTACCGCAAGAACCGCTGGTGGGCACTCAGTCGGCGTTGGGTCCGTTGCGGTTCGGTTGGAATCGATGGTTGGAAGTCGCTTTCTTTTCCTGACGTGTCCAGGTCACTCATTTTTCTTTTTCTTTTTTGTGCTGAAACATGCAGTTTTTTAACTGCCAAGTGTTTGGCGTGAGGCGAAAAATCTAATTTGAAGGTTTCACGAAATCTTTTTCCTGCTTTGTTTATTTTTCACATGTCAAAGATCTTGTAAAAAAATCGATTTGTATGCACAGTGTAATTAAAGCTTCTACCCATTCTACGTATTATTTTTTTCTAATGACTACTTCTTCTTCTTTTTACCACCACCGCCCTTCTTACCCTTCTTTCCTTTCCCCTTCTTCTTGTCTGGTTCTTCCACAACAACAACAGCGTCAATCCTCTTCTTGGCCTCCGCCCGCCATTGCACGCTCTTTTCATTCGGGATCCACTCCTTCAACCGCCATTGACCATCCTCATCACCATCATCATCCACAATCGTAACATCATCATCATCATCGACAACAACAACAACAGCGTCAACAAGATACTCTTCCCATTCATCGACTTCAATCCCCGTCTCGCAATTCTTCATCATTCGCGACCACTCAAAGTCACCGCCCATGCATTTCCATTCATTCATCCACCGTTTATCCCAGGGGATTGAAATGGGGTCTTTTGTTCTCCATAGTGCAGACGCAGCAGCGGCAGCAGCTGCAGTGGTCGCAGCAGAGGAAGATGCAGCAGCTGAAGACGAGGGTGATATTGATGTACCAGGTTGAGAGGATACCATTGATGGAGACCCAGCCTGTTGTGTCGACACAGTGACCACCAACGAAGCGGGAGATATTGATGTTGCTGTTGCTGCTGTTGCCGTTGCAGCAGTGTTGGAAACGGTCTCAGCGAGTCGTGGATTCGCAGTAGCAGATGCCGATGAAGACGGACGAGAGACTGGGATCCGTCTGTTTCCGTCTGTTGCAAGGTTTCGAGCGCGTGCGCTTTGGAGCATTCTCTTTCGGTATGATATGTTGCCGCCGCCGCCGCTGCTACCACCAGGAGGTGCGCTTTGAATGTTTCTCTTGGATCCAGGTGGTTGTGGTGATGTTGGTGGTTGTGGGGTGAAGGGCTGGAAATGGTCTGTTCCCATGAATGAAGGGGTTCTTCCTGTTCCAAATACGTTGCTGCCGCCCATGAAGGAGATTGTTCGACCCGATGGTGCCGTGTGGGGTCTTCGCGAAAGTGGGGTTGATGGAGTATATACTTTGGATGGTTTGGGAGTTGGGTTTGTGAGAAGGGGGTGGCGGAAGTCGATGCTTGTGGCACTACTACTACTGTGGGGGCGGTTTGGTATTGGCGGGAGTCTTGAGAAGGAGGTGGAGATTTTTGAATGCTCAGCGGCGGAGGAAATTTGTTTCGCATTTATTGAAGGTGTTGGTTGTTTCTTGTCTGTTTGTAATGGAGTTGTTGAGTCCTTCAGGCCTTTGGAGTTTGAAAGTGTTGGTCTGGATGGCTCGGAATCCACGTCGTCTTGGAAAGTAAAGTAGGGAATAATGTCATAGTATACATTAATCGGAGTAGGCGCGTCTATAAACAACGGAACTATTGGCGGTGGTGGTTTGGGCTTTTCGACTTTTTTAGGTGCCTTCTTTTTCTTCTTCTTTGCCTTCTTCTTTTTGCCGCCTGCTTCTTCCTCCTTTCCCTTTTTAGATCCCTTTTTTCCTTTTTCTTCGGATTCTTTTTTTGGTGGTTTTGGGGGTTCTGGCGGTGGCGGCTTGACTGGTTCAGGAGGTGGCACAATCACACAGCTTGGACCATTTGGGTTGTACACAAAGCTGTAGGACCCTCCTGCATATGAATTAACTTTGGGGAAGCATTCACGCAGACTCAAGGACGTTTCTTTAAAGTATTCGAATGGGTCGGCGGTGGCGTCATCATCGAGTCCTTCATCATCAAGAACGATAGACGTTGGTTGTGTGGTCTTTTTTGGAGGGGATGATGTATACGAATCCGATGAATCCATCATACTTATCATCATTCCGTTATCAAAATCTTGGTCAGTATTGTAGTGGTCATTGTGTCCGGTGTTTGTTGGTGCAGCCAAAGATGAAGTCATCGCCGGTTTCGGTTTTGATTGGGGCTCCTTTGATGGTGTAGTTGATTTGAGCATCGTCATTGAAGAGCCAAACATGATATTCTTTTCCAACGCGTCACTTGGTCGGTATATCGCGATATCGCTTGGAATCACGGACCCCAAGTGTTGTCTTTTCGCAATCTCGATTTGCAAACGTGACAAGGTGCTCTCTTTGGGTAATGTGACGTAAAAGTCGTGGGGATCTATTTCGATTTGGCGTACGCGGAAGCAAACATGTGTGTTTTCTCTTTCAAATGCAAGCTGTTCTTTTTTTTATAAAAAGAAGAAAAATAATAATAAATTAATTGATGATCTCATCATTCTTGTTTTTTTTTTTCACTATACTTTGCCTTTTCGCGGATAGAAACTGCTTGAGCGTCGTATTCTAGTTGCGCCTCTTCCCCGACTTTCCCGTTGAATCGAAAGGGTCCCAAGTAGATTGGCCCTTTACGATCAAAGTAGCTTGGCAATTTGACCTTGATTTTTTTCCCTTTCCCTTTTCCCTTCTTCTTGGAACCGCCACTGCCTGCACTTGCTTTCTTTTTTGCCATGAATTTTCAGTCTGGGGTTGGGATTTACGCGTTTTCAATTGTTGGATTTCCAAAAAAAAAAAAAAAAAAAAAAAAAAAAAAAAAAAAAAAAACGAACGTCCTATGTCAATCTATGTAATTATATATTCCCTCTCAATTAAAACGAGCAAGAAGGTAGGTAAAACATTGTAATGAAAACAGACACACCAACACACATCATTGTGTCAAACTCAACTTCGACACCCTTTCAAAAAACTGGACAAATACACTTTGACTCAACACAGCCAACAAAAACTCATTGAAACTAAGTCTGAATTCAGTTGGCGCGGCGGCGGCTGAAGACGCTCGAGAATGTGTCGCACTACCAAGGGCTTGAGCCGAACTTTGTCGCACAACCACTGGATGCGGCAAAGTAACGCGAGGTTCCAAGGATGATACGCTTCGAAGAAGCGGGGCTGGTGGAGCTGGCATTTTCAGTGACCCGATATCCCCTAGCCCTTCCCCTTCATCGTCTTCTTCCAAAGCCACAACCAGTTTGCTTTGTTCTGCAACCCGTTTGGATCCAGTCCCCCCATTTGCGCCAAAATCATTCGATGCAGCTGTACTACCACCCACTCCCTTATTCGCTCCCAGCTTCAATGCAGAATTAAGGAAAGAACTCACAGCCCGCATGTACTCTTCATCATCTTCACCGCCACTACCGCCACCACCACCCGTCTGTTTCCCCGCCTTCTCAAACATTTCTAACATGGAATCCATTACAGCCTTTAACTCAGCCTTATCCAAGAACCCATCAAATGCAAATCAAACAAAAATCGTAAACGCGTGTTGAGCGGCTGCTTCAGCATGATATCAAGTGTGTGTACTATAGACGCCAAGTCTACGACATATGAAAGCTCAGTATCCGATGCATTCTTTCTTTCGCCAGCCGTTCCACCGCCTCCACTGGTCTTCATGTAGTCGGCACCCATACCACCTTGAGGCGCTGCTCGGTTGGCATGGAATGAACTGTAGTTGAAGGATGAATAGAAGTAGACTCGATCCGCAAGTGATATGTGAACATCTGCCAAATTTGAAGTGCCAGATGCTATTGACACAGTGGAATCCATTCGTGCCATACTCGAAGACCCAGTTGTGGAACTCCGTGAAGCAGACAATCCTCGCGGAATATTCAAGTTTGGCAACGTCAAATTGCCTGCTGTTGTTTTCGGATGGGTGGTGGGTTTGGATGACCGCAATGGTGGTAGTGGTTGTACAGAGTGGAGGATGGTTGGGTTCGACTTCCATGGACTCACTCTTGCAAATACTTTCCTAAAGTCGGAGAGTTTGATGCTTTTTGCAGCAGCCGGGTTTGATTCATTGGTGGACGACGATGAGGGAGCTGTCGCTGAGTTGTCCGCAGTTCCAGGCAATGTCTGTCCACGGCGTTTCCGTGAAACCAGTCCCCAAGCTCCAGCATTGATCAACAATGCCCTTAACGCATCTTCTTCACGCTTTTCTTCCTGAACGCGGGCATGGACTGAAGCCGTGGCAGGACATAATGGAGCCATCAAGGCAAGTTCAGTCTCCTCATTGGCAAACTCCAAGACCCGAAGACAATCATAAACAACCGCCACTTCATCAAACGATAACCCAACCTGCTCCTCCAATGACCGAATCTGACTCTTTCGCGAACTATTCTCCATTTGATGGACCACTTTCAGTCTATGCTTCGACCTCAATCCTTCAATCAGTTCCACAGTGATGGAATTCGCAAAAGAATAAGCAACATTCAAGAGGAGTGTGAACAACTTTCGTCCCGTCAATTCACCCACATCAGGGCGGTATTATGACTTCCTTCTTTGGGTTGAGTTCATCGGAAGAACTTATGTCTTCTGTGGTGTCCTTGACTGCAAGCCGCTCGAAAAAGTCTTTGATGATTTGGACAAACAAATCATCATCCCTCCCGCGAGTTATCAACTTCCTTCTCATTGATTTTTAAAATGGCTAAAGCGATCCAAAATAGAAATTTGGGGCCGTCTAGAAAGACACCGTCCAAGATTTGGATAGCCACAGGGAGGGCCACATTGTTTAGGAAAAGGCAAACAAACCATGGCACAGATATTGTGCTCAAATCCATATACAATTTATCCATGTGCGCGGCAAGGTTGGGAAGATGGGATTTTACAAGACTAGTGAATACGGACTGATCAATTACAGAGCCAACAAGAGTCTTGGTGTAATGGTCGGGAAGAACTCGTTCTACAAGACCGCCTAAAAAAAGTCTCAAACGTTTGAACATGGACAAAAACCAGGGCAGCAGACATACATAACATCCAAAACGCATCCTCCTCTTTCATGTACAGCATCATTACGGCGGAAATAATATTTAAAGCCTGAGCATATCCAATGGTCAAATTCCTCCAAGAATACGATGTTAGAATCCTTCTAAGTGCGTCAATACCAATCTTTGACTGATAGGCAGGGTGTTCGGGTAGAGATCTTCGAACGTCTTTTTCAATCTCTTCCATGAAAGGGGATGGAATCCCAATATGATCTTGCACTAGTTTTGAATAGTAATTGGGTTCTGGTCGTACAGTGCCACGACCCAGAACAGAGCATCCTGCAAATCAGAAAAAAATGAGATTTATATGCCTCATTTCGATATTTTAGTAAAAAATACATACCAGAAGCTTCCTCTTAATCGATGGGGAACTCCATTAGTCCTGCACCAACATCTCCCGCAAAACTTTAAAGTCCTTAAACATGCAAGCATCCCTCCCATACGAATTAAAATATTCCATCCAAATCACTCTCCCTGCTTCCTCCTGCTTCATGGTTCGATCAATCTCAGGATCTCCATCTGGGTATGTGTAACCACCCTCCTTCCACTCCCTCTCAAACAAAAACTTCAATCCAATCAATACAAAACCCTCTTTGGAAATCCACTGCGCATCTCCACTTGCATTAGAAATCCCATGGCCAATCTTGCCCACTTCATGCAAATTTTGATTCCCACTACTTGCTCCAGAAATGGATCCCCGGTGGTTCAAGTTTCCAATCATTCCTTCCCCCAAAAATAGATCCCCCAAGCCAGCACTTTTAACTCCACGGTTTAACAGCTCGACAAATGTGTCGCGTCGTCCGGCTCCAGCAATTCGAAACCCAACATTCACGACCATTCTTTAGATATATGGAAACCCATCCGTTTCCAGAGCCCGCAGGCAGCGGCAGCGGCAGGCTGTATTCGGGCTGTTGGTGCCGCCTCCAGATGCAATAGAGCTCACAATTTTCGCAACGCCTTGCGGTTGGCCATGGTAATGTAGTTTGTTTGTGAATCGCTCCTATTGATTGAAAAGGAATTGCAAACGTAATGGATGGAGGCAATTCTGAGATGGGGAAAATGAGAGAAGGAAGCGCTTTGGTGCGGCGCCGACATGTTATTGGCAGCATGTTTGGCCGCTATACCAGTGCCGACAAATGTAAAGAAGGATTGAGAGAGGTAAATGACCCCAGTGTATGTTTGGTTGGCGGTCTTTTGGAAAAATGTGCATTGCAGCTCCGTGAGAGTGATTGTTTCTGATAAAGGAAGGGCAAAGAGAGTGCGGAATTCGAGATTTTTAAGTTGCGCTTCAAGTGCGTCTGTTGTTGAGCAGGTAGCTGGGTTTGTGTGGGAATAATGAAGGAGAGACAGAGTCGTATTTGTGGCTGGCTTGTAAAGAGTTGGAGACGGTGGAATGATGGGAGAAATTGGGTTATTACTGTCGTTAAAGTCAATTGGGGCTGAAGCAGATATTGGCGAGGTCAAGTCAACGACAGACGCGCGCATAGCTGAAAAATCTTCCTCATCCAGCTCCTCCCGTTCCCCTCCTTCTTCAAAATCATCATTTTTGGATCGAGAATAGTTGCCGTTCCCACCGGCTCCGCTGCCGCCTCCACCACCACTTGCCAAATCACCATTGGCGTTGGATTTCGCAAACATATCAGAAGTCGCAATAAGTGAAGTTTCTGCACCCTTCACGAGGCGGTTCATGGCTGAATCACAAAGTGCTGATAATATCCGGAATATGTCTTTGCGAGAAAAGTACAGCGAAAAGTAGAACTATGAACAGCAAGATGTCAGTCCGATAATATCAGCCAGGGACACTACAAACAGTCTTTTCGCCTTTATCTCCAACTGATATAGTTATGCCATCTGGGGCTAAAACACCTTTTGCTCCAGCTAAATCAACAGAAAAGACTTCCTTGAATGCTATACAAACGACATCGGTGGATTCCGTTGAGTGAAATGCCGTGTAGTTTCTTGTTATTGACAAAGTTCCACGTACAGAGCTCGTTTCAGATGGCCAATAACTACATGCATATGCTGTTATACAAAACATTAAAACGAAGCCGTTTATGACATTGAATTTGGTGCACATAATTACAATTTAGAATTGTTTCCGTTTGCAATTCTGGGAATATTGAGCTCAGGGCAGCATGCAGTTCGGCAGCCTTCACCTGCGCACCGTTTTCGCGTGGATCTAATAGGGGGTTTGATCAAACCGCGCTCCGACAGACTGGCAACAAGTTACCCGCGACTTCTTCAGTGATTTCTTCGAATTGTTTGAGCAGAATCCTGTCGAGATCCACGATCTGATGCGTGCCGTCGGTGTTGAGGACGCGCTTTCCCGACGCGGCCTCCCACTCGAGCAGCTGCGGCGCCGTCAGCGAGCCTCAAAGCAAAGCAGCACAGAGCCGCAAAGAGAGACGCACCTTGGCCAGCAGGTTGTGTTCGACCCAGTTCCAGTCTTCGTGGATTTCGTCGAACGACGCGCCGACGGCCACAACGAAGCTCTTTTTGGCGCAGCGCAGAAGAATGCGGAATTCCTTGCTGGCCGCCGCTGCCGCTGGCGCCGCCGCTGCGCCGAAGAAGAAGCCGAGGCCCGCCGCCGCCTTCTTCTGCTGCAGCGCAAAGTGGTGGTTTCCCGCCTTGTCGGTCCACTCGCCGCCGCCAAAGAGCGACGTGTCGATGGGCTTGATGAACATGTTGCGTTGTGTTTTTTTATTTTATTTCGTTTAATTTAATGAGAACTCTGACCATCGCGTTCATTGGGCCTTATGCCAGGTAACTTCTCACATCGGGCTTTAGTTCTTTCAATAGAGACTTTCCTCTGGAAACTAGGATCCCAGGCGTCGTCCTCAATGGTTCGCTTGTCGAAAGTGATATTCTCACAAACTCCAACATACGGGACTTCATGTACATACGTGACGATCTGTCTTTCTTCTTTTGGAACGACGTTGGCGCTCAGGTATTCCGCAGTGTCGATGCTATTGGTCCTCTCCGATTGACATACTGTCTTCAGATTGCCGTACAGACCATTAATCACGACCAATCAATTCTTCCATCTGCTTCAATAATAATCAAAAGATTCAATGATTTTGACCCGCGCTTTCTTGATAGTCCCGGAGATAGTTCTGGATACGCGATTCAAGTCGCTCTCCAGATACAGCAAGACCATCCAGATGTTGTTGCAGTTTTTGGAGGACTCATGACTGGAACCGCTCTGTGAGATTAACTTACAAGCCATCAATATGCATAGCCTTGTGAATGTGCACTCTTAACATCCTTGATTTTCTCTCAGGAAAACCGCAGAGGTGTATCAATTGCCATATTGTACCGCCTATCAACAATCTTCCAGGCTATTGAATAGAAACTTGTATCCATATTACTTTTCACTGATACCGAGTACGGTCTGCGTCTCTCTTGTAATCTGAGGTCCAAGAGTATTTAAAAGAAACGTTTTTGGTAGACAGCGGCATGGCCCATGCATTCTGCCTACTTCTTAAAACATGGAATGTAAAACGGGTCGGCTTGATCACTTCAACGGGATCCAAGGAAATTATAAACGGCTTAGGAGCATGTGGAATACGAATATTGACAGTCTCGAAAATTGACAAAGATGTATCACTGCAGGAAATTGAAGAAATTGGAAGATATTTGCAGTTTTATGATGCTCGTTATGTCATTCTGGACTCGGATCCTGTAACCAGCGGGTTTGTCTACTTTACATTAGCAGCCCTCAATATTTGTGTCGGCGCCGACTACGTATGGATTGGAACGAATTATGCTTACCCGATTGACGACGGAATTAGACGTAATTATGGGTGACTCTCATTTGAATGACCAACCAGATTTACTGTCCTCTTTGCATAGGAATTGGCCCTTTTTATAATGACTCATTGATCAGTGACTACATGTTCTTACAAGGAGAGAATCCAAAAGATGAAAATTTTACCGATCTGTTCCAGTATTACGTCGATATGCTTAATGTCTTGGCTGGGTGAGAGTGTGGAATCAGAAACAGTTGGATTATTATTTACCTCCGTCGTAGAACCAACATAAGCTCCCCAACTTTTGATCCGTTGAACGGAATGAGTGCTTTTGATTGCATTGGAGTACTTGCCAGAGGATTTTATAATGCACTAGAAGCCAAGTCCAATCCACAATTGAATGCCAGTGCCTTTTCGGACACGGGTAACTGATAGAAACCATTAAAAACCAACTTAAAATTTTTTTCCAGGATATAGTGGCTTTACCGGACACCCGCTCGAATTGTCGAAGGGTGGTGATATAAAAGTGTTGAGTGATTGATTCTAAACTGCTCATTCGCATCTTTATAAACTTTTTTTATCATAACTTCAGGTCATATCTACTATTTCAACTGGATGAAACGTATTGGTTGCATGAGGTGGGAAGAACTGCCACCGACAATGGAGACATCATTTTCTCCAACTCAACCCCCCCTCTCTTTCATGGATCTCTTGAGCCACCGCCAGATGGAACCATCACTTACAAGCTCGAAACTATAGCTTTTTCTGACGTTCTCGGATATGCGACCGTCTTTATGCTCGCAATTGGGTTGGCTATTTGTTTGGCAGATTTTGTGTTGATTCTTGTATTTCGAAACAAACAATGTATCCGATCAAGTTCAATAGCGTTCAGTTTCTTGACAATATTTGGTGCATCCATTGGATTTCTCAATGGCTATTTCATACTTGGAATCCCAACCGGCTGGAGCTGTGTTGGCCAAACTGTGACAGCGTCCCTGTCATTTGCCATCGTTTCTGTGGCTTTGATTATCAAGAATGCGCGAATCGGAATGATTTTTTCATCAAAAACCGCTCTCGCAAAGCGATATCTGAAAATATCTTTTGCTCTTTATATCGCGTTTGTGGGGATATTTGTGGAAGTGGTAAGAAAACCAATCTCTACTGTCAAGTGTCATGTATCGTTGCGGCTCTTATTAAAAACGAAAAAAAACACAAGGTATTGCTTGCTGTTTGGTTATATTTTTCGAAAATTATCGTCTCAACGAAGGAATTTGCCGAAAAACAAGTGATTGAATTCTATTGCATCAACGAATCCTCCGATGGAAAGAAATTCGGCGTTGCCATCATGGTATACAACATTTTCCTCGCTGCATCGACAGTATTCACTGCCTATTGTACGCGACAAGTGAAATCAAGCCACTCTGAAACCTCATTCCTCTCACTGATCATCGTTTCCACAATTCTATTCCAAAGCATCAACTTTCTGCTTCGCTTCGTCGCCAAAGACTCGCAAATGATTCTTCAATTCTCAAATTCTCTCCTGATTTGGTGTATTCTAATTCAAGTTGTGTTTTTCAAGTTTGCGGGGCGAGTTTCGGCCTTGTTGGCAGACAAGGAACCATCATTGTCGTTTTTGAAAGTTAAATCAGTTCGTGGAAGTCGTGGTAGCAGAGTTGATAGGATCAGCGCCTGTGGTCTGAACAAACAGACCATCAAACGAGTGAAGACAAAAGCAAAACCCTGTCAGATTACCAAACAAACTGTCTACGGAATTCGATTACTATATAAAGTGGGAGGCGTTTTTTCTGAATGGATTCAGGCAACGTGTTTGATTAGTCGCATTCGAAACAATGTGTTTTTGTTGTTGATTCCGCGGGAGGCAGATGCCAATGTGAACGCGTTCAGTATTCCTAAAGCGACAGCGGAGTACGGCTTTAAAGTTATTATCTATTCAAACTCTGTTACTCTTGCAATTGGTGCTGGGAATGTGGTTTTCGAGTTTGGCAGTTTGGAACACGCAAACAAATTCAAAAACGAAGTTGAGAAGAGCCTCAATCCTGATTGAAAATAAACACAAACAAAAAAAAAGCAGATTATATACCATCATCAATAATCTTTGCTTTTATTCATCTAGAGTAAAAACAAAAGATTGCCCAGATTTTCGTTAAAAATGGAGTTTGCCATCACGTTCGTAAGGCTGCTTCTGTTGGCACTATCGTATCCCATAATACTCGCCGAAGCCCAAAACAACTTTCCCACGACTTTGACAATCGGTTTGATTGGACCCTATGCAAAGTAAGAACCTTTCAGTTTGTACCAGATCAAGTTTTATTCCTCAAACCCTTCCCCCCCACCAACAAAAACAGGTTGACTGAGGTGACTCTGGAAGGATCTCTCGTCGTGAGTGAGATTGTCACAGCTGCAAATGTGGAATCTTATACGTGGGTCTACGATGATATGTCCTTCTTTTATTGGAACGATGTGGGGGCACAGGTACCGAGAATCCTTCATAAATGATACCTCTCATATTTTAACAACAAAAAAAAAACTCTACTTACAAATAAGATTGCAATCGATCAAATCAATAAGAACCAAACGCTATTTCCAAACACCACGATCGTAATCAAAAGATTCAACGACTTTGATCCACATTTTCTGGACAGTCCAGGAAACTCTGCTGGGTACGCGATCCAGATTGCCCAAGAAATCCAACAAGATCATCCTGATGTGGCAGCTATTTTTGGAGGGCTAATGACAGGAACGACACTGTAAGTTTGATTTTTTATCTGTTCTGAGCATCCAAAAAATAACACGCGTATCGAAACAGAAAAACCGCCGAAATTTACAAGTTGCCTTATTGCACGGCGTATCAGCTATCATCTCGTTTTCTGGACAGAAACTTGTATCCTTACTACATGTCAATGACCGCCAGTTAATCACAGTTTTTGTTGGCTTACAAGCGTATATAATATATTAAATTGATATCTTTCTGCAGACAGTGGAATGGCTGAGTCGTTTTGCTTGATTCTACACCAATGGAATGTCAAAAGAGTCGGATTAATCACATCTACAGGATCCAAAGAGATTATAGCTGGTTTTGGGGCTTGTGGAATCCATATTGTTACACTATCCAAAATCGATACTCATGTTACACTTAAAGAAATGAAGGAAATTGGGGGTTTGTTGAAATACTATGATATCAGGTCAGACTTGAATTTTAATTACGATGTGAAGATTAAAACTACTTTTCTTTTTAAATGCAAGATACGTTGTACTTGATTCAGACCCCGCAACGAGTGGTTTCGTATATTTTGCATTGGCAACGTAAGTTGACTGGTTACAATCAATGAGCGATTGACAGCCAAAAAAAAAATCATGTTCATTCAGTTTAAATATGACTGTTGGTCCCAATTACGTCTGGCTTGGAACAAACTACCCTTATCCTGTTGACGATGGTGTGAAAGGTATGTTTTTTTAATTTCATTTTTATGGTTTGTTTACATCCATCCTCATGTGTCTTGTTTAACAAAAATCAAAGTCCTTGGAAAAAATTATAAAAGCTCAATGATTAAAGACTTCATTTTCCTTTACGGAGAGAACCCTAAAGCGCCAAACTTTGCAAGCATGTTTGAAGCATACGTCAACGCGTATAATGAAATGACTAGGTATTGCTTTGGCATTTTCTGATAAATGAGGGCACTCACACAATCAACACACACTCACACACACACAAAATTCAGCCACTTCAACGGAACGCCATTTGAATATTATGAATTTGATCCATTGAATGGAATGAGTGCATACGACTGCATCAATATGCTGGCCTATGGATTTAAAACTTTTTTCAAACAAAACCATTGAATCCATCAACAAAGGATGCACTTAAATTCAATGCGTTTGTCGACACTGGTAACAACACCTACATCATTATATTCATTTTTTTTCCTCTTTTTTTGTGAACTTTCTTTTCAATGAGAATATTAATGATAGGATATAATGGATTTACTGGGCATCCGCTTCAATTGATGGCCGGTGGAGACATCAAAGTGTATGATTCAAATTTTTCAGTTTATTAGTTATTATTTCTCACCTTTTTTTCGGTATTAGTCCGTACCTTGCATACCAGTTCAGCAGCAATTACCAATTCAGTCTTGTCGCTACAACCGACTTTGACCGCACAAACATCACCTTTTCGAAAATCTACCCACCAATTTTCAATGGAAGCATCATCCCACCGCCCGACGGCACAGTAATTTATACCCCCGCGATCATCTCTCCATCCAGCGGACTCGGTTACGGCCTCATGTTCATGCTCATCAGCGGTCTCATCCTCTGCGGCCTCGACGCCTTCACGATCCTCGTCTTCCGGAAAGAAGGATGCATCCGGTCCGGCTCAATTACATTCAGTAACCTTGTTCTGCTGGGCGCTGCGATTGGATTCGCGACGCCCTATTTCGCGTTACGCAAACCGACCGTGTTGAGTTGTGTAGGCGAGCTGTGGACCATGTGTTTGTCGTTTGTGGTTGTCGCGTCGGCCTTGATTGTCAAGAACGCGAGGATCGGGATTATTTTCTCGTCAAAGACGGCGTTGCCAAAAGTTTTCTTGAAGGATGCGTTTTGTCTTTTTGTTGCGGGTGTTGCTATTGCGATTGAAATGGTAAAACCTCTCTTGCTTGACTTTTCTTCTTCTTCTTTTTCTTCTTAATAATTTGTTTTGCGTGCCAATACAACAGGCGATTCTCATTGCATGGACGAGATTATCCAAAGTCACAGTCACTACAAAACAAATCGACGAAACCCAAACCATAGAATACCTATGCACAAGCCCAACCCAAATCGGAAAGAATCTAGAATACGCTCTCATGGGGTTCAACATCTTCCTCGTCCTCGTCGCGCTCTTGGTAACTTACTACACGCGTCAAGTGAAGGCAACACACTCGGATGTCTCGTATCTGACGCTTTGTCTCGCCTCAACGGTTCTGTTTACAAGCGTCAGTTGGTTACTTGATTCTTCTTCGGGATCTCCCATGATGCTGAGATTCACTAAGCCTTTGTTGAATTGGTTTATTCTGGTGCAGGTTGTTGGGCTCAAGTTTGGGTCTAGGATTTTGGATCTGGTGGCGCTGCAGAAATTTGATTTGAAGAATCTTTCGTCGTTTATTGCTTCCCGGCATGGTGGCGGTGGTGGTGGTGGTGGTGGTGGTGGTGGTGGAGCAAAGTCCATTATTGGAACATCGAGTCAGATGGGAACAGTTGGGGCAGGCACAAACAGTTTCGTTAAAAGAAGTCCATCAACGGCTGGCAAGAATTCATGCATTACAAGGCAACCAGCGAAAGGATTTGTTGTCATTTTCAAGGCTGGTATAGGTCTGAATTCGAAATGGTGTGAAGCAAGATGCTTGCTATGCCATGTTCGGAAGAACACGTTTGCGTGTTTGGTTCCCAGGGATGCGGATGATACCGCGAAAGCTATTTGTTTGGAGAAGTCCATGGCGAAATGCGAGTTGGTAAAAACTTCGGAGAATACGGAGCCTCCTCGAGCTTTGATTACTCAATCCAATGGAAGGAGAACTATTATTCAGTTTCCATCAATGGAATCGGCACAGACTTTCGTCAGCGATATTGCCAGAGCCCAAGTTTAGAAAATTCCAAAGAATGTTAAGCATATCCTTCCATCAATTGATTCTTTTTTTTTGATCCGTGATGTTGTATATCACACATTGGATATTTGTGATATTTATTCCTTATTAAAAAAAGCTCAGTGGCATGGCTCTCGCAAACAACACACCGCCAACTCATTCCATTCATTTAGGCGGGCAGCTGAAACTTTTTACCCTTGATCACTTTAGTAAAGTAAACATAGAAAAAGTCACAGTACAAAGCCGTCTGAATCAACCCAGCAACAACGGCAACCCATTCCACGTGATGGCCCTCCACAAAAGCCCGCCAAATCCAATTCAAAATGTACAATCCACGGTAGGCGCCGAGTGCAAAAAGATAGTGTGATGTAATCGTCTCTGCTTCCCCAGTTCCGAGTCAGTTGGAACAGCTGGGGCAGGATTGCCACACTTTCAAGCAGGATTGAGAAAGTCCACAAGATCTAAAAAGTATCCTTTGGTCAGACTTTCCGAACAAATCAACAACTACATCTTAAAATGAGTGCCTTACTTCAGTTGGCACAAACTTGTCACAGAGAACAAGGGATAGGAGCAATGTGGGAATCAGCAAAAACTCGACCCTCAGTGTATCAACTTTTGGGTCCCAGGTAGCTTTGTATCTCATTTGCATTGAATAACAAATCCAGCCACTTGAAGCCAGGAAAAATATCTGTAGTGTGTTCGCAGAGGAAGTTCAGAGAGAGAGAATAGGGTAATTGACTAATCGACAAGTAAATAATGTCACCTTCATGACCTAGAATAATGGCATATGAATTAGTTGGGAGAGAGGTCAAGAGAGAAGGAAAATGTTGACTCACAGTATTGTAGAGTGAAAAGAAACGGTAAAACAGATCTGGGTACCGAGCGACAAATACCAGAAGGTACAGTGCCTGAGATTTAAATGAAATTCCTAGAAACAAAGAAGGTCCCAATGATTTTTTGAGGTTTGATTTCGTTTTTGAGTACAGTATTGAGTTGGGTGACGACAGAGCGTCAGCGTCTGATGCAAAGCAAGATGCATTCAATTACCGGCAGCACTTCTTGATTGAGTAATCTTGAGGACTGAGTTTGTGTGTGTAGGTTTCGTTGGTGTAATGCGTTGTTCATTGATGTCAATGGGTAGTTTTGTGCAGAAGCAATAAATCATCAGTCCAGCTGCATGCGAAGCGTCTCAAGACTTACGCAGGATCAAGATGGAGGCCAGATGGGCCATGTCACCCAGGAAGCGGAACACGTTCATCGTCATGTCTTCTTATTTATTCAAAATGAATATTTTAATTCTAATTATTTATTAATAAATGTCGAAGCGAAGACGCGAGTCGCAGTCGCCGCCGCCGCTGTTTGTCGACACGTTGGAGGCGGGGCTCGAGCGCGCGGCCGTCGACGCCAACATTCTGCGCTGTCTGCGGTCGCCTGAGCCGCAGCTGCGCGAGCGCACGTGGACGACTTTCGCGCCCAGCAAGTACCAAAGCACGCGCGCCGAAGCGGACCTGAGCGACGATCCGGACACGAACGACTGGGCCGCGGCGCTCGTGGCGGCGGCGGGCGGGTCCGGCGGCAGGCGGGCGTCGAGGGAGGGCTCCAAGGAGGACTCTAAGGACTCTAAGGAGAACTCAGAAGAGAACGCTAGGTGCAGCGTCGTGCGCTTCCTGGCGCAGCGCGGCCGCACGCTGCCGCCGCCCCTCGACGCCGGCCGCGCGCTCGGCGCCGCCAAGCCGCCGCTGTTCTCGGACGGCCGCGCGCCGCCGCCGCCGCCGACCCGCTGCCCGCCGCCGCCGCGGACGCCGCCGTGTTTTGCGACTTGGACGCGCGCGACGCCGACGCCGCGCTGCTCGCCGCAAACTGGCTGGCGAAGCTGGGCCTCTTCTGGGGCTGGCCGCCGGGCTTCCGCCTGGTGTCGCTCAAGACAACGCCGGCGAGCGGCGAGCGGTGGGACGCGTATCTGTACGGCCATCCGTCGGGAAGGCGATACCGGTCGCCAAACGAGGTGGGTGGGATCAACGCAACGGTTTAAAACAAACATCTGATGTTCGTCATCCTTGTTCTTGTATCAGTTTCTCCCGCATGTCAAGTGGATGGCTGCTGGTGACTTGGATCGTGCTTGTCTGTGTAAATTCTGTGATGGCGTTCTTTTGAAGGACCCTACATCAGTCCAGTGGATTGAATATGAAGGAAAAGAAGAGGAACTGGACGAAGAAGAAGAAAATGGAGGAAAAGAAGGGACGAAAGAGCAGGAGGGTCAAGAACAAGAAGATGGCAGTAACTTGAGCACGAAAGACGAGACTTCCTTGGAAGCCACCAGTCACATGAGTGCCAATCTTCAGCTAGGAATAGAACTTGCTGCGGCAGAAGAAGATAATGTTTCAATGCAAGAGGCCACCACACGTTTGGGCTCTGAAGCGGATCCAATGTTTCCCTCTTTGCTTTCCATGGATTCGAATTTCACTGGCATTAATGCAATCATCAATGATACCCCACTGGCAACTATTGATCCCGCCCAACTATTTATGCCCCCAACAACAACTGGAGCTTCCCCCGACAAGGACTGGAATGGATCTGATTACGACTCTGAAAATGACGGATCATACGCTACATCCTCTGACAACAGTTCATCAGATGACGAAAAGTCCGACAGCTCAGGAAGTGATAATGATCTAGTTGATGATGATGATGACGATGATTCTGGAAATGAACAGGAGCCAGAAGATCCTGAAACTAATGGCGACGAAAGTCAAGAAGATGACGAGATGGAGAAAGAATCCTTATTCCCAGATCTAGAAAACTTCAACACCAAATTTCGAAAGTCTCACCTCAAGAAAACGCAGAAATCATCATCAAGTTCATCAAACCTAATTATCTTGAATGCGCAAGAATTATCAAAATCGTACATTCCGTGTCGAAAGGGGGAGCCCGTGTGGTATCCATCCTCTCATTTGAACTTTCAACCCCCTCCAAAGGCCGGCAGTCGGTTCAACCAAGAAATGCCATTTGGCCCTGCCTTGTACTAAAAACACCTTCTTCGAACGACCAAACTGTTACCTTGATCCCTCTTCCACTTCCAACTCCATCAGAGCTCTCTCTCATGCTGGATCCGTCTAATCTTGCATTACACTATCCACCCATCCTAGACCGATCCACTATAAAAACCAGCAAAACTCCTTCTCATTACACCCCCCACCCACACCAATGCCCCGTGTTTGGCCCTAGAAAGGTGCCCATCGCCCAACTTGTGCAATGGCGACTGATGGATGCCAACCCCCCAATTTGTAAAAGTAAATTCGTTGTGCACAGATAATCAGTGGCAACGGAGATGGAACCGTGGAGTAATACAAGCCGTTGGCGTTAGTAGCTCTTGGGAGCCGATTCCCTCTTTCCCTGTGCACCAGCGTCCAGTTGTAACAGCACTTCTAACGAATCTGAAGGAGCAGCAGCAGCAGCAGCAACAACAACGACAACAATAGCAACGAGAGACGCCCTGGATGAACTGGGAACCGTTTGGCGCGAGCTAGAAACAATCCGATGGGGTGCTGAAGTCATCACCGTCGGTGACATTGTCCACTGCGTCCTCCCATGTCCATTTACTTCCCAGAACCTTCGTGGTGGCGGCGGTGCCGTTGAAAAGTTGAATTCAAGCAGTGTAGGGCAAGGAAAACACCGGTTAATGAAAGTCTCGCGGATCGTGTATCGTAGTCCAACGAGTTTAGAGCCGTTCAGAGATTCAGAATTGAGAATGCATGAAGACAAGAGGCGGAAAGTGGGCAGTGTTGATGATGGTGGTGGTGGTGGTGGTGGTGGTGAAGGAAGTGGTGGTGATGACTTTATCACAAAAGTTCTTTCTGGTAGACGCAAGTTGCCGAAAGTAATTGTTGAAGGGGATGTATATGCGTTTCGAGTGAACGTTGGGTGGATTCTTGTAGGCCGGAAAAGGTGTACAATGAAAAGAGTTGTGATTGGAAGGAGATTCGGCAGTGTCCCCACATGTAGACGGGACACCCCAACTTCCTAAAACAAACATGGAACTTGAAGAGGTTGGGGACGGATTTGGTCAAGTGGGTTTGGTTGTCGGGGAGGCAAGGAATGTATGGGATTCGTGGGTATCTTTCGATGGCAAGGGGGAAGACGAAGGCCAAGGGGGATTGGGGACGTTTGTAGAGGTGGTGAGAGGTTTGGAGAATCAAGTTGTTTGTTTCCCCAACATGGGGGATTTGTATGATTTTAATTACGAAGAGCAGTCAAGTGATGAAGGTGGGAATGAAGAAAACGAAGAGGAGGAGGAGGAGGATCTGGTGCTGGATCGTCGTAGTGTAAGAGTAACCGCCACTGAGGCAGCAAATCTTGAAAGTAGTGGGGATGATGATGACTATTTGACTGTTGAATTGGATTAGTACATATGGGGCATATAAATTATCGTGTCGGCTATTCAATTGTTTCTTTTTGTCTTGCATTCTGGAAGCTTTGTACTTTGCGATTTGATTGAAATTGTCAAGTATGTCAGAAGAATCAACCCCACAAGATCCTGTACTTTCGGCAATAGTCGCGGAAAAAGGCAGAAGAAATCAGCAGTAAGCTTAGATAGGCTGTAAATCATATCGATGTATTGATTTTTATCCCACACAAAGATGGGACGGGAATTGCACACATTTTTGATCCCAAGGAGCCAGTTCCGCCGCAGTCACAATATCCAATCCTCAAGAAGCCTAAAAAGCAACAAGGTGCAAATATTTCATTCTTGTTTTTTGTTACGCAAGACGCTGAGTAGCGTTTTTTCATTCAGATGCCGATCTGGATTCCACGAGCCAACCTGAACATTGCAATACAGCCCCCGCCACAACCAACTCCAGCAGCAAAAATGATTATGCAAACACCTTTCGCAACAAGTTTAGGTTTTGTGAGCTCTACAGGAGTCTTGGACGATCCGGATTCTGGCCATCGACATCCCACATACCTACACTCTTCTGGAATGCATGGCCATCATCATCCAACACACAATGTAAAATTCAATTTATATATATTTCGTTTTCAATATCAATATTGCGGAGAGATTCCAACTAAACTGATGCATTCTCTTTGAAACAGAGAAAGATGACCTGCTGAGAGTATTTCATCGCCAACCTGCCCACCACCATCAATACCCAGCACTTGAAAACCAACTTCAAACACTTGCGATATCCCCGAAACTGGAAAAAAAGAAACTCGAAGCAGCCTTGCAGAAGGAACAGGATGATACAGTTCCGCCAACGTCCTGTACCAGAAGTGAAATTTGATATTCCAAACGAGCGTAAAAAGCGACCTCAAACAGCGCCTGCCGCCATCAAAAGCTCAAATGTGAAAATGGCAGTTTACGCTGAAGACTATGATATGGTTCCCCATCATGTTAACCTACGACCCAGATCAGAAAATCCAGTGAATATGAGACCTCAATCCGCCAGAGTCGCCACCAAGAAAGCAACATATGAGTATAGCGGTCCCATGAGCTCATATCAACTCATGAATCCGTTTTTGGCGGCGGTGAGAGAGCCATCTGCAGTATCTCTTGCGGCTGCGGCGCCGCCGACGAATGTTCCGGATACTTATTATTCTCTGCGGGCGTCGAAACAGCCGACAGCGCCAGTGGCTCCGACAATTGTCAGGACTCAAACTGTAAGATCTAATTTGGATAGCTTTTCGATCGAAAAGGTGGCGCTAAGGAGGCTGCGCTTTGTTGTTGAAAATAATGAGTGTGATGTGGAGCATTTGTCGCTGGTTGATTTGATTGAGGCAGGGTAAGTGAACCATACCCCCTTTTGCAGCAAAGAACTTGTGTTTTTAAGAAAGTTGTTTTTATCTAGACAAGTCCCCGCACCAATTATTACTTCCTTCTTTGGAGCTGAATACGCTACCCCACACGACCTCCGCGTTCTCCTCCTCCAGTCCATTGACAAGGCCCGCCGAATCAGAAATCGGCGGAAAAAGATGGGTGCCAAAAGCCCATCTCCAGATCCAATTCTCCCCTCAGAGCACCCCATTCACGACCAACCACCTCCAAACAAAGGCCTCAGCGCCACATTCCACCATACCCATCCCCACTACAACTCTCCAGCCACCCCCATTGCCTCCTACAGCACATACACGACCCAATCATTTCCTCAACCCAACCTATGCAGTGCAACAACACCCTCTGAAATCGTGTCCCGAGACACAAGGTCCAACAATTTTGGAAATGGCGACGCAAACAATCACGATTTCATTGAACCCGTTCCTCGAGTTCTTGAAGACAAACACGAAGTACAAGCACTCCTTATGCTGACACATACAACGAGTGATGCAGCCGCGAATATTTTTGTTGGTCAAGAAATGAAAATCGCAGCATCAGCAGCCGCTTCAGAAACGCCCAGGAAAACAGTGGGTTCTGTATCCGGAAGACAGAGCGTCATGAGTATGAGGTCAGTGGGAAGCGCGAAATCTAGGCACAGTAATGCTACTACTGCAGCAACAACGACTGCAAGTGGTCACCGTCGCCGCATGACAAACTCTAGAGGAGACGTGGATTTACCAAGAGTCGGGTCGTTGAGTCAAGGTGGTCGGATCACGCCTGTGCCTGCGACTTGTATGCCCTCTCGAGCCTTGACGCCAACTGCCATGGTGATTGCCACGGATGCTTCCAAATCAGCGGTACTGAATGTGAAAGCCGTGCGTCGAGTGACGACTCCAAATGAAATTTTGGATGTTTTGAGACAGGTGGAAGGACCGCAAACTGTTTTGAAGGGGGTTGTGGGAGAAGGGTGGGCGAAGGCGGGGAGTGGCAGTGGTGGAGGTCGCAGGAGGCGGCGAAATGGGGATGGAAAGTATGAAAATTTAGAGGATATTGTGCTTCGGAATATGGATTTGAGAGTCGAAGGCTCTGTAACGGGGAGGTCGAGTTTTGGAAGCAACAAAGGGACTAGTTTGAAGTCGGCCATGACTGGAGGTGCAAGTAGTAATGGCAGTTCCCGGAACAGCGTTAAAACAAAGAAGCAAGTGCGTCTTCTGGCAGAGGAGCCTTCAGGCGGGGAGCCCGATTTTATGGTGTCTCTAGATTTTTTGCCTCGGCCAAAGAACGATGCTTCCAGTGCCGTTAACGAACAGCATATGCTCCGGATAATTGAGAGAAGGAGGTCGCGATATCTCATTGCAGGTGTATGAAAGTAATAAATATAGGAGAAGTCTGAAGTAAGGTTTTTGTATTGACACGTCCTTCCCATCCTTGAAACAGACGGTAGGAATTCACGTGGTTCGAAAGCCACTTTTCCATACGCCCATGATCAGCCTCCATATGAAGTGTAGTTGACTTAGATGAAGTGAATATCGATGATTGCACATTTCGTTCGAGTGTTGCAAAGCTGTCTTGACACCAAGTAAACAGTTACCAAAAATTTTCTCTGCTGCAGTTTATATTACAATATTCGGCCGAACTATCATTATTTTTCACGTTATACGACTTCATAGTCCTTTCTTTGAGATTCTTGAAAGTGTAGTGACTGGTGTCCTATCGGGTGTCGCTGAATACGAGTTGCTTTGATTGGTGAACCATGCACCCATACGACCTTCATCAATTTCAGCGTTATCGATAAACGATGAATCAACAAAAACCACTGTTTCCGCCGTTGGAAGTCTTGAGACGACATCCCGGCCAACCAGGTCTATGTTACCAAAGATGATATCTGCGTATCGAATCAAAAACTCTCCACCCTCTTGAGCTTCGATAAAAACGCAAATTGCTAGGTTCTTTGGTGTCATTAAGCTTACCTCTGCATAGGAAGAAACTCTTTGGAGGTGCAAAACAAAGTAGGCAAATGTGTGGAGATGGTGGCGGGATGTGAATGTTGTTTGCAAGTGGCTGCGAATGTTGCGGACGGCGTGGGCAGATGGTTGTTCGTTGTTGGCATCTAAATAAGAATACATAGCGGGTTTGATTATTACTTGCCTGAAATTGCAAGAGATTCAGCCCTCACCGAGAGCGATTTGATCCAAAGGATCCCATAATTCGGTGGGTGTGAATCCTCCTTTGATGGAGCTGAAGAATTTTTTCAAGAGACTTGCTACAGTAGCTGCAGTTTCGTTGTCTAGATTGACAGAAAACCCTGGTGTACCAAAAAGACCATCGCCATCCCATAAACCAACTCCACGCTTTGACTCCTCATAGGCCAATGAAATAACCGACTTTTCCATTGACGATTTCGAACTCACTGCGCTTCGATCCAGAAAACTCGGTGGATTTTCGAGTTTCAATGCCATATTTGAACCATTCGCTGCAACAATCGAAGTATCGCTTGTATTTTGCTGTTCTGGTGCAGGTGCTACAACGCTGAGTTTCCTGCTCTCAGTGAGAGAAATACGTTTCTGTTGGACAGTAGCTGCTCTTTCCAAACTACGTGTAGACGCAGCACTGCTTCTTTTTGTTCTCACTTTCGAACTTCTGCCCAAAGATACGGTGGGAAAGTGGTTGGCATAGTGCGCCTCGAATCTTTGCAACCAAGCCTTGACCCTTTTCACACTGCCTGGAACGCGATAAATTCCTTCAGTCTGAAGGAGGCACATCCGCTCGAGAAACTCTACGCATTGTATCACAATGTCCGGGATCCCGTTCTTTCCGGCTCTCGTGGCGGCCTCGAAAATTGTAGGCGTGACAGGTGGTTGGTTCATGTCTACTTTCTCCATATCCACGTCTAAACTGGAAGTATTTGACGTCTGCCGCGAAAGCGAAGAGAGTTGGTGGGTCAGTTGCTGGGTGAAAGACTGACGTCGTGAACGTGGATGGATCGTTTGCGAGAAGCTGGGTTCAAAGTCAATGGTCGGTGATTTCATTTCGTGAGAAGCCATAGTAGCTTCGTTAGTACTGGTGGGAGCTTCTTTTTCAGTCATTGAACTTCTGCGAAATGCTTTTGTAACAGTTTTTGCATGTGTGAGAACCGTGTGGAGGGCAGCTTGAACAAAACTTGGCGATCGCGACATCGCTTGTGGTGTGATTCCCTCTGGAGCCAAAAGATTGTCATTCGGGAGCTGTTGTACAGATTCTTCAATTGTTGGGAACTTGACATGATGTTGTTTGGTAGTGCTTGTGCGCGTTGCAACGTTCAACGAAAAGTCATCGGCAGCTTCAGTGTTCGGAGATGCCGACACTACGCATCCAGCAGCATCTCTTTTAGTGAGACTTGATCGTGGTGACCGAACTGCTCCTGAGTCCTGACATTTTGGATCCAAAATTAGGTTGCATTGGCGAAATTGAAAAACATTGAATCCAATGTCGGTTCATATTTTCATTGTTATTTAAACCCTACAAACGAGTTCCACTAGGACCTGGCAACTGCTCGAAATCATCAGGAGTGCTTTGAGTTTCCGAGCTCTCAACCAGTTTTCCCTTCCCCTTCCCCTTCACATCCAAATTCTGCATGCTCGGAACAATTTCCGCAGTACTATCTGAACCAGGAGGTCCCGGAACAGCGCGGGTTTCATCAATTGGAGAACCGTATTCGCGTGAAAACCCACTCATTTCAAATTCAAACTCCTCCTTCCTCTTCCAAAAAGCCAATCTCGCCGAGTTGTACTGCTCAATCGCGTTATTCAGCAGCATATTCGCACTCAAAAGTTTTTCCACCAGCAAAGGTTCCCTCACTTTAGGGATAAGGGCAACGATTCGGCATTGAATGTCGCAACATCGAAAGAAACCTTCTCGTGCAATTTCATTCTCGGAAATATCATGGCCGTCATTGTTTTGGTTCTCAACTGCAATGGTTTCGAGAAGCATGGTTGTGCATGACTCGGCAACTGAAAGGTCAAAAGCAATCCATTTTTGACGGTCTTGCAGAGAAACTTCAAAGATTTCAGGACTTTGGCGTCTAGGTTGCTGTTGTGGCTGCTGCTGCTGCCGTGCTTGCATGTGTGGTTGGCTTTGTAGTTGCTACTTCATTTGATCAGACAGACAATAGACACCTGAAGATAACTTACAGGAACATACAAAGGGGCATTTACGTCTTTGGATGGCAATGGCGGGACTGGTGCAGTTTGCACTGGTTGTACTCCTTGTGAATGAGATCTTGATCCCATGAACCCAGTTGTGGGCTTTCCACGCATGATCCGCTCATAGGCTCCTGGGGGCAGTCTAGCAAGAGATGCGGCCGAAAACCTATATCCGCTTTGAAGCAGAGTTTCAAAGAAAGCACGAATCTCGGGCGCTGGTTTGACGTCGAATGTCAATATTGATACCTGATTTTATAGAGCATTTCACCCACGATCTTCAGTTGCCCGAGCCCAATTCGCGATCATTTCCAAACATTGGCCACGGTTTTCAGGAGCAAGATCCTGCAAGGTATAGTCAGTGCAATAGTACTTTAAGTGCCCAGTGGAATCTTACCCTTCTTGCCAAGAAAGTTTCGAGAGCTTTCAAGTTATCTTTGGATGACATTTGAGAAACAAACGGTTTCTCGCAGTTCTTGTAAAATGTGTCCAACACCGTCAGAGTGTAATTGAGAGTGACTGTTTGATACCACCAGTGAGATTGGTTGTAGAAGCACATCAAACTCGTTCAACGAAGGAAGCCATACCAGGATCAGCTGCTTCCAATCTGTATCTAATAGCCTTGATGGCTTGAACGCATCTGAATAGTTCAACAGACTTGATTAACTTGAAACAATCAAATCTGAAAACAAGACTTTCACCCTTCCAATGGAGTCCCAGTTTGATAATAGCCTTTAATAAGCTCGATAGTGGTAAAGACAGCGGGATAGTCCACCTCAGGTGCTGCTGGATTCGTGCAGATATCTATCAAAGCCCTCAGCCACACACACCCAGTCGCATGACTGCACTGTCCCTGTAACCCCTTACCGATGATTGTTGTTGCAATTTCGCCCTCTGGCCGGCTGTTTGCGTCCTTCTTGAACAGATTGAACATTTCGCAGAGTTTCTCCAACTGAAACTAAAAGAAACGACTCACTGCTCAAACCTCGAATGGACACGTCACCGCTTGCATTCTCGTGGCTTTCCGTTGGCGTTGCCGGCGCCCAGTCCGCTGCCCCACACGCCGCAGCCCAGTCCCACTCTGACTCTGATAGCGCAAGTGCCACACAGTCCCATTCCCACCAACTCCCACTCTCGCTCTCAACCTCGCCGCGCTTCACATTCGACCGCATCGGCGACTCGTCGAGCGTCGAGCCGTTCGAAGCAATCGACGCGGACGACTTCTCGGAGGACGCAGCTTCAAGTCCAGGTGTGGATTCTCAGGTTTCCCCGCTGGCGCTACCGCTGCCAACCCCTGCAAATCCTCCGGCAGTGGACTCGTCCTCGCAGCTATTTGCTGAATCCACTGTTAGTTCTCCCTCGCGTCCAGTTGCTGAAGTCAGTATCTCCAAGGCCAACGAAAATATGCCCAAGTCATCCGAAAATGAAGGTGCAGCAAGTGGCAATAATAGTGACGACTGGTACGTTTGAATTCATATACTTTCAATGACTGTGTAATATTGAAGTTTCGCGAAGGATTTGGAAGTTGTTTGTGAATATGGGGAAGATTGGAGCGCTGAGTGTTTCTCTTGTTATCTTTACAAAGCTTGTTAGGTAAGCTGTTTCATTGGCTTTTTGTTTTGTACTAATCTTTTTGACGGCAGGCGTCTGTATCGGACAGGGTGGTCATTCTTCCGTTCCATCTCCTGAGAAATTAGGCTTTAACCTAGCAATAAACTTTCTACCACAAAATTTCAAAATACATGTACCTGTCTTAAAGTTTGGTGCTATTCAAGACGTCTGATTTGTATAGGTTCATATTGTTTAATAACTTCTCCCTGACGAAGACAACGTGGCCGAGTGGTTAAGGCGACAGACTTGAAATCTGTTATCCTCTGGATGCGCAGGTTCGAACCCTGCCGTTGTCGGTTTTCGTATTTGGAAGGTCGTGGCTGATTGATTATTTTTATCACTCACTTCTCGAGGAGTGAGTCTCTGCAAATTTTATTTTGAGGAGGAGGAGGAGGAAGCAAAAAAAAAATCTTTTTGCATACCATCCACACGGACAGTCTCTTTTGAGGCTTCATCACCAACGGTTTCTGCCGTTTCAGCACGACGAAATGATGGTTCGGGGGCGGCTCCTGCTATATCGACTGTGATTCGAGCGTCTAAACGAACACAAGCAACTCAAATCGACACACATGTCCCAGATTCGAAGCGAAGTAAATCTCATACCCAAGCTACAAGTGGTACGCTCTTGAATTAACCTTCATGAGGTGCTCTAAGTCACAAGATGGTAACAGCTCCCGCCGATTCGGGTTCTGGACTGTGACCTGCTATTTGTGTAAGGTCAATACTGGACTCTTGCAGTGTGAAACAACAAAGACAGGTTTCTCTTACAGTAGCAGAAGTACTTTCCAGTCATTGAGGACCTTAACTCGATCCAGCACTCTCGCATTGCAAAGCAGGCAATTCAATCAAACTCTAGACAAAGAACGTGAATAAAGGAATTCGCTTGCGACGTATTCCATCAGAAATACTTTCCTTTACTCGGGTTGTATCTGAGACGATACATTATGGACTGTTACAAGAACGCGACACAGTTGTCGTGGTAATGTTGTGCCCAAAAAACTTTACGTGACCAAACCGTCATTACCCGCAACAAATAAAAAGAACAAGATTGAATTGAAATCATGTCATAAATCTCTTCTTTTTTTTTTTAATCTGTGTAAAGAGTGAGTGATCCCTAGGGAAACTCTGCATTCAGGAATGTAACAGCCAATGAAAATTACTGATCAGCAAAAGGGTCCTCAGACTTGGCTTGATTTGCACCTGATCGAGAGCTATTGACTGGCGCCAAAGGAGCAGCAATTGGTTTTGAGTTTGAATTTTCAGCGTTCGTCGGAATGGCAGTCGCGGCAGCAATAGGTGGTGATGATGGAGGCACTTGGACCGAATCACTCACATCAATTAAAACCCCTGTGTTGGTGCCTGCCACAGGTCGAGCATTATGGTTGTTGTATAACTCCAAGGCAGCGACAATCGCGCTGTTGGAAGTGATCAGCTTATCCAACAAATCAGATTCTTGAACCTTTTCAATGTGCCCGACGATTCTCCTTTGAATATCCAGGCAGCGGTTGTAAGATTCCTGAGAGCATAATGAGCGATGAACATCAATTTAAAAAGCCAACAATAAAAACATACAACTGCGATTTCGTTGGTCGTAATATCGACGCCAGGTTCAGCAAAACTGACTGTTTCAACCAACATGGAGACAGTGTTTTCGACCAAAGAGCAGTCATGGGCAACCCACTTTCTTCGTTCTTCTTCACTGACACTGGTAATATCTGGACGGGATTGCACCAAAGGAGTCTGAACAATTTGGGGGGCTGCATATACAATGCGAGTTCCAAGGGGCAACGCTGGTGCATAGGCGTTTGGCACCACCAGAACCGTTCCTTGTTGTGGATACACCAGATGTGTGGGGCGGAGCCTCTCCAAATCTTCAGGAGATATCTAATTGATTGTAACAGTTTCAATATCTTTCGAACTCTGTAACATAGTGCCGAACCTTTGCCAGAGCTTGAACGGAGAAGCGATATCCGGCACGAACAAGTGTTTCAAAGAATCGCTTCATCTCCGGGATATCGGAAGTATTAGCCCAGTCTGCAATCATTTCCAAACATTGACCACGGTTTTCAGCCGCAAGAGTCTGTTCACGTATTTAAATTCAAGTTCTCAGCTTGTGAAGTGTTTTCAAAAACAAAACTCAAACCGTTGTTTCCAAGAACTTTTGAAGATGCTTTAGGTTGTCGGAAGAAGCAACTTGTACTTGGAATGGTCGATCACAGTTCTTGTAACAGGTATTCAACAATGTCAACGTGTAGTTTACGACAACTGGCATTTCAGATTAGACCAAAAAACTAAGCTGTGTAATGATTACGGCGACTCACTAGGACTGGTATCATCAAGTCTGAACCGAATCGCTTTCAACGCTTGCAAGGCTCTTTGGTAAAGCTCATTTAAAAAGGTTGTGATCTCATGCAGATCATGTTAAGCACACACACCCTTCATTCGGAGTGGAAGTGACATAGTACTTTTTGATCATTTCAATCACAGAAAAGACCCCCGGCCAGTCGACTTCGGGAGATGCTGGGTTCGTAACAACATCTGATCGATTGTTGGAGTGGTCAGCTCCACAGTAGATTCTCTTCAGTCTCATATGGAAACAAAGGTCTCACCAATGATGATTGAGGCGATTTCACCAGTTGGACGGCTGTTCTTGCCAAAGAGTTTGGAGAACATGGTTTTTGTTTTGGGCACTCTATTTATTCCCATATCACATCAATCAATATTACCATAAACTCAATAATCGCTTGCTTGAAAAATAAAGAGTTAGAAAAGTAAAAGAGGGACGCTGTTTCTTTCAACTGACAATTTTCCCTTTAATTCCCAACAAAAAACCCCCTCTGCCACCAGTCCTCAACAAAAATTAAAAGGATCGTACTAGCGTGAAACATGGAGATTGTATACGTTTATCAGCGCAAGCGAAGAGAGTTTGGAAAGCAAACCAACTTCCGCGACCGGCTATGCGAGACTGGGATATCGATTCCACCTGATCCAGGCTACATCAAAAACTATGTCGAACGAAACCCGTGTTTTGCCGAAGTTCAAAGTGTTCCTGAAAAAAGTGAGCACGAGGTAAAAAATTATCCTGGTGTTTTGGCTTGATCCTGGATGTGATTCTTGTGATCAACTCTTTCTACAACGACTAACAACCAAAAAAAAAAAAAAATAGGTGAATACCGAATCTTTTGTCTTGTGCAGCAGGGGAATCCTCCATATTCAAGGAGGTTGGCCGAAAGATGTCGATTCAACAGACGTGGAGCATACGATCCGTTACAAGAAAAAGATTGAAAAGGATGAAGAGTATATGAAGAGTGTTCAGATAATGGGCAATACAATGGAACACTGCATCAAACAAAACAACGCGATTGACATTTATGAAGAATATTTCATTGATACGCCTGATGCTGCTACAGTGGATCCTCCAAATGCGAAATCATTGAATGTGTACAGGTTTGATATCATGTTTTTTTTTCTCAAACACATCTCCTAAAAAAACAAACTCCGCCAGAGATCCAAACAAAATCAAGCGTGCAGCAACATACGTTTCATGGTATCCTGATGATGGCCATAAAATCGCTGTAGCCTATTCCCAACTTGAGTTTCAAAAGACACCCGCCAATATGTCCTTTGATTCATATATTTGGGACGTGGAAAACCCAAATGTTCCAGATCAGACGTTAACTCCGTCGAGTCCTTTGGTTTGCATCAAATACAATCCAAAGGACCCACATATTCTTGTTGGGGGATCATATAATGGACTACTGTGTAAGTGATACAATAGTCCCAGGAAAGATCCGGAGATTTTAATTTCTTTTGGTGTGTTATTTCTCCAGCGTATTGGGATACTAGAAAGGGTGCATACCCTGTGGATACTTCGACAATTGAGAAAAGTCACAGAGATCCAGTGTATAATTTATCGTGGGTGCAATCAAAATCTGGTGAGGCTCAACCATTGCAATTTTTTTTTAAATGCCACACATACTAAGAACCCGGACGCTTGTTTTTTTCTTCTTTGCGTTCTTTCTTTTTCAGGATGTGAGTTCTTTTCGGTTTCAACTGACGGACAGGTCCACTGGTGGGATATTCGTAAATTCGCAGAACCGACGGAAAGTCTCTTGTTGGACCCGGAGAAGAACGGGAACGTTGTCGGTGGAACCGTTCTTGACTTTGAAACCACAATGGTGAGATTAACGATCATATTCACTCCATGAACTAACCAACCAAAAAAATCAAGCCAACGAAATTCATGGTTGGAGCCGAAAACGGATCAATCTTCATGTGCAACAAGAAGGCAAAGAATCCCGGTGAAAAAATCACCCACGTCTATCCAGGCCACCATGGGCCCGTGTACGCCCTCCAGCGGAATCCATTCTTTACCAAAAACTTTCTATCTGTTGGAGATTGGAAAGCGAGCGTAAGTGGTCCCTTTGTTTTTTATTGATAATTGTGTGTGTAGAATGGCAACCAAACAAAAACAAAAACAACAGATTTGGGTTGAAGATATCAAATCCCCCATCATGTCGACTAAATACTCAATGTCATATCTCACGGATGCGTGTTGGTCCACAACACGTCCCTCTCTGTTTTACACTGCCAAAATGGATGGAACAATTGATGTTTGGGATTACGTCTTTAAACAGAATGAACCAACGCTAACAGTGCAAGTCTGCCAAGCGCCGTTACATTCCATCAAAGTACAAGATCATGGTAAATTAATAGCGGCTACGGCTCGCGATGGGACTACGACAATCTTGGAAGTTAGTGATGGGCTTTCGAAAATCCAAAACAATGAAAAGTCAATCTTTTCTCAGGTAAAAAAAAAAAAAAACAGTTTTTTTGGAGGGGCGGAGAATAAGAGAAAAAAACACGTATTTAAATGATTCATAGATGCTTGAAAGAGAGGCAAAACGCGAAAAAACACTTGAAGCCGCCGCCCGTGAAAAGAGAATCAAGGCTGCGCAAAAGAGACCTAATTCATCAAACCTGAAACCGACTGGCACGCTTTTGGATGAATTGATCAAGACTGCTGACGATGAATTTTTCCAAACCATTAATGATGGATTGTGCGAAGGGGATGACGGATGGTTGGCACGGCCTGCAGAACCGGCGGCTTGAAAAAAAAAACCCCCCAAAAGTTCTTCCTTGATCTTTTATTTAAAATACTCTTATTTTATTTTACTTTTTTTTTGCTATAGTTTAATAATAAACAGTGGTATAAACACACATTTTCAAATACCCAGCTCTTTCACTAGAAGATTTCTTGGGGTTACTTCAAATTCCATCTCTGGAGAGCAAGTCATTTGTTCTTTAAGACGCAGGACATTTCTTCGCTTGTCTTTTACTTTTTCCATAGTTTTGGCTATTACTTTCCGTTGCTCGAGCATTTCGTCTATCTGCATCTGAGCCTTTGCTTGCTGAGCTTGATGAACAGCGATTTCGTGACGCAGCCGCCCGTTTTGGTGATAGTTTCCAGATGGACTTGTATCAACATGCACTTTGAGAGACTGCATCAAATTCTAAATCAGGACCCAAAGAGGAAACATTTGAAAAAATAAGATGAATTACATCTCCCATGGCATCAATTAAAGTCTGCACTTTGGCCATCCACGTCAATTCGATTTCTGCTTGAGCAGTTCTCCAATCCACCTTGATTTGTTCTAGCTCCTGAGCTCGCTTCCGAATGTGATTATCCCGTCCGATTTTAATTTCTTTAATTTCGTTGAATATGGCGGTGGGGTTAGATTCTTTGAGTGATTTGAATTCCATCAGTTTGCTGATTTCAAGGGTGATTCTGTCGACGGTTTTTTGTGTCATGTCCACTTTTTGGACAAGTTCTGTTAAATATATATATGTTTTTTTTTTGTTTGATGTTATAAAAGTGTGCTGTTGGGAATATATGAGGTCTCCTAACTGTCTATTTCTTGATCCGCTTTGCTTTCAAAATCATCAAATGTTCCTTGCAGAATCTGAAATTGTCGTTTACGTTCGCGATCGATACGTATAATATCCAGTGTTGAATCCTCATTGCATTCGAGTGTTTGTGAAATTTTGGTGTTCTGTGAATCGTTTCGAGTATTAATAACTTGAACCACACACAAATATCAATACCCACTGTTTTATGGGTAATTTCTTTGTGTTTTTCTCGGAGTTCGGCGTTTTCTTTGCTCCTGTTTTTTTTTTAATTTTAGCCCCATTAATTGGAGGCCAAGAGATGTGTCTTACAGCTCTTGGAAGTAGGAATGATAATGCTTGAGTGATGTGGTTTTGGCAACAATTCTACACGGGAATACAAATGTCAGTACTTAGACTCAAGAACAACTTTGAAAAAAATAAAGTTCTCAACTGGATCCGAAGTTGCTCCAACACCTCCCACTTCCCAAGCAGGAAAGACTTTGCCTTCTCCTTCTCTATATATCGTTTATACTTTTCTGGATTCGATACTTTCAACAATCGAAGTTCATTTTCATTAACAGCCTCGTCCCTCTCCTTTTTTGAAACCCCCGCGGATGGACCATCAAAACCCCCCGTTCCACTTCCAACTGTATATTTTCTACGAGAAACAGCCCACGCATGTTCCTTCATGGCTTGGGCTCCTTGTATTCTCTTGCTGTGTTTAGAACTAAAGTCATTCTTTGCGCGTTCCTGTTTTTTCTTTTCAGCAACATAGTAATTGGCGGCTATGACGGTAGGTATGGCGAGTCCAGGACCACTCAATTTTACACCCTTCAAGTTTCGCCGGAGGAATCGGAAATGAGGGTCTCTTGGACCTCCTCGAAATTGACCTGTTGTGCTTGTAAAGAGGTCGATTTCCTAGTTTTTATCAGATTATGATTAGAACCTTCAAAAAGCTGAAGAAGACAAAAAGAAGTAGAAAGGAAGGATGATATTACAGATGCTGTCAGTTTGGTGATGGTTGGAATAGCGTGAAGTGATCCACGCCTTCCCAAAAGGACATCTCCTGGACTTGTTACTCGAAGCGGCGCGGCTATTCGATCTGAATACCGACCTGTGACAGGCGATGGTTTGTTTATCAAGACAGATGCAATGTTGAGCAGGTGTTGATTCTGAGCACTGATTCCAGTTCCTGGAACACTGGTATTTCCGATAGCATTTCCGACACCTTCTTCTGGAATACCTGGGACTGCAACACTACTCTTACGACTATTTCCCCTAGATCCATCGTTGTACATTGATACGCGACCTGTAGGAGGAAGGCCAGTGATTCTGTCAGCATCTTCGTCTGTGTAGTTGTGAGAATGCCGGAATTCGGGCAGTTCAGATTCAAGGGATTGTTCAGACTCTGTGTGCGCTTTTGCGGCTTCTATTGCAGCTGCTTCTTGGTCTTTTGCCTCTTGAATGGCTGCTAATTCTCGTTTCTGCACGGCGGCAGCTTCAGCGGCTATGCGTTTTTGTTCATCGGCGCTTTGTCTGCTGACGCTTCGCACGTATTCGTCGTACCCCATTCGACGTGAGTGTGATTCCCAAGAGGTGATTCCACTTCTGGAGCTAAGTGGCCGGTTGCTGTGCCTTGATTGTGTAGGAACAGGCTTATCTTGCTCAGAAATGGGAATGTAAGCAAGCCCAGAAGAAGGAGGCGGAACGAACCCTACAGTAACATTCGCCTTTACTCCTGCTTTTGTGGATAGTTTCGTTTCCTTTAGTCCTACTTCTGCTTTGAAAGGCTTTGAGAGTGATGGTGTAGCGGTGTTTGGGAGTGGTTTGGTAGATTCCGAAGTGGTATATCTTTCTGTTTGAGGAGGAATGACGGGACTATTTGCTTGAGGTTTTATGGAAGTGATTGGATAGGCAACCCTGTTGTATTTGGGCACCCTGTCCCGCAAGGCAGTTGGATCCAGTTTCCTGATAATCTTCCTGGGCGGAGCTACTTCTTTTGCCTTCGCGTTTTCGTCGTCGTTGTTGGCCGACGACAGCATTTTGAGCTGGGTGTTTTGGCGCTTTGGCTTTGCCTCGTGCGACGCCTTCAGCTGGGCAATGATGTCGCGCATGCCGGCCTCCGCCTTCTCGACGGTGCTGAAGCGGTCTTTGGCGGCCGCCGCGCCGGTTTCTGCGTCCGGCGCCGCCGCCGCCGCCGACACAAACCGCGGCGGCTTCGACGCGCGCGCGCCAGCTTTCCGCTTCGCCTTGCGGCGCGCGGCAGCGGCGGCGGCGTCGGAGTCGGAGTTTGAATCGGCGTCGGCGTCGCCGTCGGAGTTTGAACTCTCCGCCGACGCGCTGCTGTCGCCGTCGCCGTCGCCGTCGCCGTCGCTGCTGTCGTCGCTCTCTTCGTCGTCCTCGGCGACGCGTTCAACAACGTCGTATTCCGTGTCACGATCATCGTCTTCATCTTCCTCTTCATCATCGTCCTCGAAATCATCGGCTTTCTTGCTCTTTGCGTTTCGCCCGGCTTTAATATTTTTGGAGGGCGCGACTGAAACGCGTTTGCTCCCAGAAACCTTGATGACGCATTTGCGATCTGCCATCCTGCTTTCTTTTCTTTTTCTTTGCAAAAAAAAAAAAAAAAATTAATGGTATGTCTTTCACCACTCCTGCAAATAGATTAAACTCATTCGTGTTGTCCATCAAAAGTTCCGTCTAGATCCAGATACGTAAGTTCAAAATAATTCTGTGGCGTCGGCAGCTTTAGAACTGACATGACCCAGTTTCAAGAAACTCCATCCACAAGAGTTCCACAGGCGGTTCCTTGGGAAGGGGGTCCGACCGGATGGAAGAGAAGGCCTAATGAGCTGGCGGACACCCAGCATCCACAGAGGTATCGCTATCTTTGTGTTTGGTGGTTGCTGTACTACTCAGGAGTCAGGATGAACTAAGTATAAGTTCTGCAGGATCCATCACCACTTGTAACGGAAGCGCGCTGGTTCGAATGGGAGGAACAACTGTGATTTGCGGTGTCAAGGCTGAAGTTGCCATCCCCGACACAAACCACCCCACCACTGGATTTCTTGTTCCCAACGTTGATTTTCCTCCTATTGCTGGATCCCAGTTTAAGCCAACTGCACCTGGAGAGTTTACTCAAAGTATCAGTGAAATGATTTACCGAATTGTGAAAGGGTATGGTTTTTTTTTTTTTTTTTTTAGTGTTTAAGTCTTTGATCTCACACCTTTCATAGAAATAACGTCTTGAACCTTGAATCTCTATGCATCGAGCCTGGAAAAGCTGTTTGGACGCTCCACGTAGATATCGTGTTTTTGAATTATGAAGGGAACCCACTTGATTCTGCGTTATTGGCCCTTACTTCAGCTCTGGCAGATACAAAACTGCCTCGGGTTATTTACTCCGAAGTGGAAGGGACTGTTCGAGCCATAGAATCATTCAAGGAGCGAAGTGTGTCATTGGAGCTGAAGAGAATCCCGTTTGCTGCGACTTTTGGAATCTTTGAAGGGCCAGAAAATGTGGAGGCTGGGAAAGCAGGCTCGAAGGCTGCTATGGCCGATCCAACGGAGGAAGAAGAATCAGTTTTGTTGAGTACCATAACGATTGTTGTTGATGGTAAGAGTGAAGATTTGATGGGAACCTTTGGGGGACAAGTTCCTTTGCCACTGTTGGATATCTGTATCTCCCAGGCAAAGAAGCGAACTCTTGAAATCAAGAAGCTTTAAGTTATTTGAAGAAGAAAACATCAATGTGTTGGTATTTCTTTTATTTTGAGGGAACAATCCCAGGAAAATAGGATTTAGCGGTACAAGTAATCAGCCTTCAAGTTACGTGCGATTTCAGGCTCCCACTTGTCTCCATTTGCCAACAGCTTTTCCTTGTTGTACAGCAATTCTTCGTGAGTCTCAGTGGCGTATTCGAAGTTGGGGCCCTAATTTCGAGTTTCAGTGTTCCAGGACTCACAAAAGAGAAACACTCTGTAATTTTCTCTCACCTCGACAATAGCATCTACAGGACAAGCCTCCTGACACATTCCACAGTAAATACACTTTGTCATGTCAATATCGTAACGAGTAGTACGACGGGCACCGTCTTCACGTGGTTCAGATTCAATAGTAATAGCCTGAGCAGGGCAAATAGCTTCGCAGAGCTTGCAAGAGATGCAACGCTCCTCACCTAAGAGGCGTGAACAAACACAAAAAGTAAGCCCATATCCCACCAAAAAAAAAGACAATATGCCGCGCTGTGCTGCCCCATACCAGTAGGATATCTTCGCAAAGCATGTTCCCCTCGGAATCGAGGACTCAAAGGACCCTTCTCGAAAGGGTACATGATAGTGTAAGGCGTCTTGAACATTTGTTCAGCTACAAGCCACATTGTTCGCAGGATTTCAGTGAGAAAGAGGTGTTGCGCGGCTCTTTTTTTTCGGTTTTTTTAAGGCGGAAGCGATGTGCGGTTATTTAGTCGTCTTTTGTGATCTGTACTTGGGACTGTCGTTCAAACATGAAAGCCCACTCACTTGTCGAGAGTGCCCTCCCTGTACTCGGCAGATTTAGCAGCCGCATCAAGACGGTGTCTGCGAGAAGCCTGGACAGAGTCCTGTCTGAGATGGGTTGGGGTTGTGTAGAAGCGAACGGCAATAGGTCCTAAAAAGAACCAAATCAGTCTCCCGATCCAGCAGCAGCAGCAACACCTCTGATGAGAGAACTCACTCGCCACTGGAAATGCTGCAGGGCGCCCAACAACACTGGCGAAGCTGCGTTTAGCAAAGATGCCAACTGACTGCATTTTTAGCCCTTTTCCTTTTTTTATTCAATGTCATTTTACGCGATCGACTTGCTATCAACAAAACGAGAAAATAAACACATTGCTTGCGATTTTATTTTCACAGTTTTGGTGCAGGTGCACGATTCTTTTTTTGAGGTTTGCGAACATTCCAGCCCAATGATGACACAAGTGAGTTGAACCAATCTACAAAACAAAACAAAAGTTCGTATCTGTAAGTGTATGCAGCCCATACGTGGCACATGTGCCGCTGAAAAAAAATAACCTTTTGAGGACGACTCTCGGCAAATACTAGGGAATGGTGACGACACTGCAGTTCGAATGACAACCGAGTTACCTTCCTTGAGTTCAAATCGATCGCGTCCATCAAACGATATCTAGATTTTTTTTCTTGAGTTATAAAAAGAGGTTTGTCTCTTTTTTTCTTTCTTTTGAATTACCCATGCAGTGCTTCGGGCATTGTGAGAAAGACTGAGACGGAGGTCCAAACTGGAGGGTAACAGCATAGGTCGGGCAGTGAGAGTGTGTGGACAAATTGGAGTAACTGTTTGTTTGTTTTTTTTTTTTTTTTTTTTTTTTTTTGATCAGAATGATGTGTGGGGGTGATTTTCTTTTCATTGACAGCTTACCAAGAACAGAAGATTTTGACGGATGAACAAGCGGTCCCCCGGCACTCAAGTTGTATGCAGTTGATCCAGTCGGTGTTGCAATCACCAGGCCATCTGCAAGCACTGTTGAGATATGATCACCATCACCACTGGTTTATCATGTAATTTTAACGTCAGTTAATTAAATCATTGCAACTGAAATATTTGTTTGAATTGTGAGAGCACTTACAACAGATCCAAGTTAACCATTGTAGAATTGACACCACGATCCACTACAACCTAGTATTTTTTTAAAATATCGTAAGAAAATTATGATGTTTTGATTAATCATGATATAGATTTACTCACCTCGTTCAAAACTTTCCGAGAAAACACCAAATCACCCAATTCAGATTGTGGAGAGTCAGAGGCATGATTCTTATGGTACACATCAGCCTGTAACCGCATTCTCAAGTTCATATGCTGTGGTTTCCCATCCAAAATGTCTTTGAGAACTGTTTCATATGTATTGTGCTTGAAGACAGTCAAGAATCCAAGAGATCCCAAGTGAAAGGGGATAATGGGCGGTACTCGATCCTACAAAATTACATAAAAAAAAAGAACATGCTCATGTGTCCCAAAAGCGACTGTTACAAACTTGAAAAAGACTGCTGGTGTACAAAACAGTTCCATCTCCTCCCAAAGTAACAACCACGTCAATATCATTTCCATGGACTGAACAATACTCTGGATCCCAATGACTTATCATATTCGGGTATTTTGAAGATAGTTCAGCTGGAAAAACAAAAAGGAATTCGCGATTAGATCTAGTTAGATCTTTTCGCAGATCGGTGAACCAAACCATTCATAGCCACTCCAGGTCCAATCTTTGCCTCCACTCCACGTTGGGCCAAGAATTCAGCCATAGTGAGGGTTAGATCTTCAAGGTTAAAGTGTGGGCGTGTCACAATTAGAACTCTCTTAATGTTTGGAATTGAGATTTTGGAGGACCGGGTATCATTCAGCGCCTGACGAAGTCTTTTTTGAGGGAGACTCTTTGTTAGATTGAAACTTCAAGATTGTACCCTGGGATTTCAGCTCTCACATTGACGAAGAAGTGGCATAGTCAGCGATGGGCAGCAGCGACTGCTTGCTTGGACCACCAACAGCTGAGGCTGGTTTCTTTGCGGTTGAATGCATTGGGAGTGTGGTGATGCGGCGGGAGGCTTTGAATCGAAGCGCGTGGTAGAGATGTGTTGGATTTCGAGGAAACATTATTTCGTGATTTGAATTTGCAAACTGTCTCAAAACTGCCGGCTATGGCAGGACTTCCGAATAATTATACCAGACGGATGAAGAACTGCACCTATTTTGCCTGCCCATTGTGGGGTGACTGCAAAAAAATAGCTGTTTTCATTGTTGGCTTCAGCCACCACAAAGGCAGCTTAACTTGAACCACCATGAATTTGATTCTATTGAGTCTGCTGCTGCTGCCAGCATGTATTGCAGCAAGGTCGAGTCCAGAAAAGGCGGGCTCTTCTTTCTCGATAGCTGTCGTTGGCCCCTTTTCGTTATTCCCCAACGTTACGCTGAATGGTTCTCTTGTAACTGGAGGCATGGATAGCGGGAGATTAATTGCAGATTATGCAAACGAAAATTACGACAATGATTCTAGCAATCTCAAGTCCTTCTTCTGGGAGCAATTGATGGTTTCGTTTGCGATTGAAGATGTCAACAATGATGCGACCGTGTTTCCAAATACAACCATCCATGTGAAGCGGTTCAACAGCTTTGACCTGAAAAATAGAGGAGCCTCGGGGTATGCTGCTCAAGTCGCTCGAGAAATATTTGAGGATCACAAGGATGTAATTGCAACTGTGGGAGCCATCAGCCCACTCTTTCAGGAATTGCAATCGTATAACAATGTATGAAGGCAATTGAAATCATTTTATGAAGCAGCAAAAACACGTTCAACTCATTTCAACGCATTAGATTCCCACCTGCGGAGTCGGAAAGTCCAACCCAGAATTTCTAAACAAACAAAACTATCCATACTATTTTTCCACGCAATCATTCTCTGGAAGTACACGAGCCGTAGCATCTCTTCTATCCTATTGGAATATTACGAGAATCGCCCTAATTACAGACACTGGCTCCCAGGAACTCATCAACGTGCTGCAGCGACGAGGCATACAGATTGTGTACAAATACAACGCCAAGAAAGTGTCGGCTGATGGAATCGAAGATATGGGAAACTTTATTCAGTATTATGATGCTCGATATATTGTTTTGGACACGAGATCTGATGTCGGCGGGTTGATATATTTTACACTTTCTGCGTATGTGCCCCAGACCTCCCAATTAGGTTAATGCTATAGAAAATATCTCACTTTTTGATTAAGGTTAAAGCTGGCTGTCGGCCCAAAGTTTGTTTGGTTGGCTTTGAAGCCCCCACTCCCGATGCCACAGGGCGAACAAAGTGCGTTTGAATCTCTACGACAACCCTGATTAAACCTCTTAAATTAGTTTTCGGTGTGGAATCTTCAAAGTCTCTTAAGGGCTTGATTTTGCTTGCTGCTGCCAATGAGCCGTCTCCATACATTGGCGAAATGTATAAAGGATTGGAGAACCAATTGAACAGAATCGTATCTTCGTTTGGGTACTGTCATAAATTAAAAAAAAAGAAGGGGGATTCTGACTGAAATCTTGAACCAGAGTGACATTCAATGAAACACACAGATTCTACCCTCGGAATGGCCCGGCAGCCTATGATTGTGCACAATTACTTACTCGAGGGATATATAAAACAATGCTGCGAAATAAGATGTCTGTCCGTATGTTGGCCTCTGGTGGAGCAGGTTCACTCTTCAATTTTACAGCCTTCGTGAATACAGGTCAGTGTAATACAGTCGGCATGTAAGACTCGCCTCCTCTAAAGAGCAGTGATGACAGGATATAACGGATTTACCGGAAATCCAGTGAGGCTGAACAGGCAAACTGGTGAACTCAGTGCGTAAGTGTGAGCAAACTGTTGTTGGCTCAACTAAACGTATTTTAGAACGCCGCTGGTGTTTTACGCTGATGACAATTACCAATACAAATGTTTGTAAATATTTGAATTCGTTGTTTTTTGTTTAGACTGTATTTAATTGAAAAACCAGTGTTTGGTGTATTCACACAACCAAATGCCACTTCAGTCAACAATCGCAGCAACACAAGTACCCAATGGACTTCTGAAAACCAAACTAATGGAAATTGGAGCAGATCTGCAATGATTTTTGAGTCTGTAGCGGGGGTAAAGCCAGTATTCTTCGACGGGACGACGAATATGCCTGATGATGGAAGAGAAGTTCCAACAGTCTTTACTGACTCTATTATTCCACCTTATTCCGAAATTGGAATTAAGTTGCAGGTATTCGAAGGGCTCGGATTTGCTCTTTGTGCTTTATATCTGGCGGTTCTGATCAAATTCCGGACATTAAAAGCTGTTAAAGCCGGAAGTGTCAAATTTACATTTATCACAATATTGGGGGCGCTTTTGGAATATTCGACAAACGAATTGCACTTGAACTACCCTTCTTCGACCAAATGTTATTTGTCTGTTTGGTTCAAGTTAATGGGGTTTATCTTCATATTCGCTTCTGCGATCGTGAAAAATCGTAGAATCTATTTAATATATTCGGGCTTCAAATTGACCAAGAAAAAAGCGTCCGATTGGTATAATTTGCTGCTGCTGTGTTTTCCCGTTGGGCTAGAAATCGTAAGTGTTGCGTAAGTGTTGTATGAAGAACGCCTCAATCGCTCACAGATGCTTTTAGATCCTTTTAACGGGATGGACAGTTTTTTCAAATATTACGATTCAGAAATCTGAGCGGCCTGATGCTCTTGTTCGGGAATTCACTTGTACATATGGCTATCCATATTCACAAATAGGTTTAATTTTCGAAAATATCCTCACATGTTACAACGCTTTAATTTTCCTGGCTACACTTGTCGTAACAGTCAAGCTGCAAAACGTTTCCGGCATTCATTCAGAGTTCTCGTATCTCGTCATTGTGACGTCGTCTTGTATCGTTGGTTACATCCTCGACCATTTGCTTAAACACAAAACGAAGCTGGAGATCGATTATCAATTTTTGCAAGCCACGATCATTTGGGTTTTGACAACTCAAGCGGTACTTATGCAGTTCGCAACAAAGGCAACAGCGGTATCGTATGAAATAGCAGATCAATTACAGAAACGCATTTCGGGGCTTCAAAATAGCGGCATTAAAAAGTCAAAGAAGTCACTCATTCCCGATTCTCCACAAGCTAAACATCTCCCTTCATTGCCTCAGACGTCACCACCAATAGAAACAGAAGGAGTTTCAATGAAAGGGAAATCCAAGTCTCTTTCATCCTTGAACCGTGCTGGAAAAGTCGCGTCTGTATCTACACTGAATGGTGTTAAAGTGCCAGTCAAAAGCGGCCAGGTAGTACTTGCCACCAATCTTCACCACGCAAATAGTATGCCGCGGTTATTTTCGAACCATTTGCGTACCACTGAGTTTGGATTTGACAACAAGGTATATTGATCTCACTTGAACAATACCGAACTGATTGATTGAATTCATAGTTCCACGCCGTGTACAAGTTTGAATCCATGTTTGCAAAGTGGAATCACGTGTGGGTTTCGGTGGGGAAGGTGCGCGGAACAATAGTGATCTTACTTTTGCCTGCTGAGGATGATACAGACTCGCCTAGCCGCGTTTTTTCAGAAGTGGGCGGTAAGCACACCCGGACAGTGCAAACAATAGTAGCAGGTTCTATCCAGCAGTATCGCGTAAAGTTGACGAGCGGAAATCAAACGCTAGTGCTAGATTTTATAGATCTCACACAGTTTAAGTTGTTTGATGAGTGTGTGGACAAGTACACAAAATAGCTTTCTTATGATTCGTTTTATTCATCAAAAAAATGGGTTTGTTGTTTCCAGTCGCGGGACTACTTTCGCTGGCATCCGCGGTTGTCCAGGGCTACGGGCTATACGAAGCCGAAGACTTTGATTCCTGGCGGGTGACTTTGACGATTGCCTGTTTGGGACTGGGTGTTGTTCTGACATCTCGGCTGACGCCATCCACACGCTTGACTCTTCCTTTCCTTTCGTTGGCGTCGTTGTTCCAGTTTCTGATTTCGATCGCATTCTACGAATTCATCGAGGACTTGTTTGGGGCTGTGGCATTTGCGTTAAGTGCACTTGCCGTGGTCGGGTTGCTCAAAGTTGTTCCTGATGAGAGCGGGTACCAAGAGGTCTGGCGTCTCACATGTCTGCATATCCAGTTTAATGGATTTAATTAGATTAGCAACCAAGGATCGAATCCGAAGCCCAGCCAATCACTGTTTTCAATCTTCACTTTCGGATTTATGTCGCCATTGATGAAGCGGGGCACCGAACAGAAGGTCACCCGATTCGATCTTTACGATCTTGATAAAGAAAACAGGGCCCCGCATTTGTTTGGGTTGTTTGAGGCGCGTTATTATGGAAACTTGACGGAATCTAGCAATTTGGTTCACTTTTTCAGATCGTTGACTCCTTACTTTGGCTGGCCTTTTATTATTTCGTGGGGGTTCCTCTCTTTAAGCATTTTTATGGAGCTGTCGCAACCAAAGCTAATTGAATGGACCCTTGGTTACTTGACGGATGAGTTGGCTCCAGTGGATCAGGGATATCGGCTTATTGCATTTGCATTTGTACTGGCAGTGCTCTCACCACCGCTTAAGGAACAATACTTCAACTGCATGCTTGTGACGGGCATCAAGATTCGAACTGGTCTCGTTGGCGCAATCTACAAGAAAGCTCTTCGCCTTTCCCCTTCGGCCAAACAGGAATTCAGTCAGGGATACATCCAAACATTGCAAGCTGTAGATGCTGAAACAATTAACTTGCTTCCACGTCAAATTTATAATGGAATGTTCAAGGCTTTGGTTACGTTGACAGTGGTCTTCTATTTGCTGTATCAACAAATCGGACTGGCGTTCTTACCTGGATTCTTGATTGTCCTTCTTTCATCGCCTATTCAACTTCAATTCACAAATAGAAGTGGTATCATGGCTGGAAAGCGACTGCAGGGTATGCGTTCAATGTTGCGGGCAATATATTAATGTTAACAATTTCAACAACAGCGATGGACAAGAGAATCCGCTTAATGGGAGAAACTTTGAAGGGAATGCTGGTTGTTAAGTTTAACTGTTTGTCTGGACCAATGAAAACAGCAGTTACGTCTTGAAGAGTATCTGTTACATATCTTAACCCTCCCGTACCTCAGATTAAGTCTTTTCGTCTTAAAGAAATGGATTTTATCAGAATCTCCCTTATGTATGAGTCAATAGGATCAATCATTTGGCAACTCCAACCATTTCTGATTGCCCTGTCTTGTTTTGGAACATACATGGTGGTCCTCGGAAACACTCTAACTCCTCAGAAGACTTTTACTACATTGGCTCTCTTGGGAATGATGAATCGACCAATGAATTGGCTGAGAAACTTGTTTGTCCAGATGAAGAAGATTTTGATCAGCGGACGCAGAATTGATGCGTTTCTGAAAGCGGAAGAGATACAGAGTGCTAATGAAAATGAATTTGCTGAAAGTGGCTTTGTCAGAATCGTGGACAAAATTTCTTCGTCGGAAGAGGAAGGCACAGTTGCGGTGTTTGTCAGAAATGCGAAAAGTGCGTGGTGCAAATCAGACCCTGTTTGCATTCAAGTGGATCAAATCGCCATCAAGCAAGGTGAATTATTGGCTGTTGTTGGGAGAACTGGCGAGGGCAAAAGTTCCTTCATTTCGATGCTACTGGGTGAAATGGTCAGTGTCAGTCAGTTTTTACTTCTTCTCTGAATAACTTTACAGTACTTGATATCCGGTATCGTCAAGATCTACGGAAAAGTGGCGTACGTATCTCAGCAATCATGGATCTTGTCTGGAACTATTCGAGAGAATATTCTTTTCGGTCGCCCCTTCGATGAATCAAAATACGCCTCTGTCCTTGACACATGCGCTCTTTTTCGAGACTTGGAACTTTGGGAAGCCGGTGATATGACGGAAATCGGAGAACGTGGTATCAATCTTTCTGGGGGACAAAAACAAAGAATCAGCTTAGCTCGGGCTATATACAGCGACGCCGATTTATTCTTTTTCGATGACCCACTTTCAGCTTTGGACGCGCATGTGGGGAAGCATATCTTCAACAAAGTACTAAAAGAAGATGGTGTCTTGAAAGGAAAGACAAGAGTCATTGTCACGCACGGAATACATCATCTTCCTGCTGTGGATCGGATCTTGCTGATAAAGGATGGCCAAATTCTTGAAAGGGGGACTTATTCTCAGCTGGTAAAGTTGGGTGGGGAGTTTTCAAAGCTAGCAGCTGTGATGGTCGCCGATGAAACAAAGATGAGAGATGCTGGAAACGATGCTACAAAAACGGGCACGATTGTTGAAGATGATGATACTTTCGTTGAGATTCAAGATGTTTCTGCGAAAGTTCCTGTGAAGAGCTCGCATGGCCAGTTGGTGTCAGAAGAGGAACAAGCAGAGGGCTCTGTCGGTTGGGGAGCGTACAAACAATATGCTGCAGCCTTTTCTTTGCGCGGACTTGTTTTCTGTTTTATTCTAAGCTTTTTGAGCAACGGATTCCAAATTTGCGCCAGTTGGTGGCTGGGAGTCTGGAGCACTGAATCTCCCGAGAATCAAATTGAAGGAATTGGCTTTTACTTCGGAGTCTATTCTGTCATTATGATACTTGTGGCAATCTGCGGATCGGTTTACACGTATTCGTTCAGGGCAGTTTACGCTTTAAGGTTAGCGTTTGCGACAATTCCTCAAAGGCAAACTTATTTCTTGTTTAGAGCCGCAACTGTTTTGCATGACAACATTCTCGATGCTGTTATGAGAGCGCCAATGAGTTTCTTTGATTCAACCCCAACAGGAAGAATTCTAAACAGATTCAGCAAGGATGTTGATGTTCTTTGCGACTCTCTCCCTGTTTCCTTTTCGGATGCTATGCTTGAGATCGTGATTATCATGACAGGGTTTGCCGCTTGCACTATCGCAACGCCGCTATATGTGTTCATGGTATTGCCTTTGTCATACCCGTACATTTGGTTGCAACGGCGCTATTTGGGCACAAGTAGAGATCTTCGAAGATTACATTCCATTACAAGATCGCCAATTTATCAGTTGCTTGGGGAGAGTTTGGATGGATTACCAACTCTTCGGTCATACGCAATGCAAACTGTGAGCAGCTTTATTTGGAAGCTTGGCTGTGAATTATCTTATTTATTATCGGTGTGTTAGGAATTTGTGAACCGTTTGATTGCAATGGTGGATCTCAACAATAACGCCTGGATTACAAACCTCTGCTCATCTCGATGGTTTGATGTGCGTATCGATACTGTTGGCTTGATGACCATGTTCATTTCCGCTGTACTTTGCATCTTGTCTAAGGGTACTGTAGATCCTGGTAAGTCGAAGCTTTTTTGCTTGCAAAAAATCTCATGGACTTTTAGGACTTGCCGGATTGGCTCTGATTTATGCCTCATCGAATGCGGGATACTTAAGCTTCTTTGTCCAAGATTTCTGCTTACTGGAAGTCAATATTGTTTCTGTGGAACGAATTAACGAGTATGTGGATTGTCCAAAGGAAATTTCTGGAAACCAATCCATCAGAACGGCTCCAGATTGGCCATCAAGCGGTAGATTGGAATTTAAAAACTATTCAACAAGGTATCGACCTGGATTGGACCTTGTGTTGAAAGAATTGACTTTTTCGGTTCGACCGGGTGAACGTGTGGGTATTGTTGGGCGAACTGGTTCTGGCAAAAGCAGTTTGGTGTTGGCGCTGACTCGGATTTTGGAACGGGTGGACGGTCAAATTGAATTGGACGGAGTTGATATTTCTGACTTGGAGCTTGATAATTTGAGACGCCACATTACAGTGTATGTAACCGTTTTTATAACTCTTTTTGTTCATGCGCCTTTTTTCAGTGTTCCGCAAGAGCCAGTCTTATTTGCCACGACATTAAGGGAGAATTTGGATCCATTTAATGAACATGGTGACGATGCTTTATGGTGTGCTCTTGAAAAAACTCAGATGAAGGAATGGTGCCAAAATATGCCAGAAAAGCTTGACGCGTTGATTTCAGAAGGCGGAAGTAACCTGTCGGTCGGTGAACGGCAATTGCTTTGTATGACGAAAGCATTGCTGCAAAAAGCCGCCGTTCTGGTTCTAGATGAAGGTGAGTTCATTGAGTGGGAGAAAAAGGAACCATGTTTTTCTTAAGATTGCCTTCAGCAACGTCATCGATTGACATCAAGACAGACGAGCTCATTCAACACTTACTACGAAAGGAATTTACCAATAGCACTATTTTATGCGTGGCGCATCGAATCAACACTATCCTGGACTATGACCGAATCTTGGTTTTGGACAGTGGATGTTTATCAGAGTTTGACACTACTACAACCTTACTTGCAGACTCCAATTCTGTGTTTGCTGGACTTTGTAAAAGTTATAAAAATCATTAAATAAAGATGATTCTCATGGTTAAGGACCGAAAATGTACACGGACTGTGTTGAGAGTACCGCTAGTTCTATAAGCTTTCGTGATTCATTCGAGCGTGTACTGGGTTTCACGGCTTTGTTGCAACTCTTCTGCGAGACGTACATTCTTTTTTAAGAATTTTTAAGTATCCAAAAGTTGGACTGACAATTCCAAACTCTGACACCATCATGAGTTTCAGCCAACCAGCCAACAAATTGATCTTCGTCGGTCTTGGTGGCTACGTGGTTGCCTTAAATATGGACACTGGAAAACAAGTGTGGGAGGCTACTCTGCACGGTACTGGCTTCGGAAACCCAACCTTGATCATCCCTGATCCATTGGAATCCACCCTCCTCGTAACAAGCGGTGCGAAACCTCAGATGCCTTTCGGCTAGTACTGGCACACAAATATGGGAAAATAAACTGACTGGAATCGGTATTGGTTACCCGGTGATGGCTCAAGGCCTTGACACATGCGATCTACAATCAAAACACAACCACGCGCGATCCACGTCCAAAAGCGCCAAGCTATGCAAACTCAAAAGTTGATCCGGAAGACATCGTATACGTGGCCAGTAACTTTATTGTAAAGGCCCTTTCAATCAAGACATGGGGCTGCGTTGTGGAGTCACTCGACTTCAATGATGTCAGGTTATTCAACAAAGCCATTCTTGCTGATTGAAAACGGAATCCTTTTCGTTGCTGGAAACGGAAGAGTTTATGCTTTAGATGCCCTTACAGGATCTGAGGTATTATAGTCGTTCTTGCAGTTAATATTGTATTACTGCTCCATTCTAATGACCTATGCAGGTGTGGAAATCTGATGTGAAACATCGCCATATATGCACCTTGTCTACAATGACCTCTGGAAACGCTACCTGAGAATATTCCTTTCAATCGACACCACATTTCCTCGTCCTCCAAACCAAGCTTGACGGACGCAATCTACTTTGGAGCAAATGGCTACATCAATGTCTTATCCTAAAGAATCTGGCGAAGAATTTCCAATTCCAAGAGACGGAGAGATAACTTTGTCCGGAGTTGGGTATAATTCTTCAGATATTATACCACTTGCACATTCAGGCCTCGCTCTGGCTGCATCTGCAATCAACTTGCGTTTGTATGATTTGAATTCTGGAGGCCTTGTGTGGGAAAACAAATTGAAGGGTATGGGAATGGGAGTTCTTTCGTTACTGGCAGGTTCAGGGGTCTCACCAGGAAGCTATTCTACAAATTCTCAACTCTCTTTTGATTCATTGGCCCGTGTTTTGTATGTTTCTCTGTGGGGACAAGTTCGCGCAATTCGGATGAAGGATGGTGAACAACTGTGGAATTACTCCCCATCCTTCAAGCAAAAAAGCTTTGATGCGAATATATTCTTTGAAGATGATCGAGTGTTTGTTGCTGGTAATGGGATTGTGTCATGTTTGGACGGCAGAACTGGAAATGTGGTAAACGCAAGTTTTATTTCTGGTGTTTTATTGTTTATTCAAACTTTTGAATAAGGTGTGGGGTCAAAAGAAAATCCGCCGGGGATATACATTCATTTCAACTGTTCGCTCTGGAAATGGCGAAACTAATCGTTCTTGCTTGTTTGGTAATATTTATAAACGTAGAACAGAAGATGATGCCGCAGCAGCAAACGCAGTAACACCTGCCGCCGTAACCGCCCCAGCTCAATAGAGTTAAACACTAAACCAAAAACACCGATTTTCCAGAATTAAGCATATCCGCAATTTCAGAAAGAATAAACAGAGAATATACCACACATTCGAAAGTAGTGAAGTTTTCTCGAATCAACTGCACAAGCAATTAAGTAAAAGTTTACAGTCAGTTTATTTACTATGGAAAGTATGAAAAGGGGAGTATTAGAAATTCCCATCAATCAGGCTTCAATTGGCTTGAACTCGGTGCGGGTAACAGTCTCAGTTCTGGTGATCTTGTCACCAATTTTAAAAGTGGAAGTTTTAGTGCTGACCACTTTGTTGAACAGCTTGGAATCTTTGGATCGAACGTGTGGGGCAGCTTGAGGGGCCTTTTCCTTTACTGAACCCTCTTTCAGAGACGCCAAATGAGCGCGACGAGAGACTGGTGGGGCGATACCAAGAGCTTCGCGACGAGACGTAGAAGCTGGGTCAAAGTATGGACGTTCACCAAGAGAAGTAGAACGCTCGCCGTATCGCTCAAACAAGTCATCATCAAAGTCAGATGTGGCGCTGTGGTAAGCACTTCTGTTGTCCCAGATCGCGATATCGTTCTTGTTCCAGTGGAAACGGACTTGCAAGTCATGGTTCTGAACGTTCAACTGAAGCAAGTGGTTCAAGACGATATCACTTTCATCCTTTGACAACTCGTTGATACGTTGAGTGAAACCCTTGTTGGCAAAGACAGACTTCCATCCAGTGACAGGGTTGGTTCGAATAACTGGGTGAACTGCAACGTAGTCCAAGCTAGTGTTTTCTGGGGCACCACGGGGTCCGGTGTGGGTTGGGACAAGTCCTGCCTTTTGCTTTTCCGCGAATCCCTTACGAACGTGAGTGGCAGTCAGTCCTTCTAGCAATTCTCTGTAAGCGGGCGAGAGTCTTTCGTAGGCCTCGTATCCGCTTCCCCAGAGAGTGTCGCCTCCTTCTGGTGGAGCAACAAGGAGCTTCAAAATGGCGTAGTCTGATGGAACCCACTCATCAGTGATACTAATTGGAGCGTTAGAATCCAAGTACATCATAAAAATACTTCGATATGAAAACTTCACTTACTCAGAGTGCCAGCCTTGACTGTGGAACTCAGAGCCACCTCCGTATTCAGCACCACGCTTCTTGTTTCTCTCAGAGGAAATCACCCACTTGTTTTCCCCAAACTCTTCAGCAGTACTTTGTGGGTGGTTGTGGAGACCAGACGTAGCAGGCTTGCCACCCGCCTTTCCAAGCAACTCGGCAAGCTTGTTTTGGTCGTCGAAAGTCAAGTCCTGGTTACGGAAGAACGCCACGTTTCTCTCGGAAATCAAAACAGCCAAATCGTGAATGAGTTCGGCGGCGTTTGGGGCATTAAGAATTTTGCTCAATTGAACGCTATCATTCAGAATGAGTTGCTATTCTAGGTAATAAAGAATCGGGATAAAAAACTCACTCTTCGTTAAACTCTTCTCCGATATGTGGTTCGACCTTGAAATGGTTAAATCCTGCGGTATCGAGGGCGTTGTTTCTCTTCAATGGTTGTCTTTTAAGGCCAGTCATTTTTATTGTCGGTTGTTGGTAAGATGATTGAGTGAGGACAACAACGGTAGCTTTAAATATCTGTTCTATTACATTGCATCATAAGCACGCAAGAAAGCAATTTGAAACTGCTATTTCGTCACTGGCACAAACAATGATGATGACGGTCGCACGGGAAGTTGTGCGCAATTTAAAAAATTATCCAAAAAAAAGACGATGTAGCAACACGCAATGGTTGTTTTTTTTCTTAAATTCTTTCATTTGCGTATTGAATTATCAGAGCAAGCTCGACGCATTGAGTCTGCAGACTTTGTACTTGTAATATCACATGACGGCTGTTGTGATTTAACTTGTTTTGGTTGTGGAATCTCTGACGCAGGTCTTCGAGAATGCGCTAGTTCTTAGTAGGCGAATCAGATCTAAGGACTGAATTTTGCGAGGCGGTAAGATCAACGTACTCTAACCAAATCGATCGATGAGACTTGAGATGGTCTTCTGTCGGATCCTGGAAGAGGAGATTTCAAGGACGATACGACTATAAGCTACGCTAGATCTTCTAGCTTCTGGCTGCTTTGGAGCTGGAACTGCGTCTACTTTTCTTTTCCTTCATCTTCGATAATGCATCCAACGCATACTTCATCCAGGTCAGAGAATATAGTGTCAATAGAACAAACGAGTGAATACCAAGCTCAGTGCAATAATATATGATCTCTGTCTTGTCTAGATCCCTTGATTCCAATTGAAAGTAGGCTTGAATCGCAAAACACACCAACACAACCATCATGGAGACACTAGCCTGAACAGAATACTTTGCGACAACTTCATAATATTGCAGTCCTTTCGTATTTCCAGGGTTGGATAAAGCTGAAATGGTTTGCGTTTCTTTCCGCAAGACTTGAAGTGACGTGAAGGCAAAAAATAAGTCCATAATCCCGATTCCAACAGCGGATACTGAAATAAGGATTTTGTACCAAAATATGCTGAATATCATGATGATTGGCTGTATGAGGCACATTGCTGTTGTTAATTGGATTAGAGCAACGAATACTCTGATGGCGAAAGAATCCAGAGTCGCTCGAATAATAGCAAATGATCTGTACCATTGATACCACTAAATCAAAAAAGTTATCGGCTGCAACAAGAAAAGTCGATGTCACTAATGCACCTTACCAAATAAGAAACTTGGAACAACGACGAAAAAACACTTGCTACAACTATTATCGCGTTTACATCCTGAACGCGATTGACTTGCCTATCATCAAGAGCGCTAAAAAAATGATGTCCAAACGCGCTTATGAGTAAACCTGCCAACAGTAGAGTTCGGGGTTGTTGTATCAGAGAAACGCCAAGCCCGCGATCCTTCCAGACAGTGTAAACCACGGAGACAAATATTAAAAGAGTGATGGCTGCAATGCTGAAAATCAGCAGTTGTGTGATTTGCTGGATAGTAAGTGGCGTGGTAACGGCCTTGCCGTCCTTCAAGTTGATGTTGCTTCCATCACCCATTACGCCCCCCATATCTGGATAAAAAACCACTAGAAAAGCAATTTTTCTTCTTTGTTGTTAGATGTCGAGAGATACAATGGGGTCATTAAAGTAAAAGTCATTGTCGTTTGTCCAAAAAAATATACAGACCATTGGCGCTATATTCAAAAAATACGATGTTTTATTATTTACGAACTGATTGATCAGATGATGTTCGCCGCAAAGCATCAGTGGAACGCGTGCTACTCGATATTTCTTTAGAGGGTCTTCTTGATTGATCTTGTGGCATCGCTGGAACGCGTAACGCAAGCTCAGACGAAGGTCGTCGAGAATGATTCGATTCTTTTGGACGAACCACGTTGGAAGTGGAGGAATGTGAAATTGCATGATCAGAAACTAAAACTGGACGGACTAAATCAATAGACGACAAGACTGCTCGAGACTGCCGTCGTTCAATTTTCGGGGTAGAACTTGGTGCAGGTGGCTGTGAAGATTGCGATTTCACACTGGACTTGGCGCTTTCAACACTGGCTGACTTCAACACACTTGTACTGGTGGTGGTTTTGCTTTTTTTCCTCTTCTTGGCACGTTCTTTTGAGATTGAATCAAGAGAGTACTTCATCCAAGTGAGACAATAGACCGTCATGAGAATAAATGCGTGAATTCCAATCTCGGCTCCATAATACGCGAGATCAGGATCAGATGCTGCTTCTGGATGCACCATCTGAAAGTAAGCTTGAATCACGTAACATGCAAACACAAAGAACATTGAAACGCTGGCTTGAACAGAATATTTCGCGACAGTTTGATAATATTGAATGCTTTTGGAGCTTTCGGGTGATGAAAGGATTGACATTGTTTGAGTTTCATTTCGCAAGACTTGTAGGGATACTATGCAAAAGAATACATCCATTACTCCGATACCAATGACTGTTATCACGATAAAAACTTTGTGCCAAAAGATACTGAATGTAAAAACTAATGGCTGAATGAGGCAGAGGATTGTCGTTATTTGGATAACTCCGACGAAAACACGAACGGCAAATGCATTGAGAACTGCCCTTATAATTGCGTATGATCTATACCATTGATACCACTGAAAAAATTCAAGGTTATTCATGCAAGCAGGGCTAGATGGAGAGGAATTTCGATTTACCATGTACGATATCTCAAAGAAAGAAGCCGAGTATCCAGAAACAATCACCAGAATATTCACATCCGCAAGAGCATTAACTTGACGGCCATCAGAAGCACTGCATAAATGATATCCTGTAGCTCCTGATATGATCCCTATCAACAATAGTGTTCGAGGCTGACGTAACAGCGAATAACTGATTCCATGATCCCTCCATATCGTGTGAACCAAAGAAACCAAGAATAATAGTTCAACACCTCCAATTCCAAAAGTCAATAGTTGTGTTATCTGCACGATAGTAAGCGGTGCTGCCTCTCCACTAGAACTGGTCGTAGTATCAGTCGCGGGGCTTCCATCTCCCACGACACCTCTCATTTGAGACAAAAATTCAAACTATCACGCTTCAGCGGAGTCATTGTTATTGTCTCATGGGAAGACAATGAAGACTATTCTTAATCTTTTCCATTGTTTAACTTGTTACACAACCCTAAATTTTATTTTTTACAGCATACAGTTGTAATTTTCGAGTAATGATGATGCATAGCAGTGATTGCCAAGCACCGATTCCAATTTTTTCAGAGTTACGTAATTTGAGAGACGCGTCTTAAGATGCTCAAAGTATTCCATGCGTAGCAGTTCGAGATTGAGTACGAGAATGTTCGGAAACATTAACAACAGCTGGCATCGCCGAAACACCACCAAGTCCAGTATGTAACTATAAGTCCGGTGCAGATGTCTTCAGAAAAGTATTGGACGGCACGGTAGATGCGTTATTGTTAGACACAATAGGACGAGGCATTCCCGAAGTAGAGATTCGTGGGATACTGTGCTCGGATTTCTGTTTAACAGGACGTACAAGCTCAATCGCCGAAAAAGCCGAGGCTCGTGATGATCTGTGGTCTGATTTGGTTGATTCGTAGCTTTTCTGGAGTCTCTTCCTTTCTCTTGCAGCAAGCTTAACTTTCCGTGCTATCGAATCCAACGAGAACCTCATCCATGCTAGAGACATAGGTGGAGAGCAAAACAAAAGCATGATCTCCAATTTCAGCGGCAATGGTGCAATTGCATTCATCCGAGCGGGTCTGGCTGCTCGAAATCCGCATAACTGAGCAGGCGGCGAATCCCGCCATCCATGAAAATGATTGAATAGAATTACCTCGATATGCATTTATAATGCAATATTCCTTTTCGTCTTTGGTCGTTTTCTTGAATATGAGTCACAGTTTTGGTGTGTCGACACAACAGTTTGATTGCGCAAACAACCACAAACAGGCCAATAGCTTCAATGAAAACTGCAGAAATTGCCACAAAAGTTTGATTCAAGTTGGGGGCATATATTGCAGCGATGGCGTGAGACACACTGAGAATAGTGGACAAGGACAAGAATCCAACCACGATTCTCACTATGGGAGTACTACACGCGGCATAAATAACGTTCAAGCAGCGATACCAAATATACCACTGTGTTTCAGAGAAGGGGGTCAATGCTATATTCCCATATTCGATGAACTCACGTACAACAAAGGATATCTGGAACAGCGATAAAGACGCAGACGACGCGATTCCAAAAATATCACCAAAACTCCCTTGAAGCAAGATTTCTCACAGCTGAAAACGCGTGATAAGTGCTCGCAAATAGGAGAACAGATAATAAAAGCATCGATCGTAGCCTGCAGAAAACCGAAACCCCTCGCTCGCTAAACCTGGCAGAGCTCACTATAACCAGAGTCAAAAACTGGACTCCTGCTAATGACAGCATCGCTATGTCAAGCGATGAAATCAACAACGGCGGTTGCCCTGTTGGTGACAATGTTCCTCCATCAGCAGTTCCGTTCACGGTGCCAGTGTCTTGTCCCTATGCCCCCGCCGCCTCCGCCGCCGCCGCCGCCCATCACGCCGCGTCGCGCCTGTGGATACATTTTTTGTATTAATATTCTTTCTGAATAAAAAACAAGGCACAAAATGAGCGCCGACGCACTCGCAGGGCTGGGCGACATTGAAGACGGACTCAAGGCGGCCATGTAAGGTTTTCGCGCAACTAGCGGCGCGCTGACCCGCGGCTTGCTTGTGTAACGCAGCGGCACGCTCACGCGCAGCGCCGACTCGTCGGACGCCGCGGCGCTGCAGGCGGCGCTGGCGCAGTGCCACGCGCTGGCGCCGCTGCTGGCGCGCGCGCTGGCCGCCGCCGACGCGCAGCTCGAAGAAGCCGCCGACGCCGCGCCGCCGCTGCCGACAAGCGGCGCCGTGCGCGCGCTGCAGAAGACGCTCAAGACGCGCTTCGGATACGCGCCGCGTGCGTATTCCTCCTTTTTTGCTTTTTTTGTTTTCGGTGTATTGACGGTGCTGTTGTTGCAGCTGCGCATCTGGATTTGGCACCAGTTCAATTGCTGCAAACACTCCGGCTGCGTCTTGCACGCCGCAAAAGCCTCAAAAGCAACAGTCTTCTCAACCACATCTTTTGCATTTGAAACTCCAGGTGGTCCCGGCACAAATGGTGTCGGCGGCTTGGTAGGAAGCAACGATTACGAAGACGCGTCAGATTTATTTGCAGAAGCGCAGTTCCAGCCTGTGCAGCAAGCGCAAGATTCTTTGAATACTTCTCAATCCTCGGCAACGCAAAGCGGCTCTTTAACTACGCACGTGCGTGAGGACAGCGACGATGAGGATGATATGAGTCACTTGATACAAGGAACAACGGGCTTAATGGAACAAGAAGAATATATCGACCCACCTAGTCCAACACTTGAATCACTTGGAATTTCTTCCTTCGGACTGGGGCTTTTGAAGGGTAAAAACAGCCAAACTATTGAACTCCTCTCCCACTTCCAACCAAAAAAAAAAAAAAATCAGGTGTCCTTCCATCAGACCCTATCTCTCAAAATTCAACTCCAATTCCACAACGTATCGCTGCATTGAGACTTTCAACTGGAGACGCATTTGACACACCAACATCATCAACTGGATCCAAATCATCTCCCATTGTTCCTGAAATCACCCAAACGCCAATGCATCATCAAATTTCAGACCACAACTCAATTTTTGGGGATTTGATTCGACCTGTCCGAAGAGATGAGTACTGATAAAATTTCGGAGTGTCTTACTGCACAGATTAGTTTTGATGTAAGGGATACCACTCTCTCTCCTTTATGAAGAAGTGATGTATATCTTTTTGCTATAATTTTGTTTTAGGATTTCAATGATGCCATTGTAGAAATCAATGAGTACATCACGGATAAGAGGTTCCAGGGCATGGGAGAAGACCAAGACGAAATCGAGTGTCTTACTATCGACGAATTAGTCGAGGCAGGAACATTGGGTATTTTGCCACCATTCCTTTTTTTTTTTTGGCTTCTTGAGATTTATGCTATGGGATTCTAATGCATGTTGCACAGCGGGGGTAGATTCTGGACGTGTGAAACCAGTGCTTGTCATGCTATTGGAACTTGAGCGTTTGGCGCTCCGTCATGGGAAATATTTTGTTAAATAACGCTTTTTTTTGTGCGTGATGTATTAATATCAAATAATTGTAAAGACGTGAATTCTGTATAATTTTGTATGCACTGATTCCCGATTGGCCAAACATGATATGCGCAAAGTCCACCCACCGAGCTGAAATTGCACTGAGTCCCGCTGAACTAAAAATGTTCGACAACGGCAGGGTTCGAACCTGCGCATCCAGAGGATAACAGATTTCAAGTCTGTCGCCTTAACCACTCGGCCACGTTGTCTTAGTTTTAGAAAAGTACAAGAAATATAAGTAGTATACTGTCCTGATTTGCAAACTCAGAATATTCCCGCTGTCGGCTAGTCATGTCTTGCCAACCACACCCATCCGATTCACACCGTATCAAGTCAACAACTTTTGCGGGTATATCTCCGCTTCATTGTACAAACTCTCCGCAGTCTTCTTGGTCTGTAAAGACATTAATATTAAATCTAATTATTTAATAAAAAATGGACCCCTCCGACGACCCCTTCTTTGCGGTCCGCGACGACATTGAGCAGCAGTTCCAGGAGTGCGGCGGGCTTGCGGCGAACCTGCGGCGCGGTGTCGGCGGCAGCGAGCGGCAGTGGACGGCGGCGCGGCTGGCGGAGCTCCTGGCGCAGATTGGCGCCGACGTCGACGACCTGGGCGCGGCCGTCGCCGCGGCGGCCGCAAGTCCGGCGCGGTTCGGCGTCGACGCGAAGGAAGTCGGCGCGCGCCGGGCCGCCGTTGCGGACGCGCGGCGCCGCCTGGCGGATCTGCAGGCGCTGCTGGCGAAGCCGCACGACGCGGCGCGCCACGAAGCGGCGCACGCGAAAGAAGCGGCGCTCGCCAGAGACGCTAAAGCGGCGCAGCAGCCGCCGGTAAAGAAGAAGGACGCCGAGGCGTTGCCAAAGAACAACGACAGGTTCATCGACCGCGAGGGCGGCCTGCAGCAGACAATCATGAAGGAGCAGGACGAGCAGCTGGAGGGCGTGCTCGGCACAGTGCAGAACATGAAGGAAATTGCGATTGTCATGAACCAGGAGATTGACGACCAAACGGGGTATGTCTTGTTGAGACGAGCCGATCGATGAAAGAGGCTAATCCCTCTTCAACAGACTATTGCAGGATTTGGATGTCCAAGTGGATATGACCCAGGGAAAGCTGGATGTGGGAATGAAACGGCTAAAGGACTTCATAGATGCAAATGCTGGTTAGGTCTTTGGTTACCAAAGTGGATCCTTTTCTAAATATTCTCAACACTCAGATACAAAACAGCAATGGACTATATGCTGTCTTATCATAGCTCTTGTTGTACTGCTGGTGATCGTGTTTTCCATGTAGACTCCTCAACCACTCTCTGCCAGCTCGCTCACTCATCCTGTACTATTTTACCTCCTCAATCTCAATCAATTATGGAGGTTGCTTTTTTTCTTTCCCTCTCTCTTTAGAATGTTTTAATAAGCTCTTTTATTGTTGTACGTTTATTTCCTTTCATTAACCTGTCTTCTGGCCATCCACATACATTTCACACCCGTCATCCCAAGCGAACCAAAACGAGTAATCAGTTTTCTTTGCATCATCACAACATCCACCGAAAATGCCAAGAACCTTTTACAAAAAATTTCGTTCAAAAAAGACAAATGGAGGAAACTGACGCAGAGTCCTTCCGCTGCCACTGGGATGCCTGCACCCTCATCTACACCGACGTGGAAGCGCTTTACACACACCTCTGCAATGACCACGTCGGCAGGGGCAAGGGCGTATCTCTAGTGTGTCGATTCGATGGTTGCAAGCAACACTTACACCAAGCGGGACCACCTGACAAGTCACCTGCGTATCCATGTCCCTCTGAAGCCGCACTCTTGTCCGGTATGTATTTCTCTGTGTTGTGGACAAAAGCAGTTTTTGTTTGCTGACTATAAAGCCCGATATGGCTTCTACTTCTTGGCTGGATTGCACATCTCCCTCTCAATCCCTATTTGGAAAACTAAAAACAAAAAACGCAGGTTTGCTCAAGAGCCTTCAAGAGACCGCAGGATCTCAAGAAGCATGAGAAGTTGCATGAGTCGGGTGGGATTGATGTCGATGGAGCAGAGACTGCAGAGTCTGTCAAGGCGGCAAGACGGAATCTGGTGCGCAAACCTGTGGCAAAAAAGGAACCGAAAGTTGCCGCTGTTGTTAAAGAAGGTAAAATATCGTCTTTTTTTGTTCTTTCATTGTTTTATGGCATTTGATTCTGGTTCCGGTTTTGGTGGTGTCAGGTGTTGTTGGCTTTTAACAACCCCGTCTCTCTAAAAATAGAGTCCATGTTGAGCATCCCTTCACCACCCAGCGTACACAATCCAAATTCACCTGCCGAAAGTAATTATTCCATGCATTCGGAATCAATGGCGTCTACTTCTTCCAAAAAGAGGAGGGCATCGACAGATCTTGCTGCCAAATCTACAAATGGGCAACAGCCCCTTGGTGTTGCCACAGATCCCGCCGCGTCTCATACAATCAACCGATTTTTCAATGAAATTAAGAGAAATCGGTATTCCCCGGTATCCGATTCAGGTAAGAGATAGAAAAAAAAAAAAAAAAGAGGTGTCTAATTTTAACAAAATGAACACAGCCGAGATAAAATTCGAGCTTGAAACGCTTTCAAAGTATATCATTACTACTCCACCCAACCACCCAAAATCAACGTCTCATATAATATCGCCGCCACTATCCTCTTCGACCCCACCTCCAGGCATCGCGGCTGCAGCCCCCATTTCTCCTGCCATCAGCGGTCATCCATTGGACAACTTTACAAATCAGGATTTGGTCAGCATCGACGACTTTCTAAATAGTTTGGCAGAGACGTTCAATGAACCTGCCAAGAGTTATGGGAATTGGCAGTGGTAGTAATAGTAAGATGAACTCCAAGTCTTTGAGTGGCAATGGGGCTGGCGCCGCGGGATTCAATAGCAGTAGCATGTTTGATTCCTCTATGATTGTGTTTCAGAACCCTGCTACGGGTTTAATGGAATCGTCTTTGAGTACGTCAGTTCCCAATGCAGAATCAACATGCAGCACCAGCAACAACAGCAACAACAGCAACAACAACAACAGCAGCAGCAGCAGCACATGATGTTTGCGAATCAAGGAAATTGGGCCAATATTCAGCAACCGCCGCCACTGTTCAACACTCAACAGCAGCAATTCAACTTCCAACCGCCGCAACAACAACAGCAACTACAACAATTTCAGTCTCATCAATTCCTACAACCGCATCATCATCATCAGCAGCAAGCAGCAACAGCAGCAATATATTCAATTCGCGCACCCTCAAGTACATTACCAAACACCAGCAACAACAGCACAACATCCGTACCAGCAACCGCAGTTCCTACCTCGAAATCTCCAAACATCCACACTTCAAATGGCAGCCGGTTCCCAACCCTGGCTTGGGAATCCAAGTCGTTGGTGGTGGTGGTGGTAGTGGCGGTGGTGGTGCACGACAAACCCTACCGTCCTTTACGGAATTTTATAAACCCATAATCACCGCGGGTTCTAGTAGCAGTAGCAGTAACGGCGGTAATAACCAATCTGGAACTAGTGGCGGCGGCGGGGTTCCATGCGTTGATGGAAGCTGCGCGGTTGAGTTGCGATGATGATATGGATGTGGATGTTGTTCAAGTGATAAATAATGGGCTCGGTGAGAGTAGTATGAGTGGTAGTCCGATTGATGTTACGTTGCCTGTTGTTTCTGAAGGGTCATCACGGATTGTGTTGCCGCCGCCTGTGGGGATGTTGATGGAGCAGCAACAAATGCAGCAACAGCAGCAGCAGCAGTATCAGAAACAGCATGCGTTCGGGGCAGATGGTGGGTTCTTGAACAAAGGGAGGACTGTCGTGGAAGCGCTGAAAGAGCTTGTAAAGAGGGAAATGGAGGTTCGGTTACAGAAACAACTAGGGTTTCTGTAGATAGAACTTTCTCTCAATTTCTGTTGTTTAAACCTGTTGTTTAAATTGTGCTTTCTGGACTTTTTTTTCTAATTCTTTTTTCTCTTTCCTTTTTCTTTGTGTTTTTCTGGGTTTTGTTTTCTATAATTACAACTTAATAACATGTACTTCTGAAACTTTCTTTTTTTCCTTTTCAAGAGTTCTTTCTTTATTCTGATTAATGCGAGTTTCCTGGGACCCACAACTTGATTCCAGATTCTGTTACCAAATATAAAAGCTGATTTGATGGTGCTGCCGTTAGAGCAGCTTCCTTTGCTGCTGAGGTTCGTGGAATAATTTTAACCTTTGTTTTTTTTTTTTGCATTAAAAAAAAAGAGGACATCAATAATTGATCAACAATATTTACCAAACCAGTGGCATGATCCGAATATCCACTTTCTAATCCTTGTACGTGAATTTCGTAATTGACGATAGAGTCGGCAATGAAACGAATAACAGATTCGTGGTCTGGCGTTCGGATATCGTCGTGTGCTGAGATAATCAAGTGCCCACTAGCACCAGTCTGTCATCAAAAAAAAGGGAAATAGAAGAGAGTCGAGATAAAGTTGAGGTTTCTCTGTTACAAAAGTGTGAGTTTTTTTTTTTTTTGTTACCGATTCAACCAAGGATCGACACTTGAGAATAAATTCAACAATCGTCTTGGAATCAATTCCAAGACTCGATAGAACCGAAACTTCATCCAGAATCAGGGTTATAGCAGGTTTTACGGTGGTGGCAGTACTGGTTTTAGCACTCAACGATTCGAATTGTTTCTGGATGTTTGTGAACACAGTGTTGAGGATTGTTTCCTTGTCATTTTCTGGAATAGAAAGTTTTTTTTAGCAGTCCGTTACGTGTTGTTATGTTTGTTTTGTGTACTTACTGGCCGTGAGGATTGGTAAGGCGTCAATGAAAGCGAATTTGGGTGAACGCAGAGTGTATCCCTTTTTTTTTTTTTCAAGAACCGGATTTTGTTTGTTTAACATGCGGGTTTCCTCTCCTTTAATTCATGGACCCATCTACCAGTTTCCGGGCTACTACTTCGTAATGCGACTGTGTGTTGGTTGTGAATGAAACCCAGATTGTAGTGTTGTTGTTGAGTTGAGTTTGTGATTGGTGGGCAAAGTGGTGCACTGCAAAGAACCCATCGGCACGGAGTTGGTCGCGGATAAGGACGTGGGTGGTCGTGCCTGTGCTGAGGAGCGGCAGGTTGGCGGCAAGGGATGCAAGCGACATGAAGTTTTATTGAAAAGAAAAACTCGATTGCAATGAAACCGCCCATCAACTTTGCCGCTATCCCAACAGAAATCATTGAGCAGTTCTTTTGCTACATTAAGCTTTTCCATATCAACGAGTACCGTCTGCTTTGTCGCAGAGTCAACCGGATAATATCGTCCTCTAGCTTTGCCCGAATACACTTGGCCACATACCTTCATTCAGGCCAAAGGTTCGACCGTTTGGAACAATTATTGAGCCTCCCTTGGCTTCCAATGCATAAACAGATCTTTGCCTCTTGTTACATGGATATCGCTGTCATTGAACGTGTGGGTACATTTGAATTTCTGGAGTGTTTTAAAGTGTTTCCCCCTCTTATTAGGCCAAAACCAGCAAGGTATCATGGAAAATAATTCCTCCCATTTTGGGAAAGCTGCAAAGCCTCACTATATTGGACTTGCAAAGGCCGAGGCGCCATCAACTCTCATTCGCCAAACTTGAAAACCGCATTGCTTTAACGGGCCCGATTCCAACTGAGCTCGGAACCTTACGGAATTTGGAGGTTCTTAACCTGGATCGCAATGCTCTGACTGGTTCGATTCCATCCAGTCTTTGTACCGTAAAAAGTCTTGTAGAATTCTCAGCATCAGAGAATAAACTTACGGGAACCATTCCACATGAAATCGAGCTTCTCGTGAATCTCACGGTTTTGAATTTGGATGGAAACGGTTTGACGGGATCTATACCAGCGGGGCTTGGGAAACTTACGAACTTGACGATACTGAACACGTCGTGCAACAAGTTGAATGGAAAGATTCCAGATGAGATAGGACAGTTACTGCAACTGCAGGAGTTACGTCTCTGCCAAAATATGGTTGTTGGAGCCGTTCCGGAAAAGATTTTTCAGCTTCCGCGGCTTGAAGTTCTGGACCTCTCTGTCAATTTCCTTACGGGAAGTATTTCCATTGTAAAGAACACGCTGACAAAGTTGCATACGCTGCATTTATTTGCGAATGGGTTTTCGGGGAAAGTCAATTGTCGCTCAGCTTTTGCCTGGATGTAGCAATGTGCTTTTGGATAAATTCAACTCAATGACTTAGAGAGAGAAAGAATAAAAGAAAGTTTGTGATTACTGTTCGTTTTCTCAACTAACTTCTGTTTTTGTACGAATTATTTGATGATCGTCCACTAATTCAAAGTCAAGCAGCTTTTGGGAAAAACGGCAAAAAAGCATTGAGATCTCATATGACGTTATGCTGGTTACAAGATTTGCACTCGAAAAGTGTGATACCATGTCAGAAGGGAGGCTGGCTGTGGCTGTGAACGGCACTTGGCAATTGTGGCTGTGCCGACTCAAAAGACCTCATTTGAAAAAAGAGTCCCAAAAGTAACAAGACTAGCTCAGGTTTTAATTATGGATTCGATGACAGCCGCTGAACAGGAAACACTGCGACTTCAGCAGACGCAAGGAACAGCTCGAGCGGTGTGGCTTCATAGCACCACTGCGGTCAGAAGCCTGTTCCACCAAGGACAGTTTCCACGCTATTGCTCTCATCCCTCTTTGCTATTTGCTGGGCTACTACAATAGAAGTTGGATACGGATTCTCTTATACTTTGGATTCGCAATTGACACAGTCATTGGATAAGATCTTTGGGATATATCTCCTAATGAACTGGCATGGCGGGTCTAGTCAATATTGTGATTCGGTCTCGGAGAGTACTACGAGTCCTGACATTGCTATCAACGTTTGCAATCCTGGTGCAATCAGTCTTTCTTGTAACTCGATTCATATTGATTACGTCAGAAACCGGGAAGGAAGAGATTATTGCTCAATGTATACCGCACAGTTCACGATCGGATTGTGTGGAAGTAGCACGGTTCATGTCGATAGTCCTTCCTCTGGTCCAACTCTCTTGTGTTTGTCCTTGCGGTACGTAGAAAATCACTCTCGACATGACACAGCCAGGAAAATGAAACTAAACACATTCTTCTTACTACTTTTTTTCATACCTTGGCATTTAGATTGTGTCATGGTGGTTCTTGCTGACAGTCGGTTTTCCAAAACCAAGTGAGGAGGAAAAATTGCTGGATGAAACCGATTCCTTTCTTCCTGCATATGCGGAGCCTGTGCCGATATATGATCCATCTCCTTCTCTACCGTCTTCTTCATTTTAACTAGTAATAATTCTGTACAATAGAGTAAATTAAAAGGAACATACTATATTAAAAACAAACACCTCAACAATGTCCAGAAAGGAACTTCAACATTGTTCAAGGGATTTCAATATAACTTATGTTTTTCGTTGTTCGTTGGTCTGCCAAGACCAGCGCCAAGAGTGCAAAATTAAAACTCAACAAAACGCACACCCAAAAACAATGCAGTGTTGTTGGACCAATTGTGGTCACCAGTTTGACGATACCCAGTCTCTGTACGACCATCTTACAGAGGCTCACGTTGGTCGCAAAGTCAACAACACCTTGAATCTTACATGTGGCTGGCTGGAGTGCCGTATGGCTTACACCAAGAGAGACCATATTACAAGCCATCTGCGGATCCATGTCCCGCTCAAACCTCATCTGTGCTCGGTGAGTTTAAAGAAAGAAAGGGGGTGTGCGGGCGGTGGGCGTATCGACCTTTGTCTAACTTTAGTGTTGGTTGGTTTTGGCAACAGGTATGCTCCCGAGGATTCAAGCGACCCCAAGACTTGAAGAAGCACGAGAAACTTCATGAATTTAGTAGTGGTAGTGTAGTCGTCTCCGGTGCCTCAAGTGGAGGCAGCGGCGAAGGACTTGGCGAGAGGGATCGTCAAACTGACAAAGTGGCATCGCACCATCAGTCGCTTGCAGTTCACCATGGCGCTGACGCAACTTTTGATAAGCAGTTTGATGGATTGGCTCAGCCAATTCGATCGCAAGGTTTTTCATTGTTGCCGTTTTATTGTTATTCTCTGGTTGACCCTCCACAATACTCTCTAGGCACCATAAAAAGTGGGTCAAAGAGACCTAGCTGTGATCCATGTACTGCTGCTACTGCCTTTGACGAATTAATGTATTGTACAAGGAAATGCAACTTCTCGTACCATTGGCACCGGGAATATGGTTTGTTACTCATACAATTATGACGCAATCAACTGATGTATTATTTGTTTTTTAGACGCTTTCGCCCTTCTTGACAATATATGCCCCTTCATACCCGACTCACTGTCATCTACCGTACAGGCAGGACCTCCCTCAATTACAGATGTAAAGCTGGACAACTACCTCAGTACAGATATCTCTTCCCTTATTGGGATACTTGTTGATATCGAGACTTCGCTACATGACACTCCAACTTCTACCTCATCTTTACTACAACAAAACGAGACTGCATGCTACATTACGTCTCTTTCTGACGTCTGTCCGCTGAGCATTTTGGCGACAGTTGCCCAACAGCCGCAATTGGAAGGCTCTAGCATCACCCATTCTACTTCATCCCGCATTCTCCATAGCAATTCCACTCAGAAACAAGCAGCGAGGGTCCAGTCCCCGCAAGAGCAAAAACAAAACCAAAGACGGGCCATCCAAATAAGTGAATTAATTAATTCGGAGGATGAGCTTGACTGTGCAGTCAAGTTGCTCGAAATGCAAAAGCGAGGCAGTGGTGGGATGGTATCTGTTGTTGGTCATGCGGCGCCATCACGGGAAGAAAAGCGACGGCGGTATGTGGTTATTCTTCAGCATTTGAGACGTGTTCTTGGAGATGAATTGCGGAAAAGGGGGGTGTCATGAAGAAGGAGGGTTTTTTTTTCATTATTAAAAACTCAACAACAAAAAACATTACGAAAACACACACACATACAAACGCACATGTCGCAACTCTTCCGACGCGTCTCGATTACACCCGAATACCTGCGCCTTGGTTCGATGGTTGCCGCTGCTTCTGCGGCTCTGCTGGGCCTACAGCTTGTGAGCATCGAGGGCGTTGGCGGCAGCCGCGTCAATCTCGGCGAATTATTTTCTGTTCTTCGGCGAGTCCATGGCGGTGTTTTGCTTCTCGTTGGCGTCTTTGGGTTTGTTGTTTCGTGGCGAAAGAACCGGGCGGGAATAAGAGTCTTTGGAGGCGCTTCGGTTGTGACGGGTCTTTCCCAGGCGGCGTTGAGCATTGGAACAATCGTGCTGATGCATCAGCCGGCTACTGCAGATGCGCTCCTGGGCAATTGTCTGGAACTACTCGCTGGGGCGGCATTGTCTACTGAAAGCCAGAACCAGATATGTAGTGAAAATACGCGAGCTGCTATTCGTCAGATTACTTTTTCTCAAATCTTTGTGATCTTGGTGTCGGTCAGTTGTTGATTGAATTGGATTCCCACAGTCTAAATCTAAATCTAATACTGCAGATTGCCTTCCAAATCTGCATTGTCTGGTTTTCCGTTGCATTTTCACGAGATCCAGCCCTATTTGAATCGAAACCAAGCGAGTCCATCGAATTACCTCAAATTCCTGCATCAAATTCCACCGTTTATACAACTGAACCTTTGCCGACTTATGTTCCTCAATCGCCTGCTTACATCCAAAATAATGAGAAGAAGCCTGTCAATAAATAGTTTGTAATTGTGTATTTTTTGTGTGATGCAGAAAAGTTTTATTTTAGTCCGGTTTTCAACATCAACGTCCAACGTGTTATATTTCCGCATAATGTTCATAATGTTGAATATGGTCCAACCAAGTGTTTACAAATTTGGACTTTGGCTCCACTGGAATCGGGAAAATTGGCATGGTTGATGAAACAGGACTTCCAAGACCAGGCAAGGAAGAGACGGTTTCGCGACCAACCAAGTCCACATTTCCAAAGATAAGATCCGCGTGTTGAATCAAATAGGCACCAGCATCTCCGGCCGTTGGAAGCACGGTATTGATCAGTTTCTTTTGATTCATCTCAGTTTGGGCAGAGCTTGAGACCCGCTGAAAGTGTAAGAAAACGTAGGCAAACGTATGGAGGTGGTGGACGGATGGAAAACTCGTTTGAAGTATGTTTCGTATGGTTTTTACCGTTTTTGCATCTGGGTATTCTCCTGCAATTATCCGTGATGTTCAAATACAAAAGGTAAGATTCAAAGAAAGGGACAAACCTTTTTTAGTAATCAAACCCAACTCAGCCCACAACTCATCAGAACCAAATCCTCCCTTGATTGTAGAAAGAAACCGCTTCAAGAGACTTGCAATTGTCAATGGATTCTCTTTATCCAAAGAGAATACGAATCCAGCAGTTCCTGCCAAACCTTCTCCATCCCACAGTCCAACGCCCCTTTTCGATTCCTCAAATGCTAAAGATATGACTGAATTGGGTCCTCGTGTGATTGGACGTGTCACTTTCTGTGAAGCCAACTGATTTCTTTTGAGTTCTGGGTTGGATCCATTGATGGCAGCAATTGACAATTCACTCCAATCTCCAGCATCAATTTGAATCACATTTCCAGCATCAATTTGAATCACATTATCCAACATGGATTTTCTCCTGGGTCTTTCTGAATTTGGTTTTCCCAGCTGTTGAGAATCGCCTGAACTATGATTGCTGTCAAAACTGCTTCGCCGGCTGTTATTGTTACTATTATTATTGCTACTGCTATTGCTTTTCTGATGAATGGATGACGTTGCGACGGAGCTATTCCGAGACATCGATGAGGGAACTGTTTCTTGGAACTTTCGGACCAGCTCTCGAACTCGTTCAATACTTCCGGGCGCCTCGTATAGATCTTTGAGAGGAGTTTTTAACGTAAGGAGATAGTTGAGGTGTTCGATGCAGAGTATAACTACATCTGGGATGCCGTTTTTTCCAGATTTTGTTGAGGATTCCAGGATTGTTGTGTTAAATATGGGGCCTTCTTTTTCTGAAGTCTCGCGAGAAACACAAGGCGGAGAAGCGGTAGGTTCGATTGGCGAAGTAGGGAGATGGGAGATGGATTTAGGTCGGTTGAGTGTCTTGTGATGGTCGGCAACTGCGTTTGAAAATAGAACGTCGACTGGCCCGTTATTTGGTGGGGGTAATCCCGAGCACGAACTATGGCATGTTATTGATTGATCTGGTGCAGGTTGCTGGTGAGATTCGATTGAATTTTTTCCATTGTTAATGGGTGGCCGCAATTGTTGCGGCAACGTCGACTGCGATGCCACTTTTTTCTGAATCACCGCATCGGATCCATTTGAAGGTTTATCAATGATTTTTTGGGCCCCAGGATTGGGTCTGTACGATTGCGAAACGGTACTTAATATTTCGGCGAAAGTTCATGAAATAAAAAGTTGTTACACTAACGTGACTGATTTAAACGCCTTCCACTTTCGAAAAGACTCTGACGCGCGAAAGATGAGGGATTTTATCCCCGTCGGTGTTTTGATACTTAAAGGTTGTGGTCGCCCAATATTCAGATCTTTCGGATTATTACCAGTTGGCACCGCGTTAAGAGGGCTTCTGTCGGCGTTATCAATCAAAGACTGGCGATTTGTTGCCCCCGGAGATTGCGTGGAGCACGTACTGCCTGATTGCGATACTGACGATCCCGCCTCGTAGCCGGCAGCGGCTGTGTATGATGGAAGACCGTACAGATGGGAAAAACTTGCCTCTGCGATCGCTTCAAAGACTGGTGGTTTGCCGTTTAGAATCGAGTTTCTGCGTTTTCCTTTGGAACCGGCGGTTCGGCCTGACACGTATTTTTGCTGTACAAGCACCACGTGGCTGGGTGAGCCCGGTGAAGACGCGTTTGTTGGTTTTGGCATTAAAACTATTGCGCCTGCTCTTAGCTGGTGCGCGTTGGGTTGCTAAGATTTTTTCTATTTTTGTATTTGTGGTCTTCACCATGTAACCAACCCTTCTGGAAAAAATTACTCAGCAAAGCTGTGTCACATCGAGTCACAAAAAAGAAGTGTTGAGTAAGACTGTCAGACATTGCGCAGGCATGAAGCATAATTTTTTTCAAATTGCATTGTTGTATTGTTGACCATATGGACGTGTGTAAACAATTCATCTTCGAACTTTACAGCAGATTGCAAAAAGAATGCGAACACTGACAAAAAATAAAGTTTCCGGAAAGTGAAAAAACAGGGAAAAACCGGTGAAAAACCGGTGAAAAAACAGTGAAAAAACAGTGTTTTTAAAACACGTTTTGGGACACGTGTCCAATTGCATGCAACAGTGTGTGCCCACGTGCCAGAGGCATGCACCGTTGTGCATGCAAAGTGAGAAGACATTGGGATTTGAAAAACTCAAAACTTTCCTGAAGTGCATGAGTTTTGTTAATCGTGCTGCTTGCTTTTTTTGCAACGAGTGTTTTGAACACAAAGTGGTACTTATATTTATTGTTTGCGCTAACTTGATTGATTGATTCTCAACACCCGTCAGAATGCAATCAATTGCAGCTGTTCTCCTAGTCACCGAGCTCCAGGCGGAAATCGCGGTGCAATTGTGAAGGAGAGCGAGACTGAATTTGTGAATTCTCGAAAGCACGAATCTCAACCTGGCGTTACTCCTAAAAAGCATATTTCGCTTTGCCACAGCCACCGTATGGACTTTGATGCCAACAGAAAGCCCATCTTGGAATTGCCTTCTGGTTTGTTTCCTTGGTTTCATTACTGTTCTGGCTTACCAATGTAATTATAGAAAAGGAAAACAGTTTCGAAATATGCACTCCCCCATCCAGTTTCCTTCGTGGCAGCAAACGCGAACAACAAGGCAGTACAGTTGCAGATTATGAAAGCAGTGACGAGTCTTCGGCTATCCCTGACGCTGACAACCGCCAGCTTTTCAAGAAACTGAAATCTACTGAGCCTGAAAACAATTTACGTAAGAGCTAGTTTCGATTTCTCTATTACTGAAGTAACAGTATCTCAGTTTTTCCAGTTTTTTGTCTGCCATATGGGGGAGGCCTGAAACAGTTGGACGCCATTTCACTTCCGCTCAGCTCATTTGAGACACAGTCGTTAACAATAGCCCAGCTTTTAAAGAGGGTTGAAGATCGAATGCCCAGCTGGAGTCCTCTGGTGCTTCTTGGCTTTCATACAAGCAAGGGCAATGACCCTGAGACAATTGTCAAAGAAGACCATTTCAAGCTTCGTCTCCAGAATTTTAACTTCAAGGGATCCAGTGCCTTTGTTGTTTTCAAGGCAATTTCCATGCAAGAATCAGGTATCTCTGTTTTCAATCGTCGCAAATGCTTCTAAAATCGCAATTTTCAGTCACTGCTTCTCGCATCCAACCAGCAGCGTCTCGGAACCAACAGCTTGCTCGGAACCAGTCGTTGGCATCAGCAAGACGTTTAATTACAGGAAACGCAACTTTCAGCAATGAAACAGATATCCAACTTCGTCGACGGGTTGTGAACACGTGTCTTGTGAATGATAAGCACAAGGAGGGCTGCTTCATTCTTGCTGATGGACGCCACCTACTACTCTCTTCTGATCATATTCGTCAGTGGGTCAACTATCTTGTAAGTGTCTTTCACCAGCTGTGAATTTTGAATTTAGTCTGATTGGAAAAATGAGGACGATCCCCATCAAACACAAGTCACATTGTCCAATCCTCCGGATATCCCAATTTTTGATGGAAAAAACGCGGTCTCTGTGAAAGATCCCCCATATTCAAGAGCTCTCCAGTCTTCGATGGTGCCTCAAATGCCCCAATCCCCAAATCAAGTCACAGCCTCGGCAGCTTCCAATAATCCCCTCACTGCTACTAATTTGGTCCTTTCCAACATCCCTGTTACGGTACCAAGGCGTTTCGGGACCGCTAGGATTGCTCTGGAAAGAAATATTGCTGGCAATTTGGACATACGAGATCATTCTAGTTCCCTTTTTGTTGGACCTGAGGATTCAATTACCACCTTGCTGGAAACAATTGGTTTTCCTTTTGAACGGTTTGATTCACAGAGTTTTACATACACTGGTTATGTCAGTGGGATGCAGTTTCCAATGAATGGCAAACTATTGGAGTCCTTTGGCACCAGCGAAGAATTGAATCTTCGCTGCAGAGTCTCTGACAAAGTTGATGCTTTCTTTGAAGATTACGAGTGATTTGGTTGTTTGTTGTGGTTTGGATTGTGTGCGTTTTTTTTTTCGGCAGTGCCAATACATCAGAAGTTCTACATTTCACCTTTTTGAATCAAAAAACTTAGAGAAAAAAAACAGAATGATTATCATTATTACTTCTTGCTTGGATAAAGAAAATCATAGATCATATAATTTTATTATCTGTAATTGCAATATCGGTAACAAGAATCGGCAAGAGCTGGGGAAAACGATACACAAGCAGCATTGAGTGCTTCATACCTGTCCCTCATGCGGACCCAGTCTCGGTTTTTTCTAAGCCATTGCTTCACGTGAAAGAATGAGGGCTCAATGGGAGTGAAGTCTGGGGAGTATGGCGGCAAGAACACAAGTAACACTCCAGCATCAGTGCAAACTTGCTCGATTTCAGGGTCCTTATGAATTCGAGCATTGTCACAAACAAGAACTGAGTTTGGTCCTGGGAAGCGATTGCACTTTGGAAGCTGAAGAATGATTGTAAGTTACACTAATCAAGAGTGATTGCTAAAAATACCAGCTTTTCAACAAGAAAGGCAAGCACATCTTCTGTTTTCATGGGACCATCATGGATCTCATAAGCCAAATAGCCATGGGACAGTGCACATGCAGCCAGAATGGTGTATCGCTCTCCTCGAACAAACGGTGTTGTGCAAACAGCCCTCACACCCTTCAAAGCGTATCCACGACGACGCTCAAGTGATATTTCGTTCCATGCTGCTTCATCAAAAAAAACAAGCTCGTTTCGATCAAATTGTGAGATGAATTGGAGAAATGCTACACGCTGGGCCTCATTTCTCTCTGATGCCTGTTTGGAGAGCTACAAAAAATAAACAAAAAGTACATTATTCAGCCTTTATCAAACCAACCTGTTTGTATGTCATTCCAATTCGATATAAACTCCTCCAAACTGTTGCTGAGGAAACTTTTCTCCCTGTAACACTCTCCAACTCCTCCTGGAGCTCAGTTATATACCAGTCTGTGTGCTGACGAAAAAGAAAGCGGAGATGCTGCAGAAATCATTGGTTGAGTGCAAGTAATATGAACCATATCATGAAGTGTGGCAAACCTCGATTGATCTGTGGCACAGTTCCCGCTTCCTCCCTTTCCCTTTGGCCAGTAGATTGAATAACAATCCGTAACGATTCCAGCACGTTCGAATCCTCATTATTGTGGCTGGGTGTATGTGGAACTTTGTGGCAGAGACACGAACAGGGGCGCCGTCAATCATGTCAAGAACAACAAGCAATCGCAGATCTCGTCCATAAGTCATTTCCGGCAAATTAGAAATCGTTGCTCAATGATAGAGCTCCAGGAGCACGCCTCTGGCCTCTGGCACGTGGGCACACACTGTTGCATGCAATTGGACACGTGTCCCAAAACGTGTTTTAAAAACACTGTTTTTTCACTGTTTTTTCACCGGTTTTTCACCGGTTTTTCCCTGTTTTTTCACTTTCCGGAAACTTTATTTTTTGTCAGTGTTCGCATTCTTTTTGCAATCTGCTGTAAGATAACTGCACAAGATATTAATTGCTATTACCATGTCCATCAGACTATGGAATGGATATCTATTAGTTTGTGATGGAGGGCCCGTATTACTAGTGGTCGGTGGCTATTACGAGAAGCCCCAGGGTGGAGCCACGATAACGGAATCATACGAGTATTTTTTGTTGTTCGAATTTGTTGAGCAATGATGGGGTCATCACCTACCCGCCAGGATTCCGACGAAAACACATCCACAGACACTTCGCTGGATCGAATAATTTCGGCAAGAAATGAAAGCAGTTGTGAGGCAGAACTGGAGAGTACTGTTGAGTTTGAGGCAGTCGGTGAAGTTGAGTCGCATCATCGCCTGGTCGCCTCATTCGAACACCAGTTGAGGTACGACTCGGCAGTCGCAGCGTGTTTCTTATCCTTGTCTCTTTATGCAGCCACATGAAGACAACGCGGCGCCTCAACCGAGTGTTTGCAAAGGCGCTGAAGCCCGGCGCGCACGCGCACAAAGCGGCGCCGGCGCCGGCGCTCGCCGACCTGAGCGACTTCGAGGCGGCGCTGCTGCGCCAGTCGCAGCAGAAGAGCCGCCGCGTGTCGCGCACGCCGCCGCCGCCCTTTGCCGAAGAGCGGCGCGCCGCCGCCGCCGCCGCGCACGAGGCGGCGCCGTCCGCGGACTCGTCGCGCCGGAGTTCGCCCGTCGCCGTGTCGCTGTCGGCGTCCGTCGCATCGTCGACGGCGGGCGGCGAGCAACTTGAAGCGCTTGACGACGAAGGCGACTTCCCGCTGCACACAGTTGTCCTGTCCAAAGACTCGCCGCTCAGAGAATTCAAGTCGCATTCTCCGGTCAGCTCTATCGACACTGTGCGAGAGCAACCGCAGCCGCGAAGGGACAGCATTGAACTACGACGCAGCATCATGGAGCCATTGCCCGGTTATGGAGACCAGGATTATGACTTCGATCCATCGGAATCCTTGATGGAATTGCGCGAACTACCATCATCTTCGACTGTTGTGCCTGATGAGAGTATTCCGTTACCTTTGTCTTCCAACATACTCGAGCCACCTCCTCTAGAATCAGATCAGAGCCAGAAAATTCAAACCTTGGAAGAAGACTTAATTCTGTATAAAACCGCTTTGCAATCAACGCGTCTGGAATGTGATGAGTTGAAGGAGCGAGTCTCAACAATGCAACGCTCATTCGATGATGCCGTTCGGAAAGAGATGGAAGTTTTGGAGCAGGAGCTTGATCAGGAATACACACTCAAATTAGAAGAATTCAAGAACTCTTTCATTGCAGAACTTATGGAGAAAGAAGGGATATCTGATGAGAAAGGCTTGCGAAACTCTGAAACTTCCAGGTCGCAAGATGGCACCTCAATGTCTGTTGTGGATGAACTCAAGAGTATACATGCATCGGAGATTGAATCCCTACAACAAAAAATTGATGCGCTGATTGAAGAGCGGAAGCAGCTTGAAGATTCTCTCTCACATTGCCAAGCGGAATTGGAGGAAGCATCTAGCCAACAAGAAGGTGCTATTTTAGTATATCAAACAATCTCATCCACTAATATTAAATTTGCATTTTAGCACAAAATGCGCAAATTAAACAGATTCTAGGTATTTTGGAGCAAGCCAACGAGGAACGTGGTACAATGCATGAGTTGCTTATTCAAGAAAAAGCAAAAACGTCCAGAAGTGAAGAGGAATTTCGTCTTTTTGGAAAGAAGTTACGTGGGTTACAAGATTTGAATTCTGAATTACGTAATGAAAACGACGAACTGAGAACAGAATTGCGGGTGGGTACTCTATATTTTCTCCAGTTACTCCTTGATTTTAATTCTCTTCCTCAGAAACTTCAATATGAAGGAAACGCATCGTCAGAAAAAGATGATTACTACAAAGCAAAACTGGATCAGGCTCGGTTTGACAATGAAAGTCTTCGTGTAAGCAACTTGAATGCCAATTTAGTTTTTCAACTTTTATACAAATACCTCCTCATTCAGGCTGTAATTGCAACTCTTACAAATCAGCAAACTCAAGATTCTTTCCGTCACAGTTCCGGTCATGAAAAGGCCTCGCCAACCGACCCAGCATCTCGCATTAGCCCAAGACACCGCCAATCTATGCCAAATTTCCGTAACAATACCAGCAATCATATATTTCCCACATCGTCGTCTACATCATCATCTATTCCCGTCCGAAGTGTAGAAACAACTCCTATTAAACAACACCAGCGCCTTAACAACCAATACCAGCACCAGCAAAAGGAAGTCCCACACCAACATCAACAAGCTTGGACGCCACAATCCCAGCATTTGCAAAACAGTAGTGGAATACATGGCCAGCGATCCGTCAGTGCGAGTTCCGCACGTGGAACGCCAACGACAGCAGATCGCGAAAAATTCCTGAATAAGATGAGAAGGTACGAGGAAGAAGAAGAGGAAGATGACGGCACGGAATATTCTGATGCTGGGTCACTTGGGGGTGGTGGTGATTCGAGGTCGATTAATAGCACATTTTTTCGGCGGTCGGGAGGTACCAGTGATGGGAATGGAAGTGTGAGGAGGAGTTCGTTTGGAGGGGGTGATGGTGGGTTGGTTTCAAGTGGTGGAGGTGGTGCTTTTAGTGGAAGTGGAAGTGCACGTCGAGTTGCCTCCATGGGAGTCTTTTCTTCGACCGACAGCGGGCTTCCTGTACGAGAAACATCATCGAGTCGAAGTGGTCCAATTGATTATGTCGCTATGAAGGCAGAGCTGGATGGGCAGCTAAGGACATTGACTGACAAAAAAGCAGCAGTGAGTGTTTATCCATGTTGCGATTTTTCTGATTTGAATATTTAACCTTGTCATTTTTCAAGCTGATGTCGGAGCTTCAGAGAATTCCAGTTATGTCCGGATCATCGCGAATGCGAAAGGAGCAGTTGGATGATGAGCTGGACAGAGTTGAAAAAGCGATTGGGGGAGTAAGGATGAAGATGCGCAGCATGAATTTATTATAGTATTTGTTGTGTTTTATTTAGAATTTGAATTTGAAGAGATTAAATTATTCCAACCACCTCACGTGTTTATTACTTTTTACCCTTGACATCCTTTTTAACCTCCTTCTTTTTATCGACTGCCAACGTGGCCATAATCTTTTCTTCTTCGGCTTCAAGTTTTTTGATCTTGCTGCCCAATTGCTCTTCTTGGACAGCCATCTTTAATAAAAGCGCGTTCTTCATTTCATCCAGTTTGGGTGCCAAAGTGGAGATGACAAAGTTTCTGAGTTCTGCGCTGGCAATATCTTGTTTCGTTTGTTCCAACGTTTTCTCTTTGTGTAAAAAAAAAAAAAAAAGAAGCAAAATAAATAGCATAGTCTTGAGATGTATTATTTCAGTATTACCTTCTTTGGGTCCTTCCGGCTCAAGATCTGCTGGCGCTTGTGTGATTTCGGCAGGAGCAGCTGGTGGGGGTACAGGAACTGCTGTTGGAATGTTCACCGTCGTGGGAATGATTGCTGAAGCTTCGATTATATTTGCTAGCGGGGCTTCAGCGTTTGGCTGCCGACCACAGGCAAGAAAAAAAAAACCAAAGTAAATGCCACAATTCGATGGGAACAAAAACAAAAACAAAAAATGGAAATACCGCAACGTCTGATCTATCAGGAGCGTCTTCTACAGGCTCGGTAATACTGATATTCTCCATGGACGGTAATGGTGTCATGTAGGCGTTTGTAATTTTGAAATCGAGTTTGATTTGCTTTGTAAACGTGTACTTGTACATTAAATAATGACGGAAGTATCTGTAATATCATGTTGGGTTTGGAGGTATCACAGAATTGGGGAAAGTTTTTTTGGGGGGATTGACGTACGTGTTTGTGGCGAACTCGGTGATTAGTTTCATTTCTGCGAATGTAAACACTTGTTCACTGAAAGGTGGGCGGTTGATACAATGTTTGAGAAGTAGGTCTTTAAAGAAGGCATAATCCGCGTCCATTCGAATGAAGGGTGAAGCTGGATTTTCGAAAATACTTCAGTATCAAAAAAAAAAAAAAAAAAAAAAAAAAAAAAAAAACACTCCTACACATGCAGTGCGTGTGTGTCTTTTTCATGATTGAAAACAAAGCAGACGCCTTTTCTGGAGAGAACTGGTTGTCTTTGGCAATCCTATAATAGATCTCTTGTTTAGGTTTCCCAGTAATAAACCAACACCCTCCGCCACGATATACTTGCATCATAGTGTGATAATAAAAATCAAGCAATATCGCGTTCTTCTCGTTGGTGATATCTGACATGTGAAAGTATCCAGCGATGCATCTGTCAATCAAATGTATTGGGAATCAATATCTTGAGTGATCAGCCTTCCTTCCGGAGTAGATTTATTTTATATATATTTACTTGATTGCATCATCAGGCGTTGGTTTATCGTAAAAGTCATAGACTTGCTTCATGGAAATGTCCGCCCTTCTTGAAAGTGTCAGAAGGATTCGCGTTCAATGAGTCCTCACCATACTAAACAGTCAGCCTACCAAAAATTTTGAATATTTGGAGTAAATGGTCAAGATTTTAGCTTTGAAGCTTAACGATGAGCTGTGAAACTTTCAAACCATTTGATCGCGTGGTTATTTTAATAAACTCTTTTTTTTTTCTCTTTGGCAAAATAATATCATCCAATTGACTCTTGAAGATTCGAAAAAAACGCAGATGTCTGGGGTGCCTTATTTCTAATTGAAACTATCCGGGTTGCGGAGGCAGGATCGATTTCGCTGCCGATTCTAAAAGATTTTGACTTGCAACTGCTCGATTCCAATCTCTGCAACGCAAACTTCATCCCGAATATGATTGACTCAATAGAAAATATGCAAACGTCTTTTAAACTCCAAAAGATGCGATAAACAACCCTCCACGCGTCGTTTGTCTCATCCAAGCGAAACAGTTTGATTGTCATGGCGGTACCGAAAACACCCAAGAGCACGAATTGAGCTTGGAGTAAATAAATCCCATACCGTGCAATGATTTCGAGAGAAGGATCAACAGCTGCTGCTGTCGCTTGCATGTGGCTGTTGTCAGAATCTTGCTCCAAATCTCGTTTGATCAACACCAAGAATCGGATAAAGGAATATCCTAGATATATATCAAGGGCAATTTCCGGAATCCCAACGACAAAGGCTGTGACAAGTGCAAAATATGCGTTTCTTCTTGGGATATCTGAAACAAGCACACAAAACACGGGTGCGACGTTTGTAATTGGAAGTATATAAATAAGCTTGGAGAATAGTCGGTAAATTTTAGGAGATGTTTGGCGTTTCAGAATGGAAGCACTTCTAATAAAACCGAACCAACCTATGTTGATGTTGGTTATTATTGATGCGATGCTTTCTCTCATGAATATATTGCTCAATAATTTGGAACTCAACTTGTGCATGTAACAGCTATGGCGAACGCGACTATTCCCATGGATAGACCAAGATCAGAGGATTCTCGAGAAGCGTTGTACAAGGATGTGAAAGAAAAGTATATGATTCCACCAAACGAGTAACCAACAAGAATTAACGTATTGGTCTTTGAGAAAACATTTGAAATTGATGGTGGCAGATTCTTCCTCGGCAACTCCACAGCCAAAATCAAATAAGCCAAGGCAATAATCAAGAAACCAGATAAAGCGGCCAACGCAATTGGCAGGATCCAGCCGGATTTATAAAGTAACTCGTCCATAAAATATATAGTGCCGTTAGAGAGCATCGTACGTGGATTAATAACTGAAAATCTCTTGTGTCATCGAAGTAATAGAATACTCTATTGAACAAAGAAATCCGCTAAAATTCAACAATTCTCATTTCCGCGGTTTCCAAATGTTTCAATTGGCGATGATCCCACGGAGATATCCTCTTGATTTCATTACGTGTTCGCGTTTGCAGGATTTGCAACGTGTCGCCATGGGCCACCACCACAGCCAAGTCCAGATCAGTTTCCAAAGAAAGATCATTTATCACCGCTAATGCCCTGGCAGCAACAAGTTCGGGACTTTCCACTCCGGGATACACTTGTTTTTGGGCATCATATTCCCAAACTTTTGGATATCCCTTGTTTCCGCTCTCGCCTTCAAACGCCCCGAAGTGGCGCTCTCGCAGTCTTTCATCTACTATCAATACTGAATTCGAGTGTCCCAGCGACTGAAGCGTGTTGAGAATTATTTCTGCGGTTTCACGGGCTCTTGTAAAGTCTGACGTCACAATTTTAATCGTCGCTTCTCGAGGAAGGGTTAAGGCGGCAACGAAGGCATTAGCTGACTGTTTGCAGTCAATTATGTTTAGTTACTGCCATTCATCCATCAGAGACAAGGAGACAAACCTTTGACACTTGATCCTTGCCAACAGTAGACAGGCCTTCGGTTGGCAGGGTGCCGTTCTCTGGCCAAGAGCAAATTCTGTCAACAACGTTAGCCATTGACTGGCCGTGGCGTGCCTGCTCGGACAATCATTTAGAAGCGCACAGCCTTGCATTCATAATGTTGGTTCATACCAACACAAACAGCATTGATTTCAATAAAGATCCAAAATGGAACAACAAACAATTGCCGTGCTCGGCAGTGGCGTCCAAGGTCTTACAACCGCCCTGCTACTTCTTCACCAGGGAGCCAAGAAAGTGGTGGTTATAGCAAACGCATCAGTGGCAGAATATGATAAGAAAGACTCCTGTTTTGCGTCTCCAAAGGTGATCAAAAAAAGAAAAGCACAAAGTCCCACAGTTGATCGAAACAACTACTAAATCAAAGACCAAAAAAAAAAGGCTGGAGCCAACTGGCAAACATTCGCAGGAGACAACGACCACAGACTGCAAGAATACGATGAAGCCACATATTACACACTTTGGAGCCTTTCATTCCTTCCCCAATGTGGCATCATGCGTCTGCCTGGATTTCAATTCTTTGATGAAAAGCCTGCAGACTTTAAGCATCCGTGGTATTCGCGCTTTGTCAAAAACTATGCGTACGCCACAGCCACAGACTTGCCACCTTCTAAAAAGTTTGGGATTAAATACGAAACTGTTACAATGAATGTTCCAAAGTATTTGACTTGGTTGGCTTCGAGAGTCAAGGCGATGGGTGGAACCTTTATTGTCAAGAAGTTGAATCATTGGGAGGATGCGTTGAAGGACGTGGATGCCAGTATCGTTGTCAACTGCACTGGATTTGGTATAACACAGTTCCCTTTTTTTTCTTTTTGTCAAGTTTTTGATCGCACGCATTCATTTAGGATCAATGAAGTTGGGTGGTGTGGAAGACAAGGACATGTATCCGGCTCGAGGACAAGTAGTTATTGTTCGCGCACCGCAAGTTCAACGAACAATTGGAAGTGCATTGTCTCTCGGAAGTTATCGTGGAAACTCAGCAGAGGCAGAAGGTTCAGTTTTATTTAAAAAAAAAGTTATTGTTATTAATCTTGACTATTTACACACAGCCAAGGTCACATACGTGATTCCAAGGGAAGACGGGCTTGTTATTCTTGGAGGCACATACCAAAAAGGAAATCAGTAAGTCGTGTTTTGAACGGCAAGATTATTATTTACACTTCCACTGGTTACACTTTTTGTCAGCTCCATGGAAATCGATCAAACCACCGCTCAAAACATAATGGAGCGTTGCGTAGCCATATGTCCAGAACTTGTTGTCAACGGAAAGCTGCCTGAAATTGTAGAGCATTCCGTTGGGTTGCGTCCGGCAAGATATGGAGACTGTCGCTTGGATTCACAATACTTGAGTTGAGACATTTTCCCAGTTTCCAACAGTAATCAACTATTAACCTCAAATTGTGCAGAATCTTCAACCGGCAAGGATGTATTGTTTGTCAATAATTATGGCCACGGAGGATATGGTTATCAGAGCAGTTGGGGATGTGCTCAAAGTGTTGTTCGAATGGTCCGCAGGGCAATTGGGATTTCTCACGATGACAAGATTCTTACAAAGCTCTTGAAGGAGACAGTGGCGGCGGGGGAAAAACGCGAAATTATGAGAATAAAATGTGAAGGGATTTTGCCCAGTCAACTTGAAAACAACAGCATAAAATTCGACGCAAGTTGGATTCTATGAAAGTAAATGGTCACTCCGTTTAATAAGACTAAGATATGTTTCATAGATTATATGCAGCCAAACTGACTTTCTTAGTAAAGACAACGTGGCCGAGTGGTTAAGGCGACAGACTTGAAATCTGTTATCCTCTGGATGCGCAGGTTCGAACCCTGCCGTTGTCGGCGTTTTAGGGATTCTTCGATGGATTACAGTTCGGTGGATTTCAGTTGCGTCTCTTCTTGTGAGGGGATAACGTTTGCCGAATTGAATTCCAGTCATGGATCAAATCATTGACTGTTTCTCATCCCTGACATTGACATTCTATGGTTTATGCGCAAAGACTGTAAACTCCGTTTTTTTCTTCATAAATCAAGTTGAAAACACGCGCAAAATGATTGACTT